>JAAWXA010000004.1:12806790-12829719 GCA_038090715.1 Florisuga fusca | reverse complement strand
CACCCCACCCCCCCTTACAACCTCCTTTCAGATAGTTGTAGAGAACAATATGGTCTCCCCTCAGCCTCCTACAAATTAAACATTCCCAAACCCCTCAGCGTCTCCTCACAGGACTTGTTCTCCAGGCCCTTCTCTCCCTTGCTCTAGCAACCCAATGTCTTTCTTGTAGCAAGGGGCCCAGAACTGAATACAGTACTCCTACAAGTTGGTTCATCAGGGCCTTTCCCAGCTTAAAAGCTTTGAATTGAACAGTGCAAACAAACAACTGCAGACTTGGCATAGGTTAAAGAAAAATATTGATTTGCTTATGCAGACTGTGCAAATTGAATTACACCTTCCCACCCCCTGTGGAAAATATGCACTATCATGTCCTCAGTTTTCTCTTTTCTAAAGATTTTTCAGGAATCAAGACAGCACCAGTGAGAGAGCCCTCTGCACTTTGTGGCTTCCAGCCCTCCTTTTCCTGTGTGCTCCAGATGAACTTTCATTGGCCATGGTTTGTAACAAATTACTCAGAACTTCTCTCTTCTGGATATGCTTTCTGAATCTGCCCCTCACCTCTGGTCATAGAACCATAGAATTGTCTGGGTTGGAAGGGACCTCAGAGATCATCAAGTCCAACCCTTGATCCACTACCGCTGCGGTTACCAGACCATGGCACTGAGTGCCACATCCAGTCTCTTTTTAAATATCTCCAGGGACAGAGAATCCACTACTTCCCTGGGCAGCCCATTCCAATGTCTGATCACCCTCTCAGTGAAGAATTTCTTTCTAATATCCAACCTAAACCTCCCCTGGCACAACTTAAGCCCATGCCCTCTTGTCTTGCTGAGAGGTGCTTGGGAAAAGAGACCAACCCCCCCCTGGCTCCAACCTCCTTTCAGGGAGTTGTAGAGAGTGATGAGGTCTCCCCTGAGCCTCTTCTCCAGGCTGAACAGCCCCAGCTCCCTCAGCCTCTCCTCACAGGATCTGTGCTCGAGTCCCTTCACCAGCCTGGTTGCCCTCCTTTGGACCTGCTCCAGGACCTCAATCTCCTTCCTGACCTGAGGGGTCCAGAACTGGACACAGGACTCGAGGTGTGGCCTCACCAGGGCTGAGTACAGGGGAAGNTCAAGGGTGGCCTCACTAGCGCTGAGTACAGGGGCAGAATCACTTTGCTGGACCTTGGACCTGGTGTGTTAGTCTGTGGGTTCACAGCCCTTCTGTGCAAGGGCTGATGGGACTGCTGTTAGGAGAATTCCTAAAATTAACCACAGTCTGTCTTTTCCACAAATAAATCTTTGTAGATGTTGTGTTTTTAAAGAGATCCTTTGAACAAAAAAATCCTTCCTTTGATGAAATTTAAATGTTTTCAATGCCATTTGCAGTAATGTTTTCAGATTATTCAGCTTTGTTTTGTTTTGTTTTGTTTTTTGTATATACATTCTTACATCCTGCCCTTCACAAAATGGATATTGCAAGCTTTCCTTATGCTACCAGCAGGAAGAACATCTCAGCTCTGAAGTTCTTGGCTCTTTTCAGCTCCCTTTCTTTACACTGATAACAACATTGTTCAGGGGGCAGCAGGAATTAGGCTGTATCCCTGGAGACAGATCAACAAACAAGTAATGGGAGACAACCCTGTCCAAGCTCTCAGTGTTGATGGTTGTGGGGGCAGAAGGGGAGGTGGGAACTGGTAATCCATGCTTGCTTTCATTTGCTCTCTGGTTGATTTCTGTGTCTTTCAAGTCAGGGATGTTTTTCCCTGAAGTTTAGGTTTTCCATCCTCCTTAAACTCCCTTTGTTGGGAGCAGTTTGTATTAACCAAAGCTACAGGAGAACTTGGGAAAGAATTTCATTCAAACATAAAAGCTGAATAATTACAGAAATTTTATCCAGCCCCACATGTTATCAAATCTGAGTTTGTCCATGGATGGACAATTTTGACATGTCCTCAGCATCTAAAACAAATCGTGAACAGAGTCCCCAAAGAATCAGATCCAGCTATGGCTTTCTCCAGTGGTTCCCAACCTAGCAAGTTCAGTTGCAAATCATTGAGAAATTATGAAGATACCTCAATTCTGCACCTTCTTGATTGAAAAATGTTCCATAGACCAACATGCATTTAGTATAAATAAACAAAACTTATTCTAGTACTGGTCTTTGGAAGCAATGGAGAGGAACAGTATTCAAATAGTGAAGAACATGGTTATTTTTACTAGATTCATTGAAATCAAATGTAGTAAATTTATGGCAAATTTACTACATTTGATTTCAATGAATCTAGTAAAAATAGTTTTATGATCTAGTTAAATGATCCACTCAGTTTTTGTAGCACTACTGTGTTTTTCTTCTATGTTCACTTAACCTACCGTATAAAATAAAGACCCGAATTCTACTGAGTTGTCATAGAAATTGGCAGTGCAAATGAAAAGGAATGCAATTAAAATACACAGTCTGTGTATCACAAGAAAACAAACAAACCGAGAATTTTCTAGAAGACAGATACTCTGAGTCAGCTGCCAGCCCCACTGTTTTTTCTTGTGTAACTCGAGCGGGTATTTTGCCCCTGGCAGAAAGGCAAAATTAATCCTTGTTCTCAAGGAATAAAACTGTTGCAGACTGTGAACTGCTTCAGGGAGGGATTGCAGTTTGCATTTTGAAAATCAGGGTATTCAGAATTAAAGATTTCCACTTGCAAATGGTTCTGAAAGTCGTGCAGATATTGATCCACTTCTTAGCACCCTAGTGACTGCAGCAAAATGCCATCCTGTAACCTGGGTAGTGGGCAGTACCCAGACATTGCTACAAATCGCAGTGTAACCAGCAGAGTTTTAGAAGTTACACCTGAGGTGTATGTTAATGGGAGGGCGTGAATGGAGCTCCAAAGGGCAAGTATCTAGGAATGTTAGAAAAGCATATTTATAAGTCAAGCAAAAATTTTAGATATAAGAATATAATCTCGTAAGGAAATAATACCAATTAAATGTAATCTGGCAGGTAAATAAAAAAAATTGCCCTATTATATTAAGATTTTAACAGATTCGCTTAGTGGCTTAATATCAGAGACATGTATTTCCATCTTAAAATTAATTATCAACATGTCTAATAATTAATCTCTTCAACTTATCTATTACTGAAGTAGGTATGTGAATATTCAGATATTACCATACGTGACACGTTGCAAAATAGAAGTAAAACCGGTCTTAACCACTTTGAAAAGCTTTGATGTTAGAGCAGTTTGCAGGGCTTTAGGGAAATTTGCAGTGTTCACAGGTCATTGCAGGCTCAGACCTACAACCAGATAAGACATGGATTTTGGCATGGAGTGGTGATAACTTTTGCCAGTCTGAAGACAATACAGTCAGAACACAACTTGGTTGGATAAGTGTTTGAGCCCCAAGAAGAGCAAACAGGTTTTTAGATATTTTCTGAAAACTATTCATAATTAGGTTGGTGAGCATTGGGATCAACTAAACAGAGGAATGGAAGGCTGGAGCACAATGTGGTGTCATTCTGTAAATGTTTGTGTGCCAGTGTAACTTGAAATGTAAGGTGGTTTTATAGAGTGCATGAATGTCTTCAGAATGAATGCCCAAATCTAGGTTAGAATTTAAAATAAGAGACAAGGATGCATTAAGGAAAAGAAAAAAAAAAAAAAAAAAAAAATGGGTAAGTATGAAATAGAAGGTCCATTAAAAACTTACAAAGGTTAAGAGATTGCTTCTGGAGAGAATTAAAAAGTCAGAGTGAAGAAGGTATCTGAGACACAAGACAGGAGATACAGAGACTGGGACACTACAGAAGTGCATGTGTCATTGGCTGTACACGTCTAAAGCATAAATGTTCATTTGCTTACCTTACCAATATTATTATGTAAAAATCTCAGTATATGTGAAAATTTCATGTAATGGGAACTGTAGAGGGTTGTGATATGTGTGGTCTTTGAAACTGAAACTCAAGAAAAAGAAACACAAAACAACAAACCCACCTTTGATCCTTGCTGTGCCTAGAAAGAGCAGAGTGTTACACAGTTTTCTTCACAATTTGTGTTCCAATTACAGTACCAAACTATTGCTTTATTTAAATAGAAATGAGGTCAAAGTATTCTGTTAGGGTTCAGGACTTGTTCACAGTATTTAACCTGGTTACCAAAAATACATGCTGGAAAGGTGAGATTTTTGACTCTTAGAACAATTGGAATTGATTTTAAAGTCTATGTTCATATGAGCAATGTAATTAAAGGAAAAACACAAGTATTCATACAAATGTGTCTTTTCTGGGCTAATCTGCTACAAACAGTAGCAAATTTGCTAATTTCTTGCAAAGCATATTACAGGTCGTTCTTAGTTGCTATCAGTTTTAAGCATTTACCCACCTGCTGCAGTGCTGTTAGGCATGCAATGCTGTTGTCCTCCAAGGAGAAATGGGTGTCAGACTCTAAAGAGAAACAAAGGAAAATAAGAAACTGGAGGGATATGGTTCCGATATTATCCTAGAAGCCAATTCTGCAAGAATATTAGTTTGAGTCTTCAGCTACGCATTTGCAGAGCAGTTATTTAGCATTAGCTACTCTGTTGGGATCCCTTTACAATTTTAAAAGTCTGTTCTTGGAAATAGGTTTACCTAAACTGCAGGGAAAAAACGGGCTCAGTCAGTGAAGGAGGAGAAGTGTACCCAGTTCTGGGCCTCTGAGTTCAAGAAGGACAGGGAAGTGCTTGGAAGAGTCCAGTGCAGAGCCACAGAGATGATGAAGGAGCAGAACATCCCCCTTATGAGGAAAGGCTGAGGGAGCTGGGGCTCTTCAGCTTGGAGGAGAATGAGGGGTGACCTCATTAATGTTTATAAATATGTAAAGAGAGAGAGACAGGAGGATGGAGCCAGTCTTTTCTTGGTGATGTCCAGTGATAAGGGATAATGGGCACAAGCTGGAGCATAGGAGGTTCTGTGTAAACACAAGGAAAAGCTTTTTCACTGTGAGGATGAGAGAACACAGGCACAAGCTGCCCAGGGAGGTTGTGGAGTCTCCTCTGGAAATTCAAACATTCAAAGAGCCTGCCTGGATGTGACCTACGCTGGGTGATCCTGCCCTGGCAGGGAGGTTGGTCAATGATCTTTCAAGGTCCCTTCCAACACCCAACATTCTGTGATTCTGTGAAGAGCACACAAGGGAAGCTAGTGCCAAAGAGCTGCTATGAGATTTTTTTTTTTTTTTTTGAATCATTACNTTTTTTTTTTTTTTTTTTTTTTTTTTTTTTTTTTTTTTTTTTTTTTAATTCATTACATCTCAATTCCTTAAGTACTCCTTATCCTACTGCAAAAATTAAAATACAGAATAGTTTCAATCTGAAAGGTGTTTTTTCCTGCTTACTGCAATGTAAAGGAAATGTACATGACTGCATTAGATCTATCAAGTCTAAACCCCAAAACCTATAGGGCAGCCTCAAACCCTAGGGAAAGAAGTGCTCTTAGCTTAAGTAAGACCAAGTGAGGCGACACTTGGAAGGAAACAAAGTAGTTTGGAGTTTGCTGTTTAGCAGGCTGTTAGAGTCTGTAGCACTAGTGTTAACCCATGCATAGAGGGTATTCATCTGTTGTGAATAATAGGAATGTTTTACACGGTACCAAAAATATTCCTGTCACAGATCTAGTAGAATAAATTAAGGTTTGATATGGATCATATTTGACTACTTGATAGATAGATATGACTAGTAGATTTATTCCTAACTTCACCGTAGAAAGCATTGATTCATAATTGCCTTTGTTTTTTTCAAAATACTGGAGATATGAGAAGCAAAAGATTTTTTTTTTTCTTATGACTCCTGGGAACTAAGATGGGTGTCCTGCTATTGATTCAAATCTTCACACCCACAGTTTATTATTAATTTTTTTTTTCTTTTCATTAGACTCAGACCAAAGATAGGAACTGATCAGTCACATATGATTCACTGTGTTGGTATAGCTGGCCTTGAATTTGTAATATTTTATCTACAAGCATTGAATTCTTTATAATATGCTTAGTATTCCACCTTCTCCATCCCATTGCTTCGTTTCCCTTGTCCATCTTTCTACCAGTCTTATTTCTCATATCTCGACCATGTCTTTATTCCTATTATACCATTTTGATGAGGAATCATCAGAAATTTGTCTTTGTTCCCTTTGTTAGACTGTAGATGATTGCTCTACTCAAGTCTACTACATCTGCTCTCACAGCAGAATCATGACTGTACGTGAGCTGATTACCTGCACAGCTGCAGTTTTGCTCCATGCTTTACTACAAGTACATAGCTTTGTGTTGTGCTGAGTCCCCTCTGCTGTCTGTACCTAGTTCTTATACACCTTTGAGTCAGGTGGGTTCAATGGCAAAACTTCTTACTGTACTTCAAGTGAAGTCTTAATCTGACCTCTGAAGACAAGAGCTAATGGTGTTCAGCAATTGTAATCAATGGATGAGGATAACCTTCATCAAAGGAAATCTGGTATGAGATTGAAAATTAATAGATGCCTCTTTGAATTGTCCTGCTTTATGAAAACAATGAGTAGTCTTTCTGTTCAAAATTTCACCAATGCTTCAGTCAGTCCCTATTTTGTCAAACTTGTTTGCCCAGAGCAATATCTGATGGTGCAATGTCATGTTTTTTGTTTCTTTGCCAAATCGTGCCAAATCATTCTAGCAAACAGTATGTTTACAAAACCAACATGTCAATTAAAATTTATATCCCCTTCAAAATCTGCCAGTACCCTTGCCTGTTCTTATGGTATCAGCTTTGCCAGGTATAGTGGCTAAACTTTTACAGGACAAAAGTGGGAGGAGCTGTGCATTCATTTGTTGTATGTCATCATCACATTCTAGTCATTCAAAACATTTTGCTAAGTAAGAATTTTACATAATTCAAAGCGACAAAGAATGTGGCTTTTGGGTATAATTCAGTGGTCAAAGCTATGATGTTCTAGCATTTGTGTGGGTTATATTGATAATGCAGTTTTTAGAACTTAATACAAATTTTTTGACAATGCTAACAGTGCTATTAAAAGATGCTGGAACTCTGAAATTTTGAATGAGGTCACTGGCAGCCTCAATGAGACCATCTTCTTAATACAGGGCTAATTATTTCTTGATGGAACACTCTGTGATAATAATCACCATACTTTTATATGGAAAAGAAAGAGCATGCAGGAGCTGAATTAATATTTAGCAGCTCAGAAATGTCACTGAAACAAAATGAGCTAACTCAGATAAGTTTGTTGATTTCCTGTCCACTAGATAATAGCAAATATTTTTGCATGCTGTTCTATGTCATTCATTATTTAAATAGCCTGATGTTATTGTTGCTATACATGGCTGCACAAGTAGAAACTCAAGAGAAAGTACTTGACTTTCTTTTTCCTTAACATTAAGAAAAATGTAAGTTGGGGAAAACTGGAAGAAATAACTAAACAGTAGATAATACTTCCTCATATTTCTTTTGACAAAGCAGGTGAAGTCTGATATTCTTTCTGTATTCTAGTATTCCAAAATATTTCCAGTTTAAAGCATGAGTAAGAATTGGTTCTGATGCCTGGCAATTACTAGCTCCACCATATTTTAAATTTTTTTAGTTCTGTATAATATGGTAAGACTGGGTATCATTGCTAAAAGTCTCTGTCTTTCATCTAAAGTGTGTGCCAAATCACTGTTATGTGAAGTAGATGCATCTTTACTACAGGAAAGAGCCCAAAGGTACAAGGAAAATCAGTGTGACTCATAAAATGGATGGTGGGGTTTTTTTCCAGGATTCTCTACATTAGTCATCTGATGAATCTGTCTGAATAGCAGGTTTCTTGTCCTTAAATCTTAGTCAATAACTTACTTGTTTTGAATGAAGAGAACAATTTATCTTGCACTGTATCTTTAGTTTTCATATTCTGCACCAAACAATTCAAATGAGGGTAGTGATAGGAACTCATTAACCAAACACTTAATACCCTGGCCTGCTATTTATACTTGGCAATATACTGTAATTTCCAGAACTATAAAATTAAGACAGGGAAGCAGAGTTTTGCATTGCAAAGAGCTCTAATATGTTGCTACTATTTGGTATTTTGAAGCAAAATTCCAGGAATATATTTTTTACCTTTTTACTTTAAAGAAGTCTTCTTTCAAAAGAGCTGAGGTGGTGACTGCTCCTTTATTGACTTGTGCTTTCAACTGTATTACATCATTTACATTACATGAAAACGTTTTGGATTAAATAGAAAAAATATTTTTCTTTTGGGAGCCTCAGAGAAATTATATCTGTGCCCATGAGGCTGTGCAAAAAGCAAAACATTTAAGAAAGCACATTAAGTAGTGACAGTTTGAGGAAACAATTCTGACATTATACAGTGAAATATTTCAGTGAAGACCTAAGATACATCCATGTATCTGTTAATACTCAACTTTGCTTTCAAAACTAATAAGCTGTGTCAAGGTGCATGACAATTAAATGAGCTTCTAGGAAGGCGGCAAAAATATCTTTTGAACTATACTGGGATTTTCACACCTGAGATAAACACATAGTTACTATGTCTTTTGAATCTCTTTTCATGGGACATAATAATTTTATGCAGTGTGTGTCAACGTACCTGACCCTAGTCTGCTAGGCACTGAATCCATCTGAAATGCACATACGCCTCATTATTTGCATTACAAAACCATCTGTTGCACATATTTAGCAGATGAATCTGCAAGATGTGGGGCTGTGCATCCCACTGGTTATCCAAGGTAACATTACTCTGCAAAGTAATGGTGATGTTGTCTATTTTTCCCTTTAAAATCTACTGTGATCTACATTTTCTGGTATTGGTGATAATTTTTTTGTGTACTGCTTTTATCCCAACAATATAATACAGTTTATGTTTGGTAGTTTATGGGTATAAGATGTGTGATAGAAGTAGATTCTTTTCCTATTTAGACATCACTAAGCCAATATGAAGTTACTTGTCACTGTTACAAAAGGACAATGTTGAGTGTGAAGTGTTGAGCTGGTATTTTTTAGGTGTATTTGGAGATGATGGGCTTATAAAATATAAGCACTGGCCTACCTTTGCTAAATTATTGACACATGGAAGAATGAAATCTGTATACCTGAGCTGTTTAGTAATAAAATTAGTGTAAAAAAATTGAAATAAATTCATGTGCAAGCCCACGTTACAAAAAATATATTCTCTCTTTCACTTCCTTTTAATATTTTCGTAGTAAATAAGAACCTTCACAGGGGGTGTATATGAAGTCACATATCTGACACCAGCTTTGATTTAACATGGTCTCAGCCACCTGGAAGGCAAGACCTCAGACTGTAACAGCAAACTCCTCCGTTCAAGGAAAAAAGACAAGCCTGTGAGCCCTTTTGGGTTCTCTGTCATGTTTCAAGTGCAATAGTCTTCTCATGCCTCAAAATACTTGACAAGTCATGCTCAGTCTTTCTGAGGAAGTCGACCAATGGATCTCCTTGAAGGGAGCTGGTTGCTCTACGTACCTCTTCAGTCTTGACCTAACACAAATGCATGTGCCTGTCCAGCTTGTCAGGGCTCCTTGAGAATGGAGTGGCTATGAGTAGTCTACAGGGTGCTAGAGCAAGCCAGGAGCTGCTTCCAGAATACAACACTTTTGGGAAAGAGGGTAGCAGGGTGAGTCATAGGCTTAATGAATTGGTCTTGGAAGTCATCTTCCTCTTTGAGATTCATGAAATGAGGAGAGTGGCTAAATAAGTTAAAGGGAAATCCTCTCTGAAATCACTGTCCAACCACTCATTGTTCTAAATAATTTTGGTACTAATTTTCAAAATTGTCACTCTTCTTCTAAAAGTTGTGAGTAGCAGCTGGAAGCAGCCAGTATATTATTGCCTATAATGACATTGTTGTTGCCACTGTTAGTGTTGTGGGTCAGGTGGAGGATAGGTATGACAGACGAGTGATGAAAAGGAAAGGTCAGTCTTCTGGAGATGCAATGAACAGGTGGCTGAGCTTCTGGGAGTGGAAACATGAGTCTGTACCCCACTCACGACTTGCTGTGGCAGATCTCCTTCAGTAGCTTTCACCAAAGACAGCACTCACAGGTAGCCTGACCACCACAGTATAAAAACATTTCACTTCCCTCTCTAGCTATTGCAAGTCTCACAAACACTCCTGCTTCAGCTTCTCTTCACCCCCATGCCCTAATGTTCAGCAGCTGGTTGCTATGGCCTTGCACTGTCAGAGGTTTTCCTCCCCAAAACCATGGCTCTCCTGCATGCAGGAACACTATGCCAGGACCCCAGGACCCCAGAGCAGCTGCTGTGGGATTTCACTCCCAAGCCGGCAGCCAAGCAGTTGCCTTGGTGTGGCATTCACCTCCTCTAGTTAGTCCCTCCAAGGTGGTATTTTTGTGGTTATGCCTCCATAATTATTTCCTTCTCTGATGAGGTGTCAGAGAGGCACATCCTGCTCCAACACTACGGGAGGAGTTGTGCATTACTTTCTGCCACTGTGTGCCTGGCTCTCATGAAAACCCCAGAATGACAGGGAGAGGGAGGGCAGAAGAAGGACCTAAAGGTGTGTTCCTTCAACACCTCCTGCTTGACACTGGAGCCCTGGTTTTACCATGGTCAAGTGTCACAGGAGACCAAGTTACAGGGCGAATCAAGTTCTATATTTAGGAAGAACAACTGGAAGCTATGACAGGAATTCCCTTTTACACTTCGCTTCTCAGCCGAGTCCCACTCCAGCCTGGAGCAGCTCTCAGTGCCGTCTGGGCTGAAAGCATCAGAGCTATTTCAGACACATTAAAAGGATCGCAGTCCATACCTCAGCTGGTAGAAGAAGGTACCTCTTTCAACATCAAAAGGAGGTGCACATACTCACTTGACGGTTTGGAGCTTTTCTTATATAAGTAAGATAATCTTGAAGGGGTCAGTTAAAAAATTGAAAAACCCTTATGAAAACTCTTTAATAACTTCTGTGAGGTGACTGCAGTAGCTGTGGATTTCTGCTCACTTTAATGTCTCATGCAGAGTATCAGCGTATTCAGAATAGATTTTTATAGTTATTACCTCATAGTCTGCAGGGATCTTTGAAGATTTAAAACAGAAAGTCACTGAAATACCTAATGACTCATAAGAAGCCTAACTGTATTAGCTCAAATACTGCAGTAGATAGGTACATGCTTATTGTTTTCTGTATGTTTATTATGATTAGTGATTTGTTATGTGGGGGGGTTGGTGGCTATAGAGGTGTTCTTTCACCATGAGCTTAACAGGTAACTGTCATGCAGACAAATGTTGTATTTGCCTAGAGTACGTAGTAAGTTTTTGTGTAACAGACTAGAAGCTGCAAAGTGAGGGTTTCTCTTCATTCTTTGTACTAGCTGGCTCTCGTAGTAGTGTAGAAAAAGCCTTTTAATAAGATAACACACTGCAGTTCTGTGTCCAAAATGCCCCTTGTGCTTGCTGCCATGAGCGTGGAAGGGGGGAAAGGAGAGCTTCCAGCTGGGCTGGGGGGAGGGCTCTTTCTCTTGTCTGTGTGCTACTGTACATCTCTTGTGCAGATTACAAAAGCTGGTATTATGTTATCTCATCGTATTTAAAGCAAATTGAATAAGTCAGCTTATTATCTTACTGCAGCACTGTCAGAAATTATTTTTAGGAGAGGGGCAGAAGATAGGTCCTTTGTTTCTCAAAGGCTCTTTTCAAAACGCTGGTTTATTTCACTGTAATAGTCCTGTATTTTACAAGTAGTCCTGTTCATGGGTACTTTCACTGTGAAGCAAGGGGAAGTCTTGGCATGCAACAGCTCCAAATTCAACTAACGTTGCTGTTGCTTTCTAAGTTTGGCTCAGCATGCAGCCCATAAAAGGTAAAAGGTAAGGTGTGGGGAGGCCAAAAAGACATGAGGGGATACAGGCAGCATGCATCTCTGTTTCTCTAGCTGCATACATGTGGAATCTTGCTGTGGAAATGAGGGTGAGGAGTGGGTTTTTTTTTTCCAAGTCTGAAGAGCTGATTGGAATGCTAGAAATAACGTAATGCAATCAGTGCAGCACTCTTGATTCCCTTTCTGAGAAGAGTGGAGAAAAAAATCAAAGGAATTTGTAAAAATGAACTAACCACTTCGGTAATAGATGCATCTGTAATCTAAGGTTTATCTTCTTGGGGTGGATGGTCAGTATTGCTCTGGAGGGAAATTCAGGGAAGGGAGGGAAGTGGAGAGAGCCAGAGAAGATTGTCTATTTTTATGCAGTAGTGTTCTGTTGTCCTGATTTCTCTGGCAGTAATGAGGACAGCATGAACTGGTAGGAAAATCACCTCCTCCAAAAACAGTCCTACACAATTGTATCATGCATCCATCTTTAGGAAGCGGTGTCTGATTGCAATGGTTTCAGACTCAGACTTCTTGTGAACCCAGAGCACCTCACTGGAGAGCACTATTGATGTGCTTGTTTTAAAGTCGAGATTCCACATAAAACCTTGCCAGTTTATATCTAGGTTTCCCCAAAAGTGTGTATCAGTGTTTGTGCAATGCACAGGCACACAAGATGGAAAAGCACATCCTAGCTTGAATTTCTTTGGGACTGTTTAGAAATTAGATCGAAAGTGTTTAAAATGGTTTATTTTCATTTTCGGTGCTTTTGTTCCCATTTTTCATTCTGATTAGAGAGAGAAGATGATAAGAATAATTAATTAAAGTTTTCTGTATTATGAGTTCTATCTTTCCAATAAACTGGGGGATTCTTTTGTATTTGTCTTTGGAATACAACCACTACTTATCAGCACAATTATTCCTATGTATAGGAAAGATTTTTTAAAAAAGAAAGAGAGAGAGTGCAGTAAATCCTTTTGGCTTTTTGAAGTCTGTATAAATTCTGTCATGAACTTCAGTGCCTGAGATTTCATCCATGAAAGTGGATTCTGAAGCTTTTAAAACTACAGCTGATTTGTAAATTGTAGATGTAAATGTAAAACCACAATATAAAACTCACCGGGAGCATGCTGCTTTGATTGTGCGCAGTGGGATTTTTTTTTTTTTTTCCTGATTAACTTATTAATTTAGTGGAAGAAATTTAAACCCAAAGCAACCTATGAAAATGATGTGCTCTGACTTAACGCTATGTGTTGGGTTGGACAGCACTCCCTGCAGCTGTGAGTGTGATCTGAGGGAGACCTCTCCTGGCAGGTCAGTTTTCCTTTGCGTTCTGCTCAGCATTACACACAGATTTAAAGCCTCTGTGAGTATGCAAGAGTAAGTCTTCCATGCAGCTCCAGTGATAAACGTTCAGGCTGGTATTCCAGGTTGAAGCCAGCCTATAACTCATCTGTATTTTTCTTTGGCACTGGCTCCACGTGGCAGCTACATTCTTCAGAGTGCCAAAGTCTTTGACCCACTTTTGACTTGTGTATTTCTGCTATTCTCTCCTGCACTTTTCATTACTTTTTTCAGTATTCTCCTTCTTGTTTCAGGTTAAGTATTGCAGCTAAAATATTCTGTACTTTGTGATAAATGAGTTCTTTGTTGAACTAATTTCTCACTTTTTAGTATTGCTGCCTTATTTTGCATTATAATGAAGTAGGTTAAGTAACCAGATTTTGAAGAAGGTCTATTCCAGTTAAAATCATAATTCTCAGTGAAAGAGTAAAAGGCTGAGACAATGTTCCAACTAATCTGATAGTAAAATTTCTTTCTTGCTTTTTTATTTTTAACTTTTACACAATATCTTGACTTCGGAGTATTTCACTTGTTATTCTATATTAATACCGTATCAGTCCATATTTCTATGCTTGCATAAAATTATATGGAAACTTCTGTTCTTTTTTGTCCTATTGCTAAGGAAAATCAATAAATCTATATAATTTTAAACTCTGAAGAAAGGCTACTTTGTGTCTAGCAGTTGTCAAACAACACTTTACACTTTGACAATCACAATCATTTGCAGTATGGAAGCATTAAATATTTGCATGGATTTGTGTGTCAGAAAATAGTTCTATCTGCATTTATCAATATTTTGAATCAAGTTATTCTTTATTTGAAAGTTTAAACTGAATGTTCTAATAATTCCCATGTACATACTGTGAGAGATGTATGATACATTGTTTATCTTCAAATGCTTCCCCTAATTTTTACTCATTTTACAATACTCTTAAAGTCTGAGAGATTCCTTATCTCTACTCATTATTGTTTTTAATGTGGAAGTGATAGCTCCATTTGTGGCTATGAAAGATTAATTGGAGAAGCTCAGGTGTTCTGTCTCCTTCTGACATTCGGAAGGAATAACTAAGCAACTCTGAAACTGAGATGGAAACAGGAGCTGGGCAGATGAAATGGATGCCTCACAAGAGGCAGCATGGGTTAAGTTCTAGCTTATCTCCCCAAGCTATCGGAATGTTAGAGCCTGTAACACTTTCCCATTTTGCTTGCAGGGATAAGCCTCTGTCTTAAAAATGTCAAAACAACCAGCATCACATGTCAAAGCCATTCAGGTAAGAGACAGCATTTATCTTTCTAATATCACCAAATAATAAGTCTTTACTTGCATTGCCAGGCTAACTGCATTTTTCTCATACTAAACACTACAGAAGTACCAACTTGGGATTACTCTTGTAAAGGGTAAAGCTTGGTAGATAAAAAAGCGCTGACAAAGTTTGACCTGAGGAGCATATTATGATCTGATCTGAGCTGATGAAAAAATGGATCAGATAGGTTGGTTGATCACTTGCTAGAAGGATCTTTGCAGTGTTGGGTTATGTTTATTGGTGGATAAGCTAAGTGAAACATGGTGATAGATCTGCATGATTGATCGCTATTGTGACTAAAACTAGTTATTGTAACTGTTAGATTTTCCACGGGGTTAATATAATGCTGGAAGAATTATAAGCTAAAAAATAGGTATTGACGTTTTTCTTGTCTGCATTCCTTTAGGAAAAAACCCCACAACTTCCTGTATTTACTTAAGAAGCATTTTATTTAAAAGCCAAAGTAAAATGACAGAAACGTTCATGTTTCAATTTAAAAAATTCCTGTATATCACATCCCTGCTCAAATAACATATGCTTACAAGGATGACGTTCATTGCTACATACTTGTAAAAGAAACAGCTGGAGACCTATCCCAGCCACATCATGAAGTAGCATCATGAAGATTGTATTTAGCTCATGCTATCACTGACTCCTGTCAAAAGGCCAAAATGCCTCCTGAGCTCCAGAATTTGTGAGAACTTTGCTGTGTTTTGTAAAATGCACTCATCATTAAATTTTCCCACAGGCTCACATTTGCTTAAAATTACTTAGGAAACACAAAATGGAATTTCTTAAGTCCGATTCATCTTCTGATTCTCCAAGATAGTACTAATTCAATGGCTGGAGTATCAGGAAAATTAATTCCCCAGTGGGTAGGCAGCATACTGAAGCTGCAAGGGACTGTAAATATGCTGATTTTCTTTATCATCATCAACTATGCTGGCACAATCATGCAAATTACTGTACTCTAATTCAGTTGAAATTAGCAGAAGCTTGCCATTGATTTCAGTCAGTTCAAATTTTTATTTCTCTTACAGTGATTATGGAAATATTTTTAAGATTAATGAATGATATGGAGAGAATGGCATGAAAAACCACTGCCACTGCTTGGTTCTGAAAAACACCTTATGCTCCAAAAAGGGTGAAAAAGGGTCACACCTTTGCACAGAAAAAGGGTGAAAAAGGGTCACACCTGCAACCTCCCCAGCCTCTTGGATGGCAATTTAACAAATAACAATAGAGACATACAGATATTCTTAAAGAATAAATTTGACTTACTGTTTTTCTTAAAGTAAAGAAGCAGTTATAGATTCCTTTATAGTTTCATGATGACTTTCCAACTTGTAAATGTAAAAAAAATTGCTTCTGGTTTGTCTATTTCAAAAGCGCATTAAGTTTAAGCATCAAATTTGATATTTTAAGCAACTTTAATTTTTGCGAAGGTAATTTGAGAAAAATTACAGCACAAACTTAAAAATAAATCTATTAAACTTTGTGTCAAATGTTGTTCCAGCAGGGAGAATTCCACTTGAATTGATGCCTATTGCATATGTAGCAATCTAGGAACATTGACTTAAAATGTCACACTACTTCTACACGTTGTGATTCATATATTATGATCCTTCTCTATTATGTGCCATTATTGTAAGACCAACATCCTGAAGAGTATATATTTTCCTGCAGTGCTGAAAATGTAATGCCACATTACTGCCTGAACTATTTCATGGTACTTTTGTGTCAGAAGGGGTTTCTTTCTGACCGGACAACATGAATGCTAAAATCTTCACTTGCCAAAAGCCACTAAACACAAATGTGAGAGTTAAAGATCACAAGTGGTTCCCAAGAGTATTTCAGGGTGATAAAGGACAAAAATACTGATAGTTTAACAACTTTAATAGTTGTTATTTTTGGGTTGTGGTGGGGTTTGTTTGGTTTTTTTGGTTCGTTTGGGTTGGGTTTTGTTGTTTTGGGTTTTTGTTTGGTTTTTTTGTCTTGTTTTTTTTTTTTTAACTTGAATATTTTTATACTGAAGTGGTTTTCCAGGTTATTCAGTCATCCCTCTGAACAGCTAGGAATGGCTCTGATGCTGGAGCCATAACAGCCCTCAACTTGTAGGTGGCTAGCAGTAATTCAAGACCCAGCAGTCCCAGGTTGAGATTCACTGTCTTTAATAAACAAAAGAACACAAACACATCTCTAGGTACAAGTCTGATGGACTCAAACCAGCAGGATACATTGTATGTCATGCTTACAGATGTTTTTCCTTCTGTCTCTTGAGGAAGACATTAGTCCAGTACGTCAATACAGGTACCTACTCATTATGAAAAATTCAATGACATCCAAAATATGGGAGACACTTCCTGAAAACAAAAATTCAAACTTAGTGGTTTTAATAATTTGTATGACTAAAAGTAATAATCACACCTCCAAAGTCTGCCCAAAGCAATTACACTTTATATCTTCACATGTTTGGAACAAAATATTTCCTGCTTAACACTCCATTGGATGAGGAGCAGGTGAGGAAGAGATTGCTGAGGGTCCTGTCTCTATCCTAGCAGTGAGGTGGCAAGAGCCCTGAGATGTATTTTAAAAACAAAATTGCCTACTGATGCTGATTACAGCACAACACAGTCCTGTTGGAGAGCTGCACTGGGGCACAGAATTTGGTCTGCTCTTCATCCATTACACAGCTGCTTATCTGCAGGAAGGTACCAGCATTGGATCAAGAGGGAGACATACAGCTCAGAACTGGCACCTCATACTATAAATATTTTAATCTGTAGTATTTTATGTCATATCCATACAGTGTTAAACTGTGTCCTAAAGGTTGCTCGTTTTACCAAGTTAATAATGTGTGTCTACATATGTCTTGTCCATACTCTGATGTGAATGCTCTTATTGCAGGTAAAATAGTTCAAACCCCTTCAGTGTGATATAGATTACTGTGAAAATGCTGAAGCAGGCTAAAGAGTGGTTTATTTAATTTAATTATCAGTCTGGCATTTAGTAGTTCATTTTTGTTTCCTGAACCATTTTCAGTCATAGTTGATCTATCAGTCAGAGTAGGAAGCAGAAGGGCTGAGAACCAGAATCCCCAGGCTGTGGTATGTCTCGGGTGGATGCAGGTGGTTGGCTTGTTGCTTCTACTGACTCCAAGAGAAGGGAACAAATGCGTGAGTTCAAAATGAGCACCAAGAGGAGAGAGAACTCAATATTTCAACTCTGAAAATGTGTATTATCACACTAGCTATAAAGTTTTATATTCCAAGAAAAAGAAACTGCCTGGAGGTACTGGAGCCTTCTGGGCGAGATACATAGAATTAAAAATAGTAAAGCTGTTTTTTTCCACTCCTAAATAAAATAATGGGTTAAGTACTGCAAGGCAGAAAATGCTCTGTCTCCTGGGAATGTGGGAAGTGCAGATGAAAAGTATCACAATATCTAAACTTAGTGCTTAGTGAAACAACATTATGAAATGGATACCTGGTTATCTACAATGTGTGTGGCCTCACAGACATTTGCCTGCCCCGGTGAAACGGCAACATCACCTTGCATGAATAAAATAAAGGGAAACAGATAAACAGAATACAGGGAAAGGTGCTCATTTCTTGGCCAATAGATTATTAATTTGCTTGACAGCAGCTGTCAAAACAATTGTAACTGAGAACAGGGGCTGTTTTCCTGTGGTTGCTTAACCTGGGGCATGATCTGCATTGATCAGAATCTGCATGATCCACAGTTTGATCAGAAGGATGGGATTATTCATCTTCATTTAATGTAAATCAGTCAGATGGTAAACTGCAATAACACCGCTCGCTGTTGGAAGGTTCTGTTTCCGCTCCAGAACATTACCAATTCACCCCCTGGTTTTACCAGTGGGAGTCATGATATTTTGATGACATTTCCTAGGAGCAGCTTCTCTTCTGAGATCACAAGATAAGAACAGGTGTAAATTGTGCATTTAGTTGATCTCACCATTTGACTTTTAAAATAATCCAGGCTAGGTCACAGGGGGAAATAGATACTCTTTAGCTGCTCTTTCCCTAAGCAATGTTTTCTGCCTTTCTTTTCTCAAAAATCTTTACTTTTAAGGTGTCTATTACAAGCCCCATTTATGTTATGGCTATTGGCTTTCTGCCACAGATGAAAAATCAGACTGATGTATTCCTTTGGGTATCATTCTGGCAGGAGTATGCTAAAGCTGTGGGCTAATGGTCTGTTTGGCATTGGAGCCATCTCAGCCTACCTCTCAACCTCTGAGCCCCTGCTGCAGACCAGGCTGGAGCTGCTGGGCAAAACCCAGCAGGGAGCAGAGAGTCAAAAAGCCTTCCTGTCTTTTTCCACAGACCTTCTTTGCAACTGAGAGTTGTATTTCTAGGACTAAGGCATTGTATTTGCAGTTTGTAACACCCATGAGTAAATATTGTCAATAAAATCACATTTAAATCGCCTGTGGCTTAAGGTGGCTCAGGACAGGTTTTTCTTCCTAGCCATGACCAAATGAAGTGAAAACTGGTGTCACTGTGGGAGGGAGAGTGTTCCAGTCATTTGGGTGTTATAGTAGAATTTGGATGATTTATGCTAAGTGCTCTGATACCTTGTTTCACCTTCGCTAAATCGAAGCAGATGCAGATGCCTAAAGACACTTTGGTGTTTAGTATTAATTTGTTTAAAATCCAGTGGAATGAGGGAGCATTAGACTAAAGCATAGATCTTCAAAGTCTTTCTAGGTAGCTTTGTTTTTTTCACTCTCCATCATTAAAATGGGGATGAAAGCACTTCCTTTTCTTACGGGTGTGATGTAATTATGCAAACATTGAAAGCATAAGTGCTTAGAAACCACAATAATGTCTATACTCTTCTCCCATCCCTTCTGAGTTTTGTTATTTACCAACTGTATGTCTGTTTATCAGTCACCGTTATAGGCATCATCATTTCCTTCTCACAGGCTAATATTAACATCCCAATGGGAGCATTTCGACCTGGTGCAGGCCACCCTCATAAAAGAAAAGAACTTACACCTGAAGAAGTGGAGGAGGTAAGAAAAAACAGGAGGTTTGGATTTTTTATTTTTTTTTCCCTTGGGAGAATCCCTGCCATTGCTGGAAGAAATCCTATTAGTCAATCTTACAGCACTGCAGACCAATCTTGGCCACCACAGCTGAACATGCATTTGGCATTCATGGAAATACCAGGCCACCTACTAATCACTTCATATATACGTTGTTCTGGCTTTGATGCCAGGGCACCTGTAGTAATTTAAAATGCTTCAAAGGTGGGTGGCTCTGCTTTAACAGCAAGGTTA
Source organism: Florisuga fusca (assembly GCA_038090715.1). Classification (NCBI taxonomy): domain Eukaryota; kingdom Metazoa; phylum Chordata; class Aves; order Apodiformes; family Trochilidae; genus Florisuga; species Florisuga fusca. The sequence goes on along the minus strand of JAAWXA010000004.1, from coordinate 12,809,931 downwards.
TATCTGCTGTCAGGAAAGAGAGCTGGGATTTCGCCAGCAGTTTTTATCTAGATGGGAGTTGCAAAGCAAAGTTATAGCAATGCTTTGGAAGAATATGCTGCTACTTGCTGCCCTGCGGTGGGATTTATTGTTACAGCTGAACAATGCTTTTCAGTGACATTTTTTGGAATGTTTAACAAGGAGAAACTGAATGTCAAGACTATACATTTGCAAATTAAAAACAGAAACTGTGAAGACATTTATTTGCATACGGGTGAAAATACTCAATTTTATGTTGAATCCTATGTTTTCATGCCTGTCCTACCAGGGACTAATTAACACCGAGTTTTGAATATCATCAGATTTATACCTTAACCAATACTGATCACAAAATTATGATTAAACACAGGTATCTTACTTCTGGATGCTATTAAAACATCTTATTTACCATGAACATTTATAATAAGTAAGAACTAAAACCAGTGGTGGAGGATACTACCAAACAAGGTAGTGGGATACTCCAAATAAAAAAAAACCTCAAGTAAAGGTGGGTACCTATGGCTTACCCAACAGCTGGCTATGGTTTTACAGTGGCCACCTGAGAGCTGGTCCTTCTGGGCCAGAGCTGCAGATGCTTCCCAGATCCAGGGGCAGGAAAGGCTCAGACTGACCTCATACAACCTGGATGCCTCTGACAGGACTCAGCCAGGTGGATTCCTGCCATGTGGATGGAGAAAAGTTGTCATAACTGGAGGAATTCTTGCTCTCACACAGAGCAGAGCCATGAGGACTAGGATGGAGGTGGAGAGACACTCCTCTCCAGGCATGAAGTAGCACTCACTGCCAGTGATTCAGCCTCAAACAAGCAGCAGCCAGATTAGTTTTGGACAAAGTGTCAGCTCCTTCTGACCTGGTACAAGCACTTAAAATGGTCAGGTTCAGTTCTGTAAGAGCTAATTCTTCCTGTCGTGTCTAAATCAGTCAGATTTTTTTCCTGAATTTTGACATATTTGATGCTCAGTTTACAGAGAACTTTCCTTCAGAAATCAACTCTGGGTTGACATAATTAACTCTTCTTAAGAACATTTTAGAAAACTGAAACCAAACATACAAATTGATCTTGAACACATACTGATGCTTCCTCCTCTGGAAAAAAATCAAAGCATATTCTCCCTGCAGTAATTAAATTGGTGAAGGAATGTGTGTTATTAAGCAGAAACTAATGTAGCATGTGTGAATTCTGGTAGTATTTGAGAAATAAAATAAATTGCTAGTGCTGATAGTTAGATTTGGTTGGGTAATTGAGTATTGCTTTGCTTCCCAGTTGTGTGAATATTATATATGAGACAGACATTATGGCATGAAAGCTCTTGGCCCCAGTTTTATAGTCAATATACAATGAAAGCAATGGAAGTAAAGACTGCAGAAACAGATCTTGTAACAGGAATAGAATAAAAGCACTACCAGAGGATTTTTCATCTCTCTCATCATTTAAGTTTTGCAATACAACTTGCGATTCTTCAGATCAGCTTTAGATGAATGAAACTCCTGCTAACAGTGCTTAGCATTTTTCATTCTGTTTTAAAACCTTGTGAAGGGAAATGAGAGAAATGTGGGTCTTACTCGAAGGGATGGTGGAATCAAGAAGGGAACATGTATATTTGTAAGTCAATGCCATGGACATATTAACATGTAAAAGAAACGGGAGGTGGGAACTTCAGGGAATAACTCTTATTCATTCAGAGCATTTCTGTGTATGTAATTTGTTGTTAAATTGGTATATTTGTCATATATCTAAGTCAGTCTTCAAACTTCCCTCAATAAAACTGAAGGCTGAGGTCTGATAACAGCTGTGCATTGCACGGAGTGGGTGATATAGGGAGGGGTGGAGTCATAAATAGCAGACACCTGAAATTAGAACGGAAAGCTAACATCAATTTAAGGAGCACAAAGTCTCCAAAACATGGTCAGGGTTTGCACTATTTGTAGGATGGGAAGGAATGGTATCTAGATGACTTGAAACAGTATTTTAACTCAGTAACTGCTACATGGGTTTGGTAGTTTTCCCCAATTTTTCACATGATCTAACTGTGCAAGAAAACTCCCAAAAGAAACAATACAAGCTCATGGCTTAAAGATCAGATGGGAAAAAATGTTGTGTTTCAAAAATTCCTGTTTTTTTAATACTTGACATCACCAAATGTCTCTTTCTTCATTGGCATGTGGCCCATTAGTCAACAGAAAGAACAGGAGTTTATTGACCAATAATATTTGACAGACAGGTGACTTTGTAATATTACAGATGAAGTCTAATATTAAGAATTGACTGTTCAACGTCAATACACCTTTCCAAAAAGTGTGGCTAATGAGTCTAAATACTGAATTAACCCTAAAAAGGACACACCAGGATGCACAGAGCAATGAAAAAAAAAATTCACTGTGAAATTATTAATTCATCTCTAAACCTACAAAATTACTCCTCATGCCAGATTTATAGAATACAGAACAGGCTATATGAATCATAAACCACATACTGGGACACCGCTCCTTCAAAATGTTGCTCAGTCCAGAATAAGAATTGTCTAAAATACATGCTGGATGTCACCTAGGAGCAATAGTACAGCCAAGGAAGTACCCTGGACTGAAATATTTTGATGCATGGGGAAATTAAGTGAGATATTTGCTGTTGTAAAACTGCTGTTATTTAGTCTGAATTTTTACATTTTCAACAAAACAGCTGTTGGGCGTTACCCTAATTCAAACATAAAATGACAAAAACCCTTCTGGTCTTAAAACTGAGGTTAAGAAAAATTAAACATCAACTTAACCTGAGCTTGGGTAGAGATTTTGTGATCCATAACCTACTACCATTGCTCTTCACCAGAGCTGCAGAGGAATATGATGGTTTTCTTCTCCAATTGGCCAGCAACTGAGACTTTGAAAGAAATTAGATGATAAAAATGATTCTGCTTTTATTCTCTAAAATATGAAGCACCTGGAGTTAATTTTCTGCTAACGGTCTGACAGTGTAAATTCTTACTCATTTACCAAAAAGTCCACATTCCTATGCACTGAGCACCTTGCAATATTTTTATTTTTCAGAATGTTTTTAGACATTTTAAACAACAAGCAACAAAAGAACCTATCTCCTTCTCCCCCCCC
>JAAWXA010000004.1:12404130-12806773 GCA_038090715.1 Florisuga fusca | reverse complement strand
CCCCCCCCCATCCTTTCAGTGTCCATTGGGATTGTATTTAGTATAAAAACATCCTTTCCTCCTTCTCAAGTGTCTTACCCATGCTCAAGAGATTGCTATTGCAGCAGGAAGGTCACTGACATCTTTTTGTGCAGAATGTTCCTGCTTCAGCAGAGGAGGAGAAAGACAAGAAACATCTCCCAGGAGCTAAGAAACTTCCAGGTCCTGCTGTCAACTTGTCAGAGATTCAGAACATAAAGAGCGAACTGAAATTTGTCCCTAAAGCTGAACAATAGTTGGAACATGCAGGTGAGTAAAATAGAGGTTCTTTGCATGGCTCTAGTAGAAAAGGGCTGATCCAGAAATTGCTTTGCATCAAAAGATGTCTTTCCAATAGCTTCAAAAGACCTGGAATCACACCCCATATTTCACAATATAAGAAGAAACTCATAATCCTGGAAATTTTCTGTTATTTCAAGCGTGAGACTATGTCTGTTGATATATGACACCCGTCAAGTGGCCGAACAAAAAGGTATTTAGCTGAGCATTGAAGCTATCTTAAAAATACCAGTTTCTTGTTTTGTAAGTACAAGTTTCAGTTTTACATAATATGGGGCTTGGATTTACACACAGGCTGCAAATAAATGTATTTCAATGCAGATAAATCTATTGCAATGACGGAATTTTACAAAAGCTCCTCTTGAACATTAGGCATTTGATAATATTGTATTTCTGTAATTCAAAACTGATATGCTAATGACTTCATTTTGTTGATCACACAAACATTCCCAATGCTACTTGCAGCACCCAAAGGCTTGCCTTATATCTGCACTGGGCTTGCAATATGATATACGACCTCAGGGAGGTCTGTTCTCTTCTGGAATGGCAGCTGGAGACCAGACTGCTCCCAAATCTGGGACCCTCAGGCACTGCAGGCTCCTACAGGTTGAGCCACTGGTCTATGACTGGAACCCCAGCTTTAACATCTTATTTTATTTAAAAGGAAATATTCAGCATTTCAATGCAGATTTCATAATTCCTCTAATTTCATGTAATTGCAAACAAGACCCACAAGCCTCTGTTGTTCTACATTCTTAGTCTTGAAGAAATTAATGATAATTTCTGTCCATGAAATGATCCTCCAGTTTTCTTTGAAAAGCCTGAGTCAGTAAAGATGCTTCAAGCTGTTACAATGGAAACTCAGCTGTACAGAGAAGTTTCAATGAGACAAAAGCCTTGACTACAGTAAGAAAATTATAGTGGTGTCACACACAGTAGTCTTGGGAACTGCCAGTTGTGCCTAATGAAAGAAGTCCTTTTTATCATTAAGAGAGGCAGAGGAGCTAAGCTGAATAGAAGAACATTGTCTGGAACTTACTGCTCTGAAACGTAAATGAAGAATAGAAGAGAACAGAAAGCAGTGCAAAAGGGTACTGGGAATGCAGAATGCTATGGACCAGGAATCTTGAAGGAAATTACATACAATCTAAGTGAATTGCCCCAATATGCGCTGCCACATTAACTTATTTTTTACGTGCAGCATAAATATGCCATTTAGAAGGGAAAAGTGTTTCTTTTTTATTGCTTTTACCCTACTGTGTCATAATGTTCCTGTTATTTTAAAGAAACAACAGAGGCTTTCTTTTCAAAAAACCTGGGAAAAGGAAAATTAACATTTTGTAAAATGTAATATTGTAGTCATCACACTAAAGCAGTGCCCAGAGAAATATGAATCTTTAATGCTGAGGCTTTAAAGAGTTTTCTCTCTGTAAGAGATATTTAGACATAAATTTAACCCCATATGTATTCTCAGATGTTTGCTGTTTTCAATATTTAAAACAGCTTTTTTAAAACTAGCTTACTGAGAGTCTGACAGAAACATTTAGAGTGTGCACAGACATTCACTCTAACAAAAAGATTTCTATGGAAAGCAGCAAAGTATCTTGAATGCTATGAAGTCATTCTGAACTAATTTCTATCTGTGTCCCTCTTTCACTGTTGTATTGGTTATAGGTAGAGGACATTAATCAGCTCCGTTGTTTTAGGTGTGACGTGCAGCCTTGTATAAAGTGTGGTATATTCAGTGGATTGTTTTATGGCTGACAGTGCCGGTGATGATTATTTTTATTTGCAAGAAATCTATATTCACACCTCCTTGATACTTTGTTTCATCTCCAAGAAGGTGTTACTAATCATCTTTTGGATGAGATGCTCTCTGAAGAGTGGTAAAATGACTGGTCAGTAGTATATGTCTGTCCGGAGCACATGCTGATAAAAAAGTGTTCTTCACTTTTCTCAGTTTGGAAATTAATTCTCTCTCACATCAGTACAATAAACTCTTCAGTTATTCACTGCAGAAGGATTTCCCTTTGTTGGTATTTTTATATTCCTTACAGTGCTCTGTAGGAAATACCCACTGAAACAGATAGAATACCTGCAAATTCTCTGGATAATTTCCACTATGCTCTCCCTGTAACATGTACTCATAAAAGCATCAAAATTAGACATAAGTACGTAAAAAACCCCCAATGCTTTACAATCATAAAATGGTTTTAGCTGGAAGGGACCTTAAAGATCATCTTGTTCCAGCCCCCCTAGGGGGGGAGAACACCTTCCACCAGACCAGGTTGCTCAAAGCCCCATCCAACCTGGTCCTGAACACTCCCAGGGAGAAGGCAGCCACAGCTTCCCTGGGTAACCTGTTCCACTATCTCACCATTCTCACAATAAAGAACTTTTTCCTAATGACTAGTGTAAATCTATCCTCCTTCAGTTTGAAACCATCACTCACTGTCCTGTCACTACATGTCCTTGGAAGAAGTCCCTCCTCAGCCTTCCTGTAGGCCCCTTTAGGTACTGGAAGGCTGCTATAAGGTCTCCCTAGAGCCTTCTCTTCTCCAGGCTGAACAAGCCCAACTCTCTCAGCCTGTCTTATAAGAGAGGTGCTCCAGCCCTCTGACTGCCTTCATGGCTCTCCTCTGGACTCACTCCAACATCTCCATGTCCTTCTTGTGTTGGGGCTGCAGAACTGGACACAGTACTCCAGGTGGGATCTCACAGGAGCAACTACAGAAATTGTTTCTAGCACTTCCTGCTAGTATTGTCATTCTTCATCAGATAGTTTCCACAAATTGTAATCAGCATGACCAGTTTTGTTTTAATTTTGATCCATGTTTTCAGGGTCAGTTTTACAGAGTGCAAACCCATCAGCAAAAATCATGAGCCTGCAAAACAATAGGTTGGTTCATTATTTACAAGCTCCTTCCTGCATAATTTGCACTTTAGAGTAACTTCCCTTAAATATCTTTGGTCTTCCTTTTTCACCAAATTGGGAAACGTGAATAAACATGGTAAGAACATAATTGTGAGTCTGACATTTTGTGGTTGGGTTATGATTAGTGGGATCCACTAAAGGTCATGAAGTGTTTAACAGTGAAGATATTCCTGTAGTCATCCCCTGCTACTGGTGTACCACTTGTAATTGACTAATTAACATACTCTTCTTTGTCGTAAATAATTTTATTCTTCCACAGTCCTGTAGATGATGTGTTTGATGAAGATAATTTTAATATGCATGAGTAGTGATTCATTTTCCTTTCTTCCATCTACAATTTTTTTTGTTTGTTACTCGCTTCACATGTGCACATTTCTACCTGCACAAGAGCAAACATATGCAAAGTAAGATAGTAACAAAATATCAGATGCTTACCAACTAAATATATGTCCTATTGGATAAGTAATGGTAGGAAGCATTCAATTTGTGACAAATGGCATCTGCTGTGGCTGAGATTTATTCCCAGCTATTGTGGTAGCTCATGTGACCACTGGTAATGGTGATTGTGCCCGCAAATGGGCCCGAATACAAACTGGCATTTCACCTCAGAATATGTATAATTGGAACCTGTTGCTACTGCAACTCCTGTTTGGGTTCTTTCTTCATTCTGCACCCCTTCATTTTCTGTGTTCTGAACTCTGGGGATTTGTGTAACAAGACTTGTTACAATGCTCTGTGGAGAGCCATCGAGTCTGAATGCTGGACTTATGTTTTGAAGGACCTAGACATTCAGCTATATTGGTCTAGTCTTTTCCTCTTGAAGAAGACCTCATATTCTTTACTGAAGGAATTTGTAAAAAGGCTAAAAGGGATACTTACAAACATGACGTTACAAAAACATCTAAGAACATATGGGCAGCACTCCTAGCACAGCATTCTTGTTGTGTTTGGAGAAAGGGTTTGTCAGTATCCTCATCACAGTCCTGCTCAGAATTTGGCCAGACAAGATTGCTGAGTCCTGTCTTGGCTGTTTCTGACAGGATACCCATTTTGCTCAAGGTGTGAGAATCCCTGCAAGTTTTCTGTAGATAATCTGTTGTCTCTACACAAAACTCTGCTAGGGAGGGTGGTTTAGTTGCAGGAGCTGAGCAACAGTTCTGTTGTCAGGTTACAGATGCAAGAAAGTTATATTTTGAGAGCAGAAGATTAAACAGCTAGCAAAACTTCCCACTCTAGCTAGCAAAACTTAGACTCTGTATTACTTGCCACATTACCTCTTCCATAACATACTGGGAATCCTGCTTCACAAAAGTTGGGAAATTTTTCATTAGAGCAGCCTCTGAGATTGGCATCACTTGGGAAAGAAAGGATGAGAAAAGGGGAAAAAAAATCCCTTATGGATTAGAGCTCTTATATCCATACCTACAAGATGTTCCTTGGTGTTGCTATTAATTATTTTTAAAAATTGTTAGTTATCCTTGGGCTAAAAATATACATTACAACTTTGTCCACTGAGTATGGCAGATTTTAATTACAGTTTCATGGTACAGACTTCTCTTAAGCTGCATCTCAGCCATCTACCTCTCCTGATGTCACTGCTCTGACTTAAGGTTCAATAATTATTCTCATGCTCATGTCGACCAGAGGGATACAGTTACACTGATGCACAGTAACAAGCAAAGTTATTGCTGTTTTGTTCAGCAAACACATTCAGTGCCCTGTTAGGAGAGGAACTCTGATGTGCTGTGAGCTCTTGAAACAGCCTCCCAGTTTCAGTAAAATGTGTTCATCTGACGAAGTCTAAGCTTCCAGCCCTCATGTGAGAGGAGGGAATTTTACTTCCAGGGGATGCCAGGGTAGGTTGGGAGCTCCAAAGTCTTTAGCTGGATTGGGAAAAGCAGGGTGAGATGGAGGATGTGCTGCAAGAATTTCTGGAGGACCTTTCTGCCAGAGGCACAGGAGGTTTGGGGAGATCTCATCAATGTGTACCTGAATGGAGGGCACAGATAGGAAAGAGCCAGGCTCTTTTCAGTGGTAGCCAGTGCTGGGCCATCCCCAGATCCACTCCCTGTTTGTCCTGTGTCAACTGCAAAGTATTTCTTGTGTTTTTCTAGCCTTGGTTTTCTGCCATCCTGTTGTCTTTGCTTCACAGTTCCCAGATCAGTAGCACCTGGGAATTTCATGGCCAGACATCAATTTTGCCAGGTCATTTCTGTTTGTAAAATTGTAATAAGAAACTAGATAGTTGGGAGTTTTTAGGATTTTTAACAGCATGTTTAGGGTTGTTTTATTTTGCCTTCCAGGTTTTTTGAGTCTCATTATGTCGTGCTTTCAGACCTTAAAACAGAAGAGCTAGAAATTTATTTTCAAAGAGAAAACTAGAATCCCCAGGTCATAATTTAATAGCAGAGGAATCTTTGGAATCATGTTGTTTCCTCAAGTGAAAGAATTATTCATGTTTTTTTTCCTGGAGTTTCTGGGTTCAGAACTAAAAATTCAGCTCATTTTCTCTAACATGACCTGCAGCTGTCTGTCATGAACTGAGGGTCTCTTTTTTACCACTGAAAAAATTCTGTGGTAATTCCCCAGCATTTAACTCCTCAGGCCTTTGGAAGCCAAGGATAGGTTTCTTCCAAGTTCTCTTGTTGAATGATGGAAGAACAGAGAGACTTTGCTTTCTAGGTGTCTAAGAAAGCCTGAAGGTGTGTCAGGAGGTTGGTTTCCCACAGTAAAGAACAGAGATTATTCTTATGAACAACAACTATTTCTATAAAAACTAGTTAGGAAATGACCGTTTTGTGGTTTTGAGAACTGACTAATAACTTCAAAACAAACACTGAAAAATCAGAAAACACGTTTCTCCAAAGCAAACTATAAGGATGGACACTTGTATTTTTTCAAAACATAAATAATAAAATAAAATAAAAAGTCTTTTACTTCAAAACTGTCTTTAAGCAGATTGTTTATATTACTGGAAGAGACAAGCACAAAGTCATAACTCAAAGAACTCTCTACTGATTTTTAGAGCATGAGAATGTTATTTACTCCTCTGCCTTCTCCATATTCCAGAAAGTCTGCAGATATGTAGAGATGAATAAGCCTCTACACACAGAGAAAGAAGAAATTTCTTTGAGCCTCTCATTTTAATTAATGCCCTTAAAGTACTAAAATACTTCCCATGCTGGCAATGTGTTCCCACAAATCTTTGCTATATCCTTGAGTAATCTGTCAGTTCCTGGGACAAAGTCCCAAATACTTTGTTTCAAAGCTGAAAATTCTTTTTCAGAGTCACTGCTGTTTAATAACAGCTCTGATTACTCTGTTGATTACTTGGTCCTGAAGTTTTATTGTCAGACCCTTTTGTAAAGAAACCCCTATGTTCCCTCATGTCAGTGCTGTTAATGGTAGATTTTTGTAAGAACTAAAATTTTTAGCCAATTCCCTGAGTTGGAAGCAAGTTCTGAGGTGACATCTCTCAAATGAAGCTCAGAAAGGTAGGAGGCCTCATGAAGATACCAGGCATGGAGGGATCTGTAAAGTGAGAAGATGGGATACAGCTGGTAGACTTTCCCTTGCTTATCTCTGCTACATGTATTAAGAGATAAAAGGAATGAACTGCAGCATTAAACAGTAAGTACCACTGGAATGTATTTCTCTTTGAACACTCAGAATGGGATATCAGAAATCCCTAAAATTTGGCTATTTGCTGTCTGAACATATTCTGGTATTTAGAGACGGTCCCATGACTTAAGTGGTGCTTACCCTGAGGCACATGCATATAAACTCATACAGAACTAATTGTAACTAGGAAACCATGGGCATTAAAAGCTGTTTTGTGAGTGGGGAAGAGATAATACTGACCATCATTAGGGAGTTTTGAGTGAGATGAGAGAGATGCTGTTTCTTTGTACCTGGGGACTGTCCTTCCAGCATTAGATATGCCTGGGGCATTCAGACACTGAAATAACAGGTATCATCAGAAACCCTAAATAATAAGTAATTCCAGTTTCTCTAACCTTACACGGTTAAAAATGTGTTCAGCACAAAGGTTCTCAAGTGCCTACATCAGAGTAAAAAAAGCTCTCTGCTTTTCGAATACATGAAGTGCAACATCCTACATTATTAACAGCTCAGATAGTTTTGTCAAATCTACATAAATGGTAGCCAATTAAGCTGACAGTATGATCTGAAATATCACATCTCTGATGTGATAATCAAATGAATTTTCTTCTAAATTTAGTGCCTCATCATTTTGTTTTATAGTTTTTATTAATTTCATTTGATAAAAGACTACCTAATTATGTTTCCACAGCCCTTTGCTCAAGTACCACATAAATTACCACATTGTTGTATTTAGTCATCTCTTCCAGAGATGCCTTGATATCTCAGGAGCCTTGAGCAGGCTGTCCACAGATGTCATGAGCCCCACTGCACATTTAGTAGGATTAGGCCTGCTTCAGCCACTGAATTGCTCCTCCGTGCCTTGTTCTGAAAAGCATAGCTCTTTTTAGCGTCAAGGCCACCTCTATTCTACACTTGGTTGTAAATTCCCTCAGAGAATAAATTGTACAGTGTAGAGCTCACCATATATAGGTAGAACATTGTATAGAGGTAGGGCTCACCATTACAGCCATCCCAAAATCTGTCAGCCAGGTGGCAACGCTACAGAGGAAACATTGTACTGCAGATTTTATTGGGTTTTGCTGTCCCTGTCTGCTGCCATTTTAACATTGTAGTGCCCCTTTGACTTGCAGCAGCAGACTCAAACACACCATTTTCCCAGGCACTAAGAGAACAAATTACACAAAACAAATAAGCATTTCCTATGGGAATATGTATTGGTTTTGCTTTCAGCATTGGACACACTTTGTTTTCCACATTTGATTTCCTGCAGGTTGTAGCTAGCTGAAAGGAAACTCAGCTGAACCCACCTTTAAATGAACTTGGGAACAAGGATAAAGTCTGCTTTGCTCTCCTTCCTTCTAGTGGCTTTATTAGTGTGGCTGTACTCGTTTCTGACTTCAAATGGCTGAGCTCCATGTACCCGCATGGATTCAATGAAAGCAGAATAAAATGCTCAGACTTGGTGCTCAGAACTTACTCCCCCACTTTTTTAATTTAATGATTCAGTTATTCAGCTAAAAAAAAAAATAAATCGAATCCTTCCACTCTTAGCTCTTCTAGGTCTTTTTTCCTGTTTGTTGCCTTGGAGCAAACCCCATCTTAAAAGTGCTTTTACTTCTGCACGGCCTTACAGAGCCTTTCAAAGCACAAAAATGGAATCTTGGAGCAAACAAAAGCCGTGGCCCTGATTGCTCTCAGGGAAGAAGAGGGCGATGGCCACGCTTGCCCCGTTTCCCAGCAAATGAAGCACGGGAGAAGCAGGGTCACCACCCCGTGCCCACTCCTGTCTTAGTGCATTTTAACAGCAGCGGTAGCAGCAATGCTGGTGTGCATAAGGAGAGAGCAGGACTGGCAAAATTGCTTTCACTGGGGAAACAGCAAAGAACAACACAAAAAATAAAATCAAAAAAATCCCCCCAAAGCCAAACTGCTGCCGCTCTGAGGGAAGGACATGGTGACAATAAGTAGACGCTGTTATTTCAGGGCCTTGAAAGGTACATTCTCTACATATGTAAGATGAAAGCAACACAAAGTCTGTACTGAAGTGGAAGAAAATACAAACCTGAAGACCTGAAGCCAAATATTTGAGTAGAAATAGGCAGAACACAAGGAAGAGCAAATTTCCAGTTGTTCCTATGTTTGCAAATCATGCTGTTCTTGAATGCAGCGTTCTTCCCAAAGACTGTCAAAGACCAGGACAGAGTATGTCCTCTGCTGTACATGGCATTTTTTTAAGGATCTCAGATCTTTTATGTTTGAATTTCTAAATTTTCTTGGTTTTGTATGAAAATATTTGAATTGATCATTTGGGGTCAGAATGGAAGCTTTTCTTTTGAAAACAAAAAGTAATTTTTCTCCCTTTTAGTTCTCAAGACAAGAAGATCTTTCCCTTTGAAAGCAAGAGGCATATTTTCAATTTTTAGTCCATTTTGCTGAAAGTAAAATGAATCCAAATGAACATGTCTTACATGTACCATTTTTAATTATTTTTTTTAGTTTAGATCCTTCATTAAATCACACGATATTAAACAATGAAGTAGTATCACGGTCCTTTCCACTCTTTATATGCTTTTCTTATTTCTCTTCTTAAGTTGGTCATATCTGGGAATAGATTTGCCATTAGATGTGCAGAGTTCCTTCTGTGGAAAATCATTTCTGCTTTTTGAAGGAAAAGCTTTGCTGTCAGTCAAGTTTTACTGCAGTTTAACACATTAGTAGACAGTGCCCTAGTCTCTTTTGAACAGGTAAACACTTCAAAATCTTTGACAAGCCAGCAGAAACCTCAGTGATGATGCTAATGCTCTGCTTCACATGTGCAGAGAATATGAGGTTGAACCTGACCAAACACCAAAACACAGCAGACAGTATCTTGCTGGTTGACAGAGCAGCTTAGTCACATGTCGAAGTGTGGAGTTATTTGCAGTTTCATTAAATATAAAGAAATCTGTATCTCTGAGGCAGGATGAGAAGTAGAGGAATTAGATCCAACTCCTTAAATGCCTTACTTTAATTGGAAATATGGGGAACGCTGGAGACTGGCTCCCTGAGAACTTTGTGGTGATCTGTGGCTAAAGGCCTCATTTTTGAGCTGAAGGTCAAAGTAAAGTCCTTGGGACCCCACCTTCAGTGAGAGTTTTGGCACCTAACCATTTCCATCACGGCAAGCCTCTGGTGTGCAAATCATGTGTGATGACATTAGGATACCTTGAGCCAGTGGAGTGTTTCTTGGTGTCCATCACCTGTGGCTGGGATTTTATTAAGAGCACAGGGATCAGATACATTTTGGGCAGAATGCTGCAAGCAGCTGGTTCTGGTAGCCATGGAGGATGGCAAAACAAATGCACTGTGCTGCTGTGTACCCCTTTGCTTCAGAGGGGCACTACGAGTCTCTATTTCACATGGAAGTGATCCTCTTGAATGATCTACCACTGGATACAACTGCCTGGACTCCACCTTCTGTTAAACACCAAGTGGCTGGCTGACTTTGCCATTAAAAACTGAGTGTCCTGAAGAACCCAGGCCCTGGGGTTTGGCTTCAGAACAGATGGCCCAGGAGCCTATGGCACCACCTTCTGCCTTGACTGCTGTGTCCCAAGGGCTGGATCCATCTTCTGCTGCTGGAGTGCACTAACATTGCTCAGGGACAGATCCTGGTGACTCTCAAGAGTAAAATGACTTGTCACGGTTTAACACTGGCCCGGCAATTAAACCGAATAACAGATTTTTCTATTAATCCCCCTCTCCTCCCTGATAAGAAAAGGAGAGAGAATAAAGGAAAGAGACTTATGGGCTGGAAACTAAACTACACAACTTTAATGAAACAGTAATGATAAATAGGAAAAATTACTAAATATATACAAATATACAAATATACAGGAAAAGATTGATCCCACGTTCCTCCCCCCTTTCCCCCAATAACTCTCACGTCACCACGGAGGCTGCAGGGCAGCCCTGGGCAAGTCCAGGCTGGACCCTGGGGTCAGGAGCAGTCGGGAGCTGGAGGCAGGAACACACAGATTCAGGCTGGCACGGATCAGGACCACAGGCAGAGGAACAGACGGAATCCTCCCAGGATGCCGAAGCACACAGGGAACCGGTGAAGGAAGAGCAGGAAGGGAGCAGAAAGGAAGCAGAAAGGGAAAGATGTTGCCCCTCGTGATCCCTCAGATTTATACTGAGTAGGATGTGCATGGGATGGAATACTCTGTTTGGTCAGTTCTGGCATCTATCTTGTCTAGGGCCTCCCCAGAGGAGGGGTTCAGGTGGGACCTCTTTACTCCTTCTGCAGGGTAAAATGTTCCTCAGAGCTGAGCAGTGTCCTTGTCTTTGCATCCCAGTCTCTAGCAGTAACTATAAACATCCAGTGTTATCAGTCCTAGTCTCAGAAAGTGTCTGCGAAACTTGCTGTTAATTTCAGCAAGTGCAACTACTTCCAAGAGACTTAACTGAAAGCAAAAGTACAAACCAGAAAATCACCTTTATCCTGGCCCAAACCAGGACAAGGTCAAAGTAAAGTCCTTGGGACCCCACCTTCAGTGAGAGTTTTGGCACCTAACCATTTCCATCAAAGCAACCCTCTGGTGTGCAAATCATGTGTGATGACATTAGGATACCTTGAGCCAGTGGAGTGTTTCTTGGTGTCCATCACCTGTGGCTGGGTTTTTATTAAGAGCACAGGGATCAGATACATTTTGGGCAGAATGCTGCAAGCAGCTGGTTCTGGTAGCCATGGAGGATGGCAAAACAAATGCACTGTGCTGCTGTGTACCCCTTTGCTTCAGAGGGGCCCTACGAGTCTCTATTTCACACAGAAGTGATCCTCTTGAATGATCTACCACCGGATACAACTACCTGGACTCCACCTTCTGTTAAACACCACTGGCTGGCTGGCTTTACCATTAAAAACTGAGTGTCCTGAAGAACCCAGGCCCCAGGGTTTGGCTTCAGAACAGATGGCCCAGGAGCCTATGGCACCACCTTCTGCCTTGACTGCTGTGTCCCAAGGGCTGGATCCATCTTCTGCTGCTGGAGTGCACTAACATTGCTCAGGGACAGATCCTGGTGACTCTCAAGAGTAAAATGACTGTAAGCAGACATACAAGGTTACAGAGAGAAGAAAGGGAGGTGGAGACCCTTGTCTCACCCATAGTTCCCAGAGTCTCTGATCCCACAGATCCATCCAGAAATCTTCTGGATCGCAGAAATCTGCTCTTCTGGTATCTCAAGAACATGACACTATATACTNCCAACTCCTTAAATGCCTTACTTTAATTGGAAATATGGAGAACGCTGGAGACTGGCTCCCTGAGAAATTTGTGTTGATCTGAGGCTAAAGGCCTCATTTTTGAGCTGAAGGTCTGTCACGGTTTAACACTGGCCCGGCAATTAAACCAAATAACAGATTTTTCTATTAATCCCCCTCTCCTCCCTGATAAGAAAAGGAGAGAGAATAAAGGAAAGAGACTTATGGGCTGGAAACTAAACTACACAACTTTAATGAAACAGGAATGATAAATAGGAAAAATTACTAAATATATACAAATATACAAATATACAGGAAAAGATTGATCCCACGTTCCTCCCCCCTTTCCCCCAATAACTCTCACGTCACCACGGAGGCTGCAGGGCAGCCCTGGGCAAGTCCAGGCTGGACCCTGGGGTCAGGAGCAGTCGGGAGCTGGAGGCAGGAACACACAGATTCAGGCTGGCACGGATCAGGACCACAGGCAGAGGAACAGACGGAATCCTCCCAGGATGCCGAAGCACACAGGGAACCGGTGAAGGAAGAGCAGGAAGGGAGCAGAAAGGAAGCAGAAAGGGAAAGATGTTGCCCCTCGTGATCCCTCAGATTTATACTGAGTAGGATGTGCATGGGATGGAATACTCTGTTTGGTCAGTTCTGGCATCTATCTTGTCTAGGGCCTCCCCAGAGGAGGGGTTCAGGTGGGACCTCTTTACTCCTTCTGCAGGGTAAAATGTTCCTCAGAGCTGAGCAGTGTCCTTGTCTTTGCATCCCAGTCTCTAGCAGTAACTATAAACATCCAGTGTTATCAGTCCTAGTCTCAGAAAGTGTCTGCGAAACTTGCTGTTAATTTCAGCAAGTGCAACTACTTCCAAGAGACTTAACTGAAAGCAAAAGTACAAACCAGAAAATCACCTTTATCCTGGCCCAAACCAGGACAAGGTCAAAGTAAAGTCCTTGGGACCCCACCTTCAGTGAGAGTTTTGGCACCTAACCATTTCCATCAAAGCAACCCTCTGGTGTGCAAATCATGTGTGATGACATTAGGATACCTTGAGCCAGTGGAGTGTTTCTTGGTGTCCATCACCTGTGGCTGGGTTTTTATTAAGAGCACAGGGATCAGATACATTTTGGGCAGAATGCTGCAAGCAGCTGGTTCTGGTAGCCATGGAGGATGGCAAAACAAATGCACTGTGCTGCTGTGTACCCCTTTGCTTCAGAGGGGCCCTACGAGTCTCTATTTCACACAGAAGTGATCCTCTTGAATGATCTACCACCGGATACAACTACCTGGACTCCACCTTCTGTTAAACACCACTGGCTGGCTGGCTTTACCATTAAAAACTGAGTGTCCTGAAGAACCCAGGCCCCAGGGTTTGGCTTCAGAACAGATGGCCCAGGAGCCTATGGCACCACCTTCTGCCTTGACTGATGNCTCTGTGTGGAAGACAGCAGAATGTCTGTCACGGTTTGACACTGGCCCGGCAATTAAACCGAATAACAGATTTTTCTATTAATCCCCCTCGCCCCCCTGATAAGGAAAGGAGAGAGAATAAGGGAAAAAGACTTATGGGGAAACTAAACTACACAACTTTAATGAAACAGTAATGATAAATAGGAAAAATTACTAAATATATACAGATATACAAATATACAGGAAAAGATTGATCCCACGTCCTCCCCCCTTTCCCCCAATAACTCTCACGTCACCACGGAGGCTGCAGGGCAGCCCTGGGAAAGTCCAGGCTGGACTCCTGCAGTCAGGAGCATTTGGGAGCTGGAGGCAGGAACACACAGATTCAGGCTGGCACGGATCAGGACCACAGGCAGACGAACGGATGGAATCCTCCCAGGATGCTGAAGCAAACAGGGAACTGGTGAAGGAAGGCAGGACAAGAGGGAAGGGGCAGGAAGGTAAAAGAGATGTTGCCCCTCATGATCCCTCAAATTTATACTGAGTATGACATGTATGGGATGGAATACTCTGTTTGGTCAGTTCTGACATCTATCTTGTCTCGGGCCTCCCCAGAGGAGGGGTTCAGGTGGGACCTCTTTACTCCTTCTGCAGGGTAAAATGTTTTCCTCAGAAGTGAGCAGAGTCCTTGGCTTTGCATACCAGTCTCTAGCAGTAACTATAAACATCCAGTGTTATCAGTCCTAGAAGCAGACACTGTCTGAGAAACTTGCTGTTAATTTCAGCAAGTGCAGCTACTTACAAGAAACTTAGCTGAAAGCAAAAGTACAAACCAGAAAATCACCTTATCCTGGCCCAAACCAGGACGTGACTGTAAGCAGACATACAAGGTTACAGAGAGAAGAAAGGGAGGTGGAGACCCTTGTCTCACCCATAGTTCCCAGAGTCTCTGATCCCACAGATCCATCCAGAAATCTTCTGCATTGCAGAAATCTGCTCTTCTGGTATCTCAAGAACATGACACTATATACAGTGCTAAGAAACCTTGAACCACTTGCAAGCAGACATGTGAAGCTTGTGTGGAGAGCTATTTAGTTAAAGATAGTAGAAAAAATTGTAAGCAACTAGATGATCTTCTTTGGGACTTCAGCAATGTCTTGAGCAGAGCCAGGAGCCATTTACCCTCACACCAAATTTACAGTATCAACCATCTCCTCTGGATTTCCACCTGAGTACATCTTTAAAAAGCAAGAAAAATTTGAAAACATGCTAGAGAAGGAATGTGCTGCTGGCCCCTCCTTTATGCCTTGGTTCAGCAATTATCACACATACCCAGCCAGGATGCATGAATAAAGCACATCAATTCCTTCTTCTCCTCTAAAGGATTAAAGCCAACATTTCTTGCTTCCCTGGAGACTGCAGACTACCTTGGCATGAAGGGCCCTTTCTAGACTTTGAGCTAAAGCTAGGCTGCTGTGCTGAAATGAATTAAAATTAATCTGTAGACAAGTGAGCCTGACAGTAGCTTAGCAATGTGGACCTCAGCTCACAGTAGGGAAACTGTTTCCATGTACCTTAGCCTATGGATGGCTGTGTACTTCTGAAGGCTAATTTGTGTAGCAACATTTTCCTCAGGCTGGGCTCTAAAAGAAACAAAGGCAGCTGCTGCTCTGTTTTTGTACAAAGCCTGATGCAGTTAGGTAGGTGCTGAGGAAAAAGGTTTCTCTAGAGACCTAGCAAGTTTCTGGGTGCTGCTCAGGTATTCATGTTTCTCAGGTATTCAGCTGAGCAGGTTTGTCAAAACTCATGTATTTGTAGATGGGCATGAGCTGAGTTTGAGGCTATGGTGTAGATGGACCATGGTTTTGTGGTTCACAGATTTGGAGTTAAGCACCTGTGTTTGGCATCTAAATTGCTGGGACTGGGTTCCCTCAGTAATAAGGAGCACAAACCCATCTCCACTTGCT
The DNA here is from genome assembly GCA_038090715.1 of Florisuga fusca. Classification (NCBI taxonomy): domain Eukaryota; kingdom Metazoa; phylum Chordata; class Aves; order Apodiformes; family Trochilidae; genus Florisuga; species Florisuga fusca. The sequence continues at coordinate 12,791,273 of JAAWXA010000004.1, read as the reverse complement.
GGGAATTACGCTCCTAAATTGCTCAAGCACTTCTCAAAATCCAACTCTAAATTTGAACATGCAAATTGCATGTTGTTCATTGTTAAGAGTGAATGGGCCTCTGTGTCCTTCTGGTCTCAGATCTAGGACTCCTACTGATACAGCTGTGCAAGTGCACCGACGGGAATATCTACATGCTGAGGAGAGCCTTTCTGCAGTGTTGAGCAAAAGAAATCTTTGCCACAGGAAGTGTAGACCATGTCAAATTCAAAACCAAAAATTAGCTGGGCCTGGATGCATGTTCTTTAACAGCAGGTGACTCCCCATATATTTCATATTTTTTGTATATTTCTCTGCAGAAAACATGCTCATATTTTCTTTTCAGTTTGTTTATAAAAACAATTTTGTATGGTGAAACAGTGTGTCATGGGAAAGTTTAGTTCTCCCGTACATCTTCTACTCAATCCTGATGCCTCACTTCTAAATGCTCACCTGTCACAGATCGCAAAATCAACTATTAAAGGTGCAATCTTGCACAACCAAAATGCCCTAACACCTTCTTTTATGTTTAAAAAAATCTGTTTAGTCCATGGGCAAAAATAGGCCTATACTTGAATCACTAATGAATGACAAAATCCTAGAAACAGAATGTGTATATACTAATTACTGAGGTGAAAGAAATCCATGGGTACTGTATGTATTGAATATTGAACAACTCGACAATTTACAAGATGAGAAAATTACCATGCATTACCTGCATTAGCTTTGAAGAAGCAAGATAATGTGAGGAATTAAGCATATCTGACCATGTGTCAGAATACCTGACATTTTTTAAATACAGTCAGTTCCATGTCAAGTTAAATTAGCAGCCTGAATATGATGTCTTGCCTTCATGCTTATACATCTCTGATCAGATCTTCTGGGATATATGCAAGATGGCTGTCATGTTCCCAAGAAGATTAAGACCTCCGGCTATTCCATGGCAAGGAGGGCACAAAATCCAGAACAAGAGTTAAATATTCAGAAGAGGCTGCAGAGAATGTGAATTATGGAAGGACTGTGTGCTGGGTTTTGACAGCAATCACTTTCTTACCACACTTCCTTTTCCTTCTGCTTTCTGCATTTTTTTTCATTGTACTTTGTTTCATATGAAGTACTAAGCATTTCAGAAAAAGTATTTGCAAAGTGCCCAGATATCTGCCAGTCCCAATCTGAGTACTTTGAATATAAAGCCACAGCTAACTTCCATCTCTGTAACTATATTTTTGGGGGTATGACTGTTGTCTCGGACCTTTTCTTTTTATTGGATATGCCACAGTTATATTGAAAAAAACAAACAGGCAGATGAATAGCACCACAATTAATCACAGTTCAATTGTATGATGATATTATCTGTAGGCATATCAGATGTACATTGTTGTTAAAAGGAACAATGTTCACTCGTGCATTAGGAATTCTGTTGAGAAGAAGCCATATGGCCAGGAGAAAGTAGAATTTTTAGAAACTGTAACTAGCACAGGGAGTCAAAGGTGGGCTATTTGCAGTACAGCCCAGGTAAGGTGGCAGAAGAGGTAAAATTAATGATGAAGAAATTGGGTATTACTGCCCAGACAGAGACAGCTGAGATTTCTATTTTCTTGCTTGGAGAGGAACTCCTGCTTAGTGCCTCCAAGATCGAAAAGCTTGCTACTAATACATTAATAGCAAAGAAATCAATCTAACAGAGCTTAGGGATGGGTATTGCTTCTGGAGCAGCAGCACCAGACCCAACCCCATCACACCCACACTTGCCACTGTTATTCCGACGATAGAGATGTAAAGAAGCAGTGTGCTTCACATCAGCCTCCCAGCCGAGGAGAAATAACCTCCTCTGCCTTTACATCTCATCCAGGGCTGCTGAACATCACTTCAGCTGACTAGGATCTCTGGGCACATCTCCTCTTTTGGTTGAAGAGCAGGAGAGAGCAGTGCAGTTCACCTCGCAGAGATTCAAACTGCCTAAGTGCCAGCAAAATCTCTGAGAAACCCTGACAGAGCTGAAATCACAACAGAGCTACATCCCCATGGTCAGGCTGTCAAACAACCCTAATATCCCTGCACAGCCTGCACTGGGGTTTAGCTCTAAGCAGCTTCTAAAGCCAAGCAGGCTGATTCTTCTTGTAACTTGACTTGCAGCCTAGCTTTGCAGCAGTGAGTGCAGTGGGCAGCAGCTGAGGAGCAGTTGCAGGGTGGTCCCCCCTCGCCCCACTGCCAGGGTGGCTGCTGTGGGTGCTGCATCTGGCTGGGGAGCACCATGGCCACTGGCCACCATCCACTGCCCCACCATGGCCCCTGGGAGAGGGCACCTCTCAAGGATTTCTTGTTTTAAGGAGCCTTTTGTCTTTACTGGCAAAGGCATCAGGGTATCACCTTTTATTTAACAAGGATCTGTGGAAGTCAGCCCGCTGCACTCATTCCTTTTCATTGTACTATCAGAAGCAGAAAGTCTGTGCTACTGCCTTTCTGGGTTTTCCTGGCTATCACAGAAATGAGCTTTTTTTTAGTTCCCCCAACCTCTTCTCAATGGTAATGTAAAGGAACCATGTTTCCTGTGGCTCCTTCAGCTGTGTGAAATGTTAAAATGCAAAAGACTCTTTTCTGACTGTCATTTCTCTTGTTCTCACTGAGTTTGTCATTAATAAGGGCTATTATTTTTCCCCACAGTATTAGTTTTCAAATAAAATTGGGGTTTTACCAACTGTACTTGTATCATGATTCTGGTAAAGAACATTGCCCAGAGGGTTAATGTGTCATCTAGTTGCTTTTCACCCTGGGTAGTTAGTAGGGTTTATTGGGTGGGGGAGATGTGGGTTGGGGTTTGGTTTTTTTTTTTAATGGAAAAGAAGAGGAAATAATTATTACAGAGAGATAAAATCAGTCGAAACAGAGATGCAAATACTGCATTGTGACAGTAACTCTTCGGGGAAACTAGAGGGCAGACTTCTAAAATATTTCAAGCTCCGTAAAGCTGCAGATAGGTACCTCATCAGCTTCCTCCAAAAAAAAAAAAAACCAAACAAAAAACGGCCAAACCCGTTGCTTAGCTCCTAGGGGGTTTGCATGTTTAACCAGCTAAATACTTCTGAAATACTGTCCTTAGATGGCTCAGGAAGGCTATTGCATAGAAATAATTAGTGTGTGCTCTGTGTCAGCAGCCAAGAAGCTCCTATTCTGCCTGCTAAATATTATATGCAATATGACTGAGCTGGCATTGCTTTATTCATCTCTTTTTCCCAGAGTTGTTGTGTCATGAATTGTGTCTTACTGTGTAGTGGAAGTCACTTTGGACTGGACAGCGTTTTAAAAATTATTATTACTTGTGTGAGTATTGCTTAGTATCTGTATGAGTTTGGCTTCTGACCCATTCATTGTGGGATGTTTACAAAAACAATTGCAGTGGCAGAGGAAAAGGGAGAGAAGTGAACCCTCATGGTCAAATCACTAAGAATAAATTTAAATTATTAGACCATTTATTTGGAATTTTTTTTTTTTTTCAACTTCTCATGATCTGGTCTGAGTCTGGAAGAGATGGGGCATACAGTATAGTTTTTAGGTTGTGGAGTTGTCAGCATCAATCTTGAAGGGCAGCACTGAAATGTTTGGCATCACACACCTAAATGAAGGTGGAGATGAATGGAGCAGGAGATTGAGATGAGGTGGAAGCTGTGGAACCAGTTTGGACATGCCAATTTTGTGTCATACTGCAGAGCTGGGCCCTACCCTCAGGTTGTACAGAAATAGCTCGGGTAAAATCGTACTATTCAAGCTTTTAAAAATAGAATACTTCTCTACTGATTCAAGAAGCTAACCACCTCCAGCAACTTCTGGACATTAGGAGTGTTGAGCAAGAATTAAGTTTTCCAAGTCTGGCAGACCTGAAGTTGTCAGCTCTTGGAAGGTCCCATCAAAGAGCTACATCAGCCTCTTGGCAGGCTTCTGGGGAGCCAGTACAGAGGCTGATAAGAAACTGCCCAGATCAGTCACGCTCAGTGTTCCATGTTGCATCAGGAGAATTACTGAAAGCAAGATGTTTCCATAAAAAGTTACACTTCCAAAGTATAAACCTTTCCCAGTGGAGAAATGTTCCACCAGAAAATGTTGGATCAGTTTGACTCTTGGCGTACTCTATGGTACAAAACCTCATTGCATTTTAAATAAATTTCAGCAGCCTCAGCCCATGCCAACTCTCAAATAGCAAATCAAGCAAACACGTCTTTTTCTCTCATAATTATCCAGCTTAATAATTCTCTTGTCATTTTCCCCTTTTGCTTCACTAAAAGAAGAAAAGTTGTGTTTGCAGCACATCAAGATGCTCTTTACTTCTAGTTTCATTGCCTGGGAATTTGAAATTCATAAACAGTCATGATATATATAGTTTTCATCCCAAATTATGTATTTGCAAATGGCACCAAAATTCAATTACCTTCAGGACACACATGATCAGACCTTGTTTTATAAAATATTTTTTGACACAGTACTTTCTAAAACCAGCATGAAATGCACATTTTCTTCAGGGACAAATGAAAGGCAAAGTCTGGCTTGCCAAGGTTTGCTCACATGGCTTTTGAAAGTCTAACCAGCTAACACCTAATGTTTAGACCTTTTCCCTCAAACATTAAAGTTGCATGAGAGCTGGAGAGTATTTGCAATGAAAAATGAATGGCAGAGCTATCAGCCTGGAGGATATGTGAATTCTGAAGAATCATGAAATAAAAATGTTCAGGTAGTGTTCAGGTCTGGTGGGAACTGGAAAATCAGGTAGTATGGAAACTAAGGGTGAACATTCATGAGTTTGTTGGTGCAGGTGAACTGAAACATTGTACAGCCTGCCATATATTATGTTACCTGAAAACTATGATTTATAACAATTATCCTCTGACTATGTCATATCTGAAAAATTATTTGTAGTTACAAAAGTAACACAGTAATGATGATTCATTTTTTGTACATGCCAGTACATCTCTGAAGTAACCTACCTCATTTTAAATATAGGGAGAAGAAAATGTGGTACCTATATCTTAACTTTAGAATATGCCTGAAATTCTATTAAGGCTGCGTGTTCAGTCTTAAATGATTAATTGATGCTTATGTGAGTAATTTATCAACTTAGTATTATTTTAATATGTGCTTTTTATCATTGGGTTCCTCAACTTTTTTTGAAAAGGAAAAAGCCATCAACTTCACAAATAGGAACAAAAGCCAATGGCACTGCAGAAATATGTGAAGTGAGAGCACACATACCTGGGGACTCCATAGGAATAGCAGTATGCCAGATATTTCACTTTCCTCAGCCTTTGTCCCTGACACTCTGCCACCTCCTGAAAAATAAAAATTCAGAATCCATTCTTACAATTTTTAATTTAAAAAATACAAATATTTTTTTTACCTCTTCTCAACATGTGACAACCATGCAGATAGCAAGCAGTGCTGCTTACAACTGGGCATGCATCTCTGGAGAAAATTCCAGCTTATTGGGAATATTAAGTGTCAGCCAGCATGACAATAACAAAAGACATGAGCATTCAGGTGTGAAATCAGAGAACCTATCCAGCAGCAGCATTTTGCTGTGTGATATGTTGCATTCATATTTGAGAGAAAGTTTTGTATATAATTTAGAGTAAAGCTTTTAATATTTCATTGGAGGGCTAGCACCAAATGAAGTTCCAAGGTCCGAGGTAATTGCCTTCCTCCAGAATCCTTTTCCTGTAGTAGCACAACTTACTTGAAAGTCACTGCTTGTAATTTAATTATGTATTTAGTTATGAATTTTAGAGTTCATATGGCGTGAAACAACACAACCGGGAGGATGATATCCCACTCCTACAAAGGCTTTTATTGTACTGTTTGAGGGACAAGAGTAAGACTGCTGAAAGGATTCAACTAGAAGAGTCTTTACCCTACTGTAAAAATGTCAGTAAAAATAAAGTCAACTTTTTCCAAGTTTCAGCCCCCCAAAGTCTACTATTTTCCTAGAAAAACAAAACCGATGGCTTGAATTTTCACCGAAAAGTACAGAATATCTGGGAATTTTCAATATCCTATGGGAAAAAAATCAGGATTTTAGAACTAAATTGTGTCCTTTTTGTGAGAAGCTTTGTTTTATTAGATTTCCAGCTTCTTGAACACCCTAAATATTAAATAAACTTCCTAAGTCCTTCCAACACCTCTGCTCAGTGGCATCAAGCCCTTGATGCTTTGAGTCTGGTGCAGACACAGACCATTAAGATTGTTGCAAAATTTTATAGTCCAAGCTACTGGACTGAGGATTTACAAGGTTGCAAGGTGCTACACCAGATATCCTCCTTCCCTCCTGTTGGTGGCCTGCCCATGCAACTCTCTGTGGATCACTCTGAGCTGAGTGCCTGGCCAATGCACATGCAAGGCTGGTGGCATGATGCTCCTGTCAGAGAGAATGGGATTACTGGTCAGAGCAGGCAGCAAGGTTCTGAAAAGTGCAAAATGCATTTGGTCCTCCTTCTTGTGCTGCCCTACACGGGATATGAGAGGGTTTGACGTTACGGAGCGTTGGTGCTTGTTGTGGGGCTAGCTCATCATCCAACCTGAAGGTCCTCACAACTCACAAGTCACTTCTGAAATGATCTGGGAATTCTTGTTTAAATCCAAGTTACACCATGCAATACCAGTCATTATGTTCTTTCCTCTTTTACTTTAGCTTCATATACCCGTGGCTCTTACTGTTCCCAAATATCCCTGTGGTGGGCTACCAAGCGCTGACTGTAGGCAATCTCTACCACAGAAGCACTCACCACCACCATGTACATTTTCTCCTAGCTGGAAACTTCACTTTCAGAGACACATCCTGGCTGAAAAACTCCAGTCATGCAATTAACTCTCAGCAGGTGCATTTCATGTTGCATCAATGAGTGCCTCCTTGCAGAGCTTTCATCACTCTCAGTACAAAAAAAGATGTCCTGTTGTTTGAAATGTCACAGCTTTTTTTATTTTTTTTTTTAATTTTATTTTTTTTTTCTTTCAATAGTTAATTTTTATTGCTGCTTTATTCTGTACTGGATATTTTTTTAACCATTATTTTATTTCAAATAGTGCTCAGCCTGGGCCTTCTGCATGTATTTTTGTGCTGCAGACATCACATGTACCAGTCCATAGAGGGACCTAGCAACATCTTTTCATTTTCACGGTGCACCACCACCCCAGTGTGTCTCTACTGGCTCTTTTATTCCCCTGTGCCTTCAAGCTGCTAAGTGGCTTTGTTTATTGTTGGAGAAATCAATAGGATTCATAGCACCTCAAAGGAGGTAATAAGAACTTTGTAAGATCAGCTCCTAGGCCTTGGCTTCCTTACTGATGAGTTTGCTAATAGTAATTCCTGAAGTTTTACCATCTCTGTTAGTCTTTGTCTTGAGAATCTGAGTTGCTATTATATGGAATGGAAATGGAATAAAATGAAACCAACCCTTTCTAATCTCAGTGCCAGAATTTTTTAACTTCTTAAACTCTTAAAGTCGTGTGGCTTCAGTAACAGACTATTTGGGCATAGATGTTAATATAATTAGGATGACACCTTAAAAAGGAAACCAAGGCCTTTTGTGATGTCTATTCTGGGAATAAAATGTTTTTCAAAGCAGAGGTTGTATGGGTGAATGTGGATAGCTCAACATAAAACTCAGAGTACAACTTTTCCTCTAAACTGATTAATAATTGCAAAGAATACTAATTATAGTCAGACACCTGCATAAACCTAGCAGGGCTCAGTAAAGTGCCACAGAGGAAAACAGGTTTTTTTCAGAAGGCAGTAATTTCAAACATACTAGGCACTGCAGCAGAGTTTTCATTAACAGAGGTAGAAGGAGCCATTGCATCTCCTCATTAACAGTTTTAATCACAGTGTTTTGAATATACTCTTCCATCCTTGCTTCCCATTTCAAATCACAGATGATCTCCTACACTACCAAGGCAATTGAAGGTTGATCTGCAAAACCTTTTTTATAAGGGCAACACCTTAGATTATGAGAAGCTAGAGAAAAAATTTTGGTGAGAAGCAGAAAAATGAAATGAAAACTTGAATTTAATTGGATGTAAACACGGTGCAGCCACTGCACTTTTAAGACATGTAAGGTGTGAAGAAAAAATGTTAAGGGTAACTCCAGAAAAAGTCACAGCCACAGCAGAAATACCAATAACAGAAAGTGTATCGATTTGTTGGGGTTCTCGGTAATACCATTTTGAAGCATTATGCATAATTAGTCTGTAAAAATGCCGTCTCTTTATCGACTGCTCAGATAGAAAAAACTTCAAGATATGCTTTCCCAGCTTTAAGAAACTGTTAGTTTTTATCACAATGAACAAGTATTTATAGCAGCATCCATAGTGATTCCATAAGCTAAAAAAAATGTGGTGGTTAAGGTGCTACTTCATGTAAGTGAAAACTAGCACCTCATCAGATATTGTTTTAGTCAGCTTTCTGATCTCAAGCAAGAGATGCCCAAATGAAAAAAAAAAATACTGAGGAGACAGGAAGGTTCAGAACATATTTGTGTGCTTTTAGAGAGTGTAGCATTTGTAGCCTCTTACAAGCCCTACACCTATTGAATTAGTGCCAGCCAGGAATTAGGAACACTTGTTATGGGAAAAAGTTCAGTATTTTTCACTAGAAACACTGAAAACTGTATTTGTTTGGGGTTTTTTTTTCCCACTTCTGAAGCTACTACTAATTGCAACATTTTGGACTATTAGGAGCAACATATGATAGTATTTGGGTCGTCTGCATCTGGGCTTCACCTAACCAAGAAAAAAAGAAAGGCAATATACCTCATATCAAGTATCATGGCTTTAGGAACATCATGTCTTTTCAGAGAACAAAAATTTATAGTCCATGTTCCTTCAGAAAGTTTGGAAAAAGACTGATTATGACTCAAACAAAATGAGAGGGTTTGCTTCTGAAGAGAAGAAATTCCAAGGAGAAATAATTTAGAAAAAAATAGAAATAGTTCAACATGATTTTTCCCAAGTATTTTAGCAGCCTTTTACCCTTGGGAGTTCCCCTGGGAGTGTTCTGGGAGGTGATGCCAGACTGGGGACTTGCCAGTCTGGGACTTGTTAGGTGTGCAGTGACTGCCTCAAGCTTCTCACTCCAGACATGGAGCCTGGGAGCTATAAAGTCTCCAGCTCCACACAAGGTTTACAGGACTGCCTGAACCCTTACTACAATTCTACAGCTGGAAGTGTGGAAATAGCAGAAACTGGGGTCAGCCCTGAATTTCTAGGGATTCCAGAGCCTTTCCTGAGAAGTCAGAGCACTGTACTCCCTATACAGAAGTACCAGCACTGCAGAACACGGCTTGGATCCTCTAGGAGCTGCCACCTCTGCTTGGCTTTCTGTTTCGTGGCAGGAAGGGAGGTTTGAGGGAAGGGAAAAAAAAACAAACCTAACTTGACATGTGATGTTGTACACTGAGTGAGTCAGTGGCACTGTTGTCTTCTCAAGATGAGAAGGTGCCTGCAGCTGGATAAGTAAAGAAAAAAATCTTATCGGAAAAATTGATAAGGGATTTTTTCCTTTTGGATAACAGTTGTCCTAGAGACCGTCTGAAGCATCTGAATCATTGGCTTTTACTGTTGTTATGTGATTAATCCAATGAAAAGTGATGGCAAATATTGGTCCCACAGGGAACTGATAGACTTCTGTACTTATACAATAGTTTGTCATTTGCTTTAGAAAGTTAAAAAATACCTGATGTATCAAAGGTAAAGAAGCCAAGCTGCTGCTTCAGATACTGTCAACCAGGAGTCCATGCATAAACCTTACCATGAATATATTCACATGCATGCTTTTTTTTTCATGTGTTCTCTTGCTCATGCTTATTAACTCTGCATAAATCAGCCATCGTTGCAATCTCCAAATAACTAAGGGGATAACCTAGCAACCACACATAGTTCAGTATTACTGCACTGAGCCAAAAATCCTTCAAAGAGCTTCAGACATATACTGGCAGCTAATCTGTTTTTTTACCACTTAAGTAATTATGGCAACCATTAGGTCAGTGCAACACCATTCCTCTTAATTGTGTTATGCTGGCTAAGTATCCAATTCCTACCTTTCATCCATGGATTTGTTCCTTACCTGTTGGGAAATGAATCTGCTGCCATAACATATTGATCTGAAAGGCCTCCATTTGATAGCTGTCATTTCAGAGACACTGGGCTAAATCATCTCTTTTGCAAGCTCCTTTGGTGACAAAGCTTTGTGTCAATGAAGGTAACAAGAAATTTTGACAACAGTATAATAGGAGGGATGTTGTCACTGTACTGTTTTTTTGTCTTGAATAGAAGGTCTGTTGTGGTTGACTCGACAGGAGTTGGCTGCAGCTCCCTTGTGCATGCAATTATGGAAATAAAAACAGTGGAAAGGGTCAAAACTGTCCTTAGTTCCCCATGTCATACTGAGGACAGATGTAATTTCATTTGAGGAACAATGTATGTATGAGAAAGTTAACATACCACTTTTAATAATTTCTTTCTGGTGAAGATAAGTAAAGTTCAGTACGAAAAAGATTATTTTCGTATTTCTATGGAAAAACCCATCCTTTTTGTCTAACATTCTTTGACAGCCAAGTCTAAATAATGAAAGTTCTGACCTTTACTTGTTTTGAAACTCTGCTTGTATGTGAATGTACAGCCTGAATCTCCATTTTTAGATTTACCCACATGTTTTCATTTACTGTAGGTAAAGTGGAGAAAAAACCCACCAAAACCACAACAAAACAAACAACCCCCCCCAAGAAACTCTTTAATCTTTCCAGTATTTCACAGAACAATGGAATGGTTCAGGTTAGAATGGACCTCTGGAGGTTGCCTCGTTCAACCCCTCTGCTCTAGGTGGCCATGTAGAGCGGGCTGCCAAGGACCATGCCCTGAAAATAGATATGTGAGCAAAGATATTTAAAAAATTGTATGAGACACCCCCAGATACATGAGAGTTGCTATTATTCTCCTGAGAGAAACATAACAAAAGTCATGCAAAAGTTTGCAATAAAAGATTACAGAAAGAATAGTTTAATTTACAGTAGAATTTTTCATTTAGTCAACCAGCTGCCACTGGGAGGGAGTAAAAGCATGAACTCCCCATTGCAACCTAAACCCTCTCTCTGACATCTCATCACAGTATTAATCTGTTAACCTGGAGCACATTTGACTTCCTACTACTCCTTCCTCCATCTGTGTGGGCACTGATACCAGATACTATATAAATGGTAGCACAATTCCACTGGAGAAGATGATCTTAGCAAGTGGTGCCCACCAAAGGGGAGCAAGGGCAGAGGAGTTAAAGCAGATGCCTTGGCATTTCAGGTTCCAGTCTCCGGAAGGAAAAGGCTTTTACCAGGTTTTACTAGAATTCGGGTACCAAAGGGGATAGTCCAGATTAAATTCACATTTCCAATTCTCTAGGCCAATCAAAGAAGAAATGTCTCTGGGTTTACCCTTTTCCCAAGTTTTTCTTCCTGAAGACCAGCATGTTTGTAATTCTCAGCTAACTCAGCTCCAGACTAACATAAGTTCATGAACTCTATCCCCTTCTTACCTTACTGAAACTGATACCGTTTTCATTCCCAAGGTGCTATTTGCTAGGAATGGAGAGAAGCCATTTAAAAGTTGTGGGAACAAAAGTCTTTAATGAGTCTCTTAACTACAGAGGAAGTCATCAACTTGATTTCCTACCTGTACTTTTGATGAGGCATTTTTTTGACCCTTTTAATCAAAATGTTCCAGTAGGTGCAAAATTTATCCAAGTAGCCAGACCTGTTGTCCATGTGTAATGCCCATGATAGGTAATGAATGCTTTCATTTGATTATAATCTTTGGAGTCTGCACGACTGAAATCATGCTTCACAGTATGCTTAAACAGTACTGAAAAGAAATCGACCCAGTTCTCCAGCTGTAACCTTGCCTGTCCTCTCCCAGAGAGAGGACTTCTTACCTCCTTTTCTTAAACACTGTATGTATAACTGCAATAGTGGTGAGTAAGAGATCTATAAATGGGTTCTGGTGAGGAGTAAACATCATGTGGTCGTTCAGTTTGGAAGCTTGTTGAGTGGGAGGCATTTGCTGAACCTTGGTGCACTTGCTATAATCACTGATTTTCTGTCAAGTGCTAATGGGATCTGTCTGTTTTCTCCTTTGCGAAGTTGCTTCTTATAAAACAGGCTGCCCTAGCAGAATCTTAGGGTTGAATATGTGAGTCTGGAAACTGTTCAAATGAAGACAAATTTTATTTAGCCCTCAGGTAATTAATGCATAGCCTTTAATTATGGAATATTAGCACTGAGTGTGGTCATTTTGTTGCATATATGGAGATACAGCCAAACTGTATTAATTTAATGTTTCATCTTTCAGCTATCATGTTGTATAAGAACAGGAAATACTGACAGTTGGAATTACTGGTGCTTTTTTTAGAGTAAATCTTTCATCTGCTTGCTGCTAACCAGTTTGGGCATATTCTCAGGCAGGGAGATGCAACATTAAAATCTGTAATTTTGAAGGGAAAAAAAAAAAAAAAGAGAATTTGCAGTTAATGAATTTACTTAGATGCATTTTTGAAGTTGCCTGTATGTTGAATAGCACAAAAATTAAATTATTTTTAACATAGGAATAACCACTGCTTCTTACTGTGGTTAGAAAACCTGAGGGCAAAACAGTATTTTTTTGTCCCAGAAGCTAACATTGGCATCTCATCAACTAAAATCACAGCCCAGATGATCCTCAGACAAGGAACGAAGAAAGTCTTGGAGGCTAAAAAAAAACCCCCTTGACTCCATGATTCAAAAAAGCTCTTAAGCATGTGCTTATGTCCATCCTTAATCAGGACAACATTTAAGCCCTTGCTTTTAAGTACACTCTTTTCTGTTTTCTTGAAAATGGCAGGGTGTTTTTCAGTAAAATAAGGCTGATTGGAGATGCAAGTGAGGCACTGGAAGATAAGCTGCAGCAGCTCAAAGAATAACCAGGAAACATAACTGTGAGGATTATTAATGTACCATAAGCAACCTATTTTTGAGTTTATAGTCTCCCATTGATCTCTGGAGGAGTTTGAGCTCTAAAAATAATGTGCCTTTGGGAGCTGGGAGAGAGAATTGGAACTGACTAGAGGGAGGTCTGAATGGATTGGAACATCATGGGGAGATAATAGAGGGTCCACTGACTGCAACAGGAGTTCAGGTAGCAATTATAAGCAACCAGAGAGCAGAGACTACACCTGAGCAACAGATAATATTATTAGCAGGTGTTAAAATAGCACTGCTTGCAAGCAAATTTGAGAACTGTGGACTTGATTCTTTTCAGCACTTGGGCATGGAGACAAGGCTCATCATTGTGACAATTTGTTCCTGCATTTGGATGGCAAGTGGCAGGGTTCTTGGGGCCTGCAGTTTGTTTTTTGGTTTTTCTTTCCTCCCACAACACTAATCAACTACTGTTGTGGGTGCATGGCTTCCCAGAAGACTGGGTTTCCTTTGACTAGAGTTGCATTGGCTCAGTTGTGACTGGAGAACTGGAGACAGCAGATCTCTTGGAAGGTCCACTGCCTAGTGAGTCCTGTGCTAGGGGAGGGAGAATGAGAGAGATGCATGTTCAGGGATATGATGCCAGCTGGGACATTTAACCCTGTTGTCATAAAGGTATTAAGTGATATTAATATTGATTTCAGCAGAACCTGGTTTTCAGAGACCTGGGGATTATGAGGAAGTGAAGGGAGGGCAAAGGAGTATTTGAAGAAATGAAGCATGTGGATAAAAATAGTCCCAGCAGCCAGATGCAGCCAGATAACTTGGATTATTAGCAACACGGTAACACAGTATCTAACACCTTGTTGGTTTGGTTTGTCAGCTCATTGGCAGTTACACAGCAAAGCAGGGACAAGCAGGGACTTGAAACTGACCCATGGATCCACCCTGGTCCTCATGAGTGGAGAACAGCTCCCCTTAAGATCAACAAAGGCTCTTCACAGACTCACAGATGGTGAGATAGTGGAACAGGGTGCCCAGGGAAATGTGCTCCCTTCCTGGCAGTGTTCAGGGCCAGGTTGGATGGGGCTTGGAGCCATCTGGACCGGTGGGAGGTGTTCCTGCCCATTCAGGGGGCTTGGAACTGGATGATCTTTAAGGTCCCATCCAACCCTGACCACTCTGATTCTATGATTCTATGATGGAAGGATACTCCACACCCTCCCTAGGCAATGTGCTCTGGTGTTTGACCACTCCAATAGGGAAAGAATTTTTTTTTCCTGCTCACATGAAATTCCCTCTATCTCAAGTTATGCCTGTTGCCTCCTGTCTTGTCACGGGGCACCACTGAGGAAAGTCTAGCTCCATCTCCTTTGTACCAAAGGATCTTTATCACCAAAGATCCCTGGGGGCTTAGTGTATGAAGCACAGGATGACTGGTATTAGGAGCTCAGGTAATAAGGAAAGGCTAAACTACTTGGAGAAGATAACCACATAGCTCCCACGCAGGGCAGATGTCTCCTCCAGGATGACACCTCCAGAAAACTCAGCCTTATCATCTAAGACACTGAAGCTGCTAGGAAGGTATAAAAACGTCATGAAATCCTAAAACCCCAAATGATAAATTACAGCTTCATGCCACAAACCTGCCCACGATGAGTTTGGAGGCAGAACCTGACGTTCTTTCAGCAGAAGGATCAGAAAACACTTGTGACACACAGGGCCACATTATGCTGAGGAGTTCCTGCTGCGCTCCACACACCCTCTCTCCTGAGCCCAGGCTTGAGAGCTCAAGTTTAGTCACAGCCAGGAATTGTTTTATCCACCCACCACTGGAAAACAAGCCACCTTGTGATATTCAGGAACAGGCACAGAACAGATTAAAAAGAGAAAGGAGAATACTCAGCTGAAACACAGGGAGAGAGTGTGTAGGTAGGCACTAATTATATAGGACAGGATTTACACGTGCCTGTGTATCCTGGGGAGCCAAATACAGCTTTGAAGTTGGATTTAGTTTTTGATATCAGATAGATTAGTACCTAAAATTACCTGCTTGGAAGGAAATTTCAGCTGAAACAAGCCAGTGCATTGCCTTACTCTGTCAGGCTGCAAGATGATTGCCTTGTTGGATTGCTGAAGGCCAGAGAGCAGGATAGTAGCAGGAGAGTGGTTTTATCACCTCTTTCCAGTGGACAATGACACCCCCTCACTTTTTTTCCAAGACAAGTTAATTATCTTTTGACTTCTTTTTTTCAAAAGTTGCCAATGCTTTCAAGCAGTTAGTGTAAGCCATGCAGGGTTTTTTGGCTTTTGTTTTTTTCTGAATAGCACCTCTTTTCTCCAGGAAAGTGTTTCTTCTCAAAGCTAAGCAATTCCAGCCTTCTTAATGTCCCCCCAATATTTGTTCAAATGTGTACAGCCTACACATATTCACGAGCACAGCAAAAACTCACTTTATGTAACACATCATGAAATGGAGAAGGCTGTCATTTTTTCTCTGTTCTCTGGCTTTTTCTATGCTTTCTGAACATTTGTTAAAAGTTTGTGAGTTCAATAAAATTTACCAAAAATAGAGATATTCCTCCACCCTAAATACTTATGTATTACCTGATTCAACATATATGCTGAGGAAGTTAATGTCTTGAACTTCTGAAAGTTATTTGCAAAACTTGTTTTCCTTGGTACTGAGCTGTCTGGAACCACTGATATCTCATAACTTCAAAGAAAATAGGAATAGACCCTATGCTAGCCTTCAAATTTGCTGATACTGTGCAGGAAAGTCACTGTAGAGAAATCAATGGAAATTGCTCCTCATTCTCCAGACAGCAGCTAAACACTCCCTCACCTCTCTTGGCTTAAGTAAATAAATAAAGTAAATAAATTAGCTCTGAAGGGCTTTATACGAACAGCACAAAAAATACTATGCCACCATGTCCAGAATGCTGTCTTTGATGCTGGTCAGCTACGAAAATTAAATCAGAAGTAGGGACGGAGTGGAGGTGTGATAAAAATAGTTACAGAGGCAGATAGAGGACCAAAAGAAGAGAGGCTGAAAATCCCTGAGACTGTTCAGTTTGGACAGGAGACAAAGAAGGAGACATGTCACCTGTAAGGTGAACCGAGAAAGAAGGACAAGAGGGTAATCGAAGCAACTGAAAAGAGATAAAATAAAAGCTATATATACATTTATGTATATACTAGTATTTACTGGTACAATTAAATACTATTTTGACTTTATCCAGTTGATACATCCTTATTACCTGTGGTCTGTCCACACTGCTGTGCCATAGAGCAGGATTTACTTCGTCTGCCTGCTGAAACAGTGTCAAGGCATGCCCAGGGATGAGTCCCAGGGCCCATTTGGGTCTGGATCCTGCTCTCCTAAGACAGCTCAGAAGACCCCCACACCCTGCCACGGCCTGGCCCATGGGATGGGGCAGCTACACTGTACTGAGAGGAAAACTCAAGGCCATAAAGGCTTGGGCTCTTACAAGAGTCATGAACTTTCGTCATCGAGATTTGAAGAGTGGGAGGGAAAAGCTAGTGGATCAAAAAAATTTGTTTCACACCCACACTGCATTCCTCAAGCTTGGGTGTAAACAAGCACTCTCAGTGAAAGCAAAATTGCAGGTGTGGGGAATGTGCTCCCCCTCACAACTTACAGGTGCTTTTGTACGTGCTCTCAAAATACCTCTGAGTGTGCTGTCAAATGATTAATTTCTGGTCTTGTATTTGTCACGCAGGTCTAACAAGAGAAACTGAATGGATTCCAATGCATGGAGGTGACTTGAAATATTTTATATATTTGTATGAAGACTGTGAACTTCCTAACTCTGCAACACCCCATAGGAAGCATCTTCTTTGTACATTTATATCAACGCTTTCTTGTTATCTGTTTTGTTTAATGTAGGAAAGTACTGATGAAATAAAAGAGAACACAGTAATGACCTAAAAATGACCTAAGAGCAGGGAATACTCTAATTTGAAGTTTGAGCAAAAGTGGAATAAACTCCAAAAAACGCAGCCCTATATTATTTGCAATTAATTTGGTTTCTTGCCTTTTGAAAAAAAAAAAAAAATCAATATGTATGAAAGTGCTTTAAAATTATTTGACAAAATGCAGAATAAATGAGGACTGTAACATCTAATTTCCTGTTGTGAACTCCTGGTTATAGAGCAGCAATTATATATCACGTGTAATAAAGGAAATGCAAATATTAAAAGGGATAGTCTTTCTGGTGAGGTTAGCTAAAATCTTCTTTTGTTGTAGAGCTAAAGTATTTTTTTTTAATAATCTGAAATGCACTGGTGTTCTTATATTTATGTATCACCTTTAGTTTATACAGTGAAAATACAAGATGTGACCTCGCTGACAGAAAACCTGCAATAGGTCATGCAGCCTTGATGGAACATGCTGTTCCTGTACATAGGTTGAAGGATCACTGTCTTCAAAAATCCAGATAAAAAGGGGACATTGAAATACCAATGCTCAGCATAAATCATGTATGATTACATCAATTCTTACATACAGTGATTAATCTCTGACAATTGCTTTATATAGATTGTACACAAAGGAAGACTGTTCAATGCATAATCTATTTTTGGAAATGAGATCTTATTGTTAGAAATTTAATATGCTGTGTCTCCTTGGTCTCTCTTATGTTATTTACCATGAAGGAATGAGAGGAGCTGTTTTGTAATAATATTATTTTACCATTGATTGAAACTATTCTGCAAGCTCTGAAACTCTCTGCCTGGCTCTTGGTTATTCAATTAAAATAAAGATTATTATTCTGTTTAGAAAACAGATTTCAAGCTGAGTATTACTAACAATGACATCCATTTAATTCTTGTTTTCCCCATAAGAAAAGACAAAATCTAACTGGCAATATTTTTATATTTTAAATTATTACCTATATTTGCATGGCTTTGTACAGGAAATTAGAAAGGAGCCCTACTTGATGCAGATCAATGGCAACGACACTCTTGTATTTTTTTATTTTCAATATGCTATTCTACCATTGCCAACTATGCTGCTTCAGCCTTATAGGCTGATAGCTGATTTCTCTTAAAGCAATCCTTGGTGATGAATGTTCCCAAAAAAGAGATGGAAATGGAAGTGTCAAGAGGCAGAATGCAGCAGGAACACCTTTCATTTGCATACCAAAAAGATTAACACATCTATTCAGTCATAAATGAATGATTTTCCCCCACTGGTTATCAGTCACTGATACTGGACTGCATTGTCCCTGCCAGTATGGAAATGATAAAAAGAGAAGGAAACACACAATCCCCTGAGCTAAAAGCATGTTGAAGGCTAGATGAGTCAGGGCCTCCATTTTTTCTTTACTCACTTCAAAAATACTCAGTTCAGAGAACTGTGGAAAGTTAAAGTCACATTTTATTCCGCTCCTTTCACAGTTAGGAAAGTTCACAGTGGAAATTCTAGGGGATGGGGAGAACTGAGACCAAAGCCCAATCATCAAGTCTGAGTGTGAATATGGAAGGAAAAAACCCCAACATTCTGGGAACAAAAGAACACTGCATTTGTCAGTTTTCAGCTCCTTGCTCCCAAATGGACTGGTACCACCAGTGGCCACAGAAGCATCTTCAGGGTTGGGAGGGACTCAACAGAGGCAAAGAATATGTTTGCTCAGCTTAATTTTTATTTCAAATGACATTTCAAGATACATACAATAATTCCAAGCCCTCTCAAGGCTGCCAGCTATGGGGCATGGGCATTATGACCCCAAGTTAGCACTTAGCACAACAAGGAATCTTTTCTAAAGCATAAATTCGGGAACTATATGCTAGAAAAAAAGGAGGCTGTGAAGTGTCTCTGTGTCTCAGGAGCAAACTGCTAACAACTGGTCTGAACCAGCATGTGGGAGTGATGCTAATTTTCATCCGAGTCTTATGAAAGTATCTGACTGTAGGGCATACACAGACCAGTGAGAGATGTCCCAGGCAACTCTGCAGTCTATTACTTGTGGGATGGAAAATTTTGTTCTCTAAATATGACATTTTGGCACAAATTTAGGGAAAGACTGAGGTCTCACAATGAAAGATGAGCACAGAAACTCTCTCTATATATAATATCATGCTAAAATCATGCCTATTTCATGTGGTTAAAAGCTAGCCTCTGTCAGTAGGAGACAAACTTACTAATTGCTGTATATTGGCACCTCACTAATGATACAATACATGGATACTTGGCAGTGAAGCCAAAGGAGAAAACCAGAAATAGACACTGTGCTGTGCCCACAGCAAAGGTTTTAGTCTGAAGAAACACCAAGACCCTGCACATCTGCAGAGAGACTTTTAATCATTCACCACTGAACAAAACCATGCTCTAACGATTTATCTTCATAGAAAAATGAAAACACATTTAACTTGAAGGTAAAGATAAAGGCAAAGATAAAATGGTAATTACTGTTAGTGGAAAACTTCTGTTGAATTTGAATGTATTTCAGCTGATGACTCTGGTTTAATAACTTTCATTTAAAAGATTATAATGCTTCTGCATTTCTAAGACAAATAGTCCCACATGTCTTAAAACCCTGTAGGCTAGGCTTTATGCATAACTCAAATTATAGAGCTAAACTGGCAGTTTTGCATTTTCTCTAATGGTGTAAGCTATTATTTTTTTATATTTAGGCCCCACTATACTAGTTGGCTTACCAAACCAGCAAAAAAGATCTGTAGTTACAAGCAATTGTGTTCATGGATGTGAACTCCCAAAAGCAAAGTCTTGAGGTGCAGTAGTTCATTGAGGTCAGTGGCACCTTACCAGGGCTGTGCTCAGTGCAATCACAAGGGTGATAAATATGGCCCTTTTATTTATCTCTTGTTCCATGCTGTCTGTAAATTATTTATGGGAAGATGTAATAAAAATCCAACACTTGTGCCATTTTGTATTATAAAAAATTTATGTTGAGAGAAGAGAATTGGAGAAGGCTATCTAAGGAAAGCAGTTGTTTTTTTCTTGGTAATAGCTTGAGGGCCAAAATGTTGAAACAATTTTCTTTTGCCATTGTGACTAAGTCCTGGTTTCCCCAGTATGTTCACATTTAATTTGAACAGGTTTTTGCTTTATAAATCAAGCAGATTAAGTAGTGTGCTTGGCAAAAAAAAATCACAGCTTTGGCACATGAGCTGCCTGGTACTACTGGTGCCTGAATAATTACAAAAGGAACTCCCTCTAATGTCACTTTTTCAGCATTTAAATATACTGCAGCTTTGCTATTTACTTTATGCCCCTAGATAAAATAGTGCTCTGGAGACAAAAAACTCAGGGTTGGATATAAGAGCAGTCAGACCTGGTAAAATCCAGTTTTCCTGAGTCTTTGCAAGCAGTCTGAAGCCATTTATAAAATAAACACGACTGTTTGTATGTTATACTCCCTTCCTACTTCATTGACTACAAGTGCAAGAGCAAACTGCAATAACAAAGTAACAATATTCTGGCCCTGATGCGAACCGTAGGTTTCACATGCAAGAGTGGCTGAAAAATCTTCTCTTTTAAAATTAAATTTGATTTTGTCTGGATGCCATACTGTGAAAAGTGACCTAATCCTTTGCTGTATTTTCAGTGAAACTGGAATTCAATTTGTCTTTCTCACTCTTAGTAAATGTTTTTATAGGTACTGCATTAGTTTCTGTTGAGAATATGCTTCATCTAATGTGGTGGTTCTTCATCTAATACTTATGACTTCCCTCACTGATCATTTACAGGGTCAGAATAGGACTTAACAGATTTCTCTTGTATCAGGATACTGATAGTGAAAGCACTGACCTGACCAGAAATGCAGAAATCAACATGTAGCTGAACTTGACTTTGTACTGATGCAACACACAGTATTTTCTCCCCACTGTGGGTGGGAATTACTCACTTTCTCTTTGCACCTAGGTGTTGATTGTGTTGTTCCTGCATGCTCAGCACACGCTCAGCACAGTTTGAATTCTGCCTTCAGTTTTGGGCTCCTTATTACAAGAAGGACACTGAGGTGCTGGAGCAAATCCAAAGAAAGCAGCAAAGTTGGCGAAGAGTATGGAGAACAGGTCTGATGAGGAGTGGCTGAGGGAACTGGGGTTGTTTATCCTGCAGAAAAGGAGGCTGAGGGGAGACCTTAACACTCTCTACAACTGCCTGAAAGGAGGGTGTAGTGAAGTGGGTGTTGGTCTCTTCTCCCAACTAACGTGCAACAGGACAAGAGCAATTGGTCACAAGTTGTGCCAGGGGAGGTTTACATTTGATATTAGGAAAAATTTCTTTTCTGAAAGGTTTGTCAGGCAGTAGAATAGGCTGCCCAGGGAAGTGGTGGAAGTAACCACCTCTGGAGGTATTTAAAAGATGTGTAATATGGTACTTCAGAACATAACAGTGTTAGGTTAATGGTTGGACTTGATCTTAAAGGTCTTTTGCAACCTAAATGATTCTATGATTAAGTTCAGACACAAGAGGAAGTATTCACACTCCTGTTTGGATGCGAAGAGGATCCATAGGAGTATATGGACTCATCCAGAGCAGTGGGAGAACACAAAAGGTGTCAAACCATAGAGAGTGAGAAAGGGAAGGTAAGAGTGAGAGGCAGAATAGAGCATAAGTGTAGGTTTCTGTTTTGAGAAACAAGCCAGGGAGCAAGAGTGACTCACATTTTTATCATGAAGCTCAGCAGTCACACAGGAGCAGGTCCAGCAGGCCGGAAAATGGTGTGTGCTGGACTGACACACATGGACAGATGGAAGTTTAGAGGAAGGTCAAAAACTTGAAGAAACATCTCAAGGCCCTTTGGGTCCTTACTGTTACTGACCTCAAGAAATCTACCTTGGCCCTCACCAACAGTCCTGGTGTGTGCTGAAAGTGCTCTTTTTGAGATGCAGTGTGAGTGATAGAAGAAGCTCATGGGGCTGAATAATTAGGGCTTAGTGTTGCTGGTTGTCCTCACAGCTCTTGCCAATGCTGGCCCTGGCCTGGAAGCCATATACAGAATTAGGAAGGTCAGGAGACTAAGCAGATGTATGCTTTTCTACAGAAACCAGGAAAAGAGCACAAATTCTTAACTTTTACTGCACAGTCAAGAAGCAAACGCACACACACAATCTAACAAAGCACTCTGCACTGTGAACATATGGTGTTCTTCTCCTCCTCCTCCCTTTTTCCATGACAGCCACATGTCACTGGAGCCAGGGTATGGTTTACCAGCTCTCTGGCTTTCAAAATGTTCTCAGCACTTCTCACATACTTCCTGCGTGCACATCCATGCACTCATCCTCCATTTTTATTGCTCAAGGTTAGTGAGGATAAATGAAAGTCTCCAACACCACTTTCTATGGTCAGTTAAGTTCTCTCAGATAATCTCCCATGAGGTCACCCAGCTCTTTGAAATGTCATGCATGCATGTGACCTGAAAGCCTTCACAGGCTGTCCTCACGCCTGAATGACATCCCGGTGACTCAGGCACTAATGCCTCTGAATAAAGCCACCTCTTAATTCTCTGCTCTGACTTTTTCTCCAGTAAAACACTGTTGACCGTCTTCATTCTGAGAGCTATCAAGCTGGTTGGGGCAAGGGGGGAGAGCTTTGTGGAGAGGGGAAAAATTACACTGGACTGTGATGCACAGTTGTGCAAATTCAGTCAAGACCAAATTTGTGTGGTTGTTTTGACACAAATAGGACATCTGGGCTCCGTCCTGGCCCTTGAGAAGAGAGGAACGTGCTCTGCCTACACTGCCTGTCTAGCAAGGCAAGCAAAAGCTGAGCTGTCCTGCATGTCTCTGACCTAAAACCAAGGGCCAGGTTATCTGCTGGTGCAGCATGACACTGGGCCACCCATGTCACTGAAGTTCTAATGCTTTGCATCAGCAGTCGTTTTTGCTTGCAGTCTCAGAGTTTTAGGGAAAGAGACACTCAGAAGACTGTAGCCTGCAAGGATGGAAAAAAGATGAACAGCATCCTTCGCCCAGTGGGAGGATGAACTTAATTTCCTGGGTTGCTATTTCATGTATGATGCCTGTGGCTCAGCAGCACACAGCTGGAAAAGGGCCTCAGGAGATCATGGGCTCTAGAGGAGCCTGGGGAAGAGTGTGATTCAGAAAGGTAGGACCACTGCCTCCCAAATCCCATCCCACTAGGGTGCTGGCAAGCCCAGGTGGCAGGGAGGGAGGACCTACAGCCTCCCCTTCCATCTCCTTCCCTCCAGCAATTTTCAGGCTCTGCCAGCCTGGCCTCTCCCATGGTTGGTCCCATCCAAGCTGCTCAGTTTGGGATTCCTGCCCTGCTTTCCTGCAGGGAGTTCCTCATATCCTTTAGTTTTCCACTGCAAAGTCATTCTGATCTGCTTGAGCAGGACATGAACCTGCATGTTGGGATGTGATTTTCCATGACAGGTGGGCATGGTTATATCAGGAAATGCACATGTCAATGAAGAGTCATTCTTCTTCCAAAATTTGTCTCACATGCCAGCATTCACATTGGTGCTGCATTGCCCATGAAATCTTTCCTAAGTGCAGCTTGCAGCTCTGCAAGGGGGTCTCTCTTCTGCACGTGCATCAACTTGGTGCAGGACAGGATGAATCCAACAGAGGAACATGGCAGTTGTTACAGTCTCTCTTGTTGATTTTCTTGGCTAAGTGATATTTCACATGTTTTGTTTCTTCTCTTCAAGGAAAAACAACACAAGGAAAGGCGTATCCAGAAATGCAAATTCCTAATACCCAGAACAAGAACATTTCTGCTCTTCAATTTTCAAACAGATAGAAAACTACCCACGTTATTTGTCTTAATGTGAGGCAGGGGAGAAAAAGAAAAAACAACTCTGACATCAGCAGTGATGGAGTTCACTTTGGTACTACTCCAGTCAGCTGTCTGAAACAGTTTCTTTGCAGATAGATCTCAGCAGAAGAGCTCAAGTTGTGACATCCCCAGGGAGCAGCTTTTTAACCAGCAGTGATGTTGGACAATGACCTTCTAATGGCTCCTCCTATGAAGAGAGGCAGTGCTTTTAGGCAGGCACTTTGCAGCCCTTTGTCCTATACGCTTCCAGCTTATTGACATGCTCAGTAAATTTTCCAAACAGGGCAATTATGGTGTCTCTAGAGAAACACACCGCAGCACGCATCCCAAGTTTATTCCTTTTTAAGGCTTTTGTTTTTCAGCAAAGCTTCTCTATTTAGAAAAGGTCTTGTGTGAATCACCAAGGCCTGATAAGACACAGGCCTCATAGTTCAGAGGATTTGGTGATGGAAGGCTGATCATGAACAGAAGATCTAAGAGTAGAGATCTAAGAAGAATTCAAAAGACCACCTAATCCATCTCCTTGCTTCCCATGTATATATTCCCAGCTATACCTGCCTGATTCCATGCAGATCTGTAGGTAATATATTCTTTAAAGGGCATTTTAAAAATCTGTCCATGATAGCAACTCTACTACCCCCCTAGGCAACCTATCCTAGCATTTTGTTATCCTTACTCTTAGAAAGTGTTTCCTAATTTAAAGCTTATATTATTGACTTGCATAAAAGCAACATATATGAGTGATACTAAATGTGATGCTTGTGCAGGAAACATACAATACTGAGTAGAGCAAACTACAAAATTATGTCAGTCATATAAGTTTACATGCTAAGGGTTGGTTGAAACCTTGCATTTCCCAAAGCATCATTAACCTGCATGCAGGGAGCTCTTAAGTGGGAGGCTTATTCTCTTGTGCATCTTCTAAATCAGATGACAAAAATAATGAGTTTTAAAAGAAACTGAGCTGGTTCAAGCTGAACCCAAGAAACAGCTAGAAGATCACAGTCTGAAGAAGAGCAGTTATGAGAAGCCTCACCTTCTCTAATGCCCATACAGACCAAAAACAAAACAAGGCAGAAAAGGAAGAGATGACTGAATATCTATAAGTCAAATCACAAACCACTGCACCAGACAGACGGTGTAGCTCAGCACACAGTTTATTGCCTTCATAGGAAAATAGCTCAGATGAGTATGCAGATGACTGACATTAACAGAAATTATGTAATTCAAACAAAAAGAGCCAGCATGAAAAGAGTCAGCATGAGAAGAGTCAAGGCACAAAATCTGCTAAAAGCTTCCCCAGCAATTCTCCTGGCTGGGAATATTGGTCACGATGAAATGAAAGGTAGGTATAAGAAATAACTGTGAGAAAACATTTCTTGTCTGAATAGCCTTAGGAAGTTCAGATGAAGCCATTAGCTAAGATGAGATGAAGCTTTTCTGGAGCTACAGGTCTATAGTGGTGTAGTGGACACTGAAGGGTTGAAAGAATTCACCACTCATAACAATCTCAAGAAAATCCTTTTCTTTCCCTCCATCCAGATTTATTATATGAGAAAGTAATTCTAACTTCCCAGCAGGCCATTATCATCCAACACATTAACCCCATCCAAAAACTCAAGAATAACAAAGGTGACCATTTCCATCACTAAATGCATAAGGTTTTAAAAATAATGTGCTGAAATGGGCCAAGAGGAGAACTTTACTCCTCCATCCTTACACATATGTCTCATAGCAATGTCTGCTTTCATGGCAGTTCAGGTTTGCATGGCAAGGCAATATTAAATAGTTTGAGGCTGAATAGATTGGCTCCCCTTGCAGCTAGCATCTGTGACCTTTAGAAGACTGCAAACCAGAAGCTGGTAAATATTTGTTTCTCAGGGAAACCCAAACAATTAAGAGCAACATGACTTATTGACAGCAGTGACTTAAAGCAGTTGCCTGTTGGGAAGTCAGTTGCCAGCACTTCTGACTGTTTTTATAATGCCCACCACACACAACAGTGCTCTGAAGTGAATTGGACAGTTTGGTGTCACCTTGATGACGGAATCACTGCATTTTAGTAAGTAGGAAGGACATTGTCACACTGGCAATAATCATTAGGATTTCTGCCTTTGAAAGGGCCCTGAACACTTGCTCCTGATGTCTGAGCAATGCCTATTTGTTGTCTTATTTGTTCATCTTTGAAGTTTAGAATGTATGGAAAACCCCAAATGGCCTACAGGAAGTCTGTTCCCTGCAGTAGCTCTTTTTCTGGAGTTTGTGGCAATGTGTTGTAATTCTGGAGGCTGTGGAAATGGGAGAAATGTGTTTTCTCCAGGTATTTTTTTTTGAAAATATGAGGAAAATAAGGCAGGCCCTACCTGCCTAGATGAAACAAACACACAAACAAAAAAACAACAGAACCCCCCTCCCCAAACAAACAAAAAACCACACACAAAACCAAAAATCAAAAAGAACAAAAAAACCCCATCCAAACCAACCAAAAAAAAACCTCCAACAGACAAACAAAGAAAAAAGTTAACCTTTTAATAATTTAATGAAAACATTTCCAGAGGGTGAGGCAGTAAGAAAGAAGCCTATGTGCTTTTGAAGCAATCGAAGTGAGTTCATCAAGGACAGATGTGCAGGGCTGGTGGCTGAAGACTCTGTTCCCTAATGCATCAGTGAAGGCTGCAGCATGGGAGCCTCTGAGTGAGGCTTGCTGCTGTATTTCTCTAGCCTTGCTCACCCCATAGAGACTGCTGAGGTGAGGTGTACACAGCAAGAGGTAACACATTAAAAATAACATGATGTCTGTAGAAACTCATCAGGCTCTCTTCCATAGTGGGTGAAGGGCTCAGTGGTAAAGGGTCTGATCTATAGTAGAACCCTTATTCCAATAGAATCATTGGGAGCTGAATATACCCTACATTCCAGGGAAGAAAACTGGTGTATAAAGCTGAAGAAATAAGCTAAGACAGATGCTGACTCCCAAAACCTTCTCTATGCTAAGAACATTGCTCTTCTTCTGGTACCAGAGCTGATGACAAAATTCCTATTGAATGCAAAGGAATCAAAACCAGCCCCTATTTTCATACAGCTCTGTAAATTTTGAGCTGGAAAATACTTATTAGATCACAAAGCTCATTTGAAAAACTTACAAAATATAACCCCCTACAGAAGATCTGTCAGACTTTTAATGGCTGTTTTGTTTTGTCAAAGTCAAATAAACATGCTTGTGGAAATATGGACAGGTGTTTTGTATGGTGATTGCTTTAATTTTCTTTTTATTATTGCTACTTACAGCCTCTTAACCGTAGTCAGTAGTGCTGTGAAATATCAGGGTGTGCAGTCTGTTTGCACAGATTACTTGTTATTTTACACATAGAGCTGGGGGGTGTCAGAAGCTAGTGGATATGGCTATTTCAAAACACCTCTTGAACAGGAGTGTTTTCAAGGGACTGTAATCATCCAGCCCTAGAAATGATGTTAAAGGGCTAATGTAGGGAAGTATGGGAGACTAGACTTAATGGGATCTATCTTTTTAAAAGCTTTGGCTTTGTTAATGTAATGGAAGTGCTGTACTAGCAGTGTACAATAGCTGCCTGCATAGAAATGGACTGGAAGTCTGCTTTCAGACTAGTTTGTGAAGTTAATATATTAATTTTTTAAAAATTATTTTTTAAATTTTTTTTACCAAGGCCATAGGCACATTAATATATTACTGTCAGCTAACTGAAGGGGTAGGCAAAGACATTGTCTACTTCTCAACATAGATAAGTCTACTTACCTTAATTAATCAGGTTTTGTCTGACCACATTTGTCATTTTCATAGTGCAAGTGAAGTAAATTTTCAGTAACTTCCTCGCTGTACCATAGTTCAGTGACAAGGAAGAGTGGATGAGGCCAAAAGGCAGGAAAGCTATGGCTGTAACCTGTCCCGGTGGTCAATGTTGGCCTAAACTACTGTATTGCTGTTATCACATGACCTCCAAAAAGTAGTAATGATATCACTACTTGTAATTTTAAAGAATTTGAAGCATGTACATTTCTTTTTATCTCCTCTTCCTTTCAATGGTAAGATATCAAATTTACACTATTATATGGTGGCTCCATTTAAAGACATTTTTCACTTCACTCCAGCTCTCATTTGCATCCTCCTCTTTGACGTGACCACTGTGAGGATCAGAGGATGTTGCTAGACACCAGTGTTACCTCCACGAAAAGGGAGGAGGATGCAGCTGGACTAGTTTTGTCTGTGTGATGAGTCTCGATTTTCTGGGAGGAGCATTTGGCTCTATTGAAGAATATTCCCCATCCTCACCCCCCAAAAGACACTGTCTCTTTGCTGTAGGAGTTTTGCCAGTCCACATAAGAGGGCATCTCAGGTTGACCAGCAGCCCTCAGAAAGATGTGTGCTTACCCCAGGTTCATGGCTTGGTACCTCAGCAAGGCTGGAGTGGCCCATCCAAGGTCTGCTGACTTCTAATGTCAGATAAGCCTCATGGTTCTGCTGAGAGACACATAGTGCCCTTGGGAGATGTGCCACCTCTGAGACCCATGGACAGATGTCTTTGTAGTACTGAGAAGGTGATTTGCCCTCAGGCATTTCAAACTTTGTTTCCCTCCAAAGATTGTCACAGGTTTCAGGTCCATCTGCCCTATGCTTTTCTCTTTATCTGCCTACAAATTCATTTATTTGGTATGAGAGAGGAGCTAATGTACAACCATGACTCTTCTACTTGAGGTAAAATGCAAACTCTGACACTGGACCAAGAAAAGGATGCTGCACTGTCATTCCAAGTGCGTGCCTCTGGGGCTCAGAGAATGGACCATCTGTGTTCATTCCCTTCAAGAGTCACTTACGTCAGTTAAGACTGAAATAATTTTTTTTCCTTCTATAAAAAAAAAAAAAGCTGGTCTAAGTAGAATATGTGATTTTTTTCTGGGCAGGCAAACCCTTGCACTTCCACAAGGAAGTCAATATTTGCATTGCTGCTGGCACAAGAACTCTAAAGCAAAAATTAATATAAGTGAGTTTATAGGACATTAGTTCTTGGAAAGTGCTTTGGGGATGAAGGGTTTGGCACACAGCTATCCACAGTTTGTGTGTTTGCCCAGCATGGATCCAGCTGGTGTCAGGGTAACAGAGGGATGACTGAAGCCGTGGCCTGCTGGGACTCTGGCCTGGAGAAGAAAACTTGACATAAGCAGTCCAATTCCTGTAACTACCCTGCAAATGTCTTCCAGGAGTGGAATTTAGAAACTATGTCTACTGTGGAAGGAGATGTCTGTCTACAGTACTGGTGGTACTTTGTGCCACTATGGACTGTCTCTGAGCTCAGCTGGACAAATGACTGGTGAGGCTTGCTGTCACACACCATTCAGTAACCAATGAAAATTAGGAGGGTGAATAAAATACATCTCATCAATGCCTTTGCCACAGTCCAGTGTGGCATTATGTAGTCAGAGGTAATCAAGACAAAAAGCCTGCTACAAACTCAGTAGTTTGCTATCCACACTCCACCCCTCAGCACATGCAATTCATTCCAGATGCACTTCACCTGGTGAGAGGGCTTGGGTGCTCTCCCTTAGCTGTCTCTCCCACTCTCAAACCTGGGTGCTTGTGAAAAAAATGAAATAAGAGTAGCAGGTGCAGGTGCAATGTCTCAGTCCCAAGGTTGAACATTGCAGATGATGGAGGGACTGAGTTCAAGTTAGTAGGTAAGATCCTGCTGCTGATAACAATGATGGCAGAGATGATGCCATAGTTTAGAGATTCTAGGAACACTTTGAGTGATCAGTTGAGTGTGAACATCAGAGTCATTATCACATAGAGGAACAGCACTAAGAGCAGCTGATTACATTGTAACATTTACTTTGCTAAGCAACAGTCTGTATCTTACAGAGCGTTTGCTTGAACCTGAATTAGGGGATGGGAAAGGGTGGAAGGAATGTATCCTAACCCTCTTGTGTGAAAAGCACCTTGGTTTCAGAGACATTTCTGCATTTTTGTCCTCTGTGGTCCCAGGGCACTGGTTGTTCCTTACATTTAAATCCCTGTAAAAATTAATCCTAATTCTAATAAAAGTAGATCCATTAAGAGACCATTGCAACATGAGGAGCCAGTCCCCACTTTATTTTAATTTTCTTAGACTTGAGGTGTGGATCCCACTGGTTTTGTTCTTGTCACACGTATCAGTAAGACCATGGAAACCATTTCTGGGTGGACTGGGCTATCTTCAGCAGGGGCAGAACTGGGAGCAACTGGTTGTATCCAACCACAGACTGAAGGGAAAGACAAAACTCTCCTGCCATGAGTGTTTGTGTAGCCCAAATCTGCATTTTTTTTCATTTAGATGTAGCCAGGCAAATGAAGTTTGGGAACCCAGTTTAACCAGCCATGAGGTCTTGGGGAGGCAGGAATGTTTCATGGACATCAGAGATGTCCCTTGTACAGCAAGAGGGCCTCCACATATACAGAAGTGACCCACGAGCAGAGCAGCTTCAGCTGAGGCTGTACATATCCTCACTGTGAAAAGTCAGCAGCCACCACAGTCTCTGAGCAGCCCTGAGCTTGGAGCAGAGTGAAGGCTGTCCTGGGCAGCTGCAGCATGGGCAGAGCATCTCCAGTGCCATCAGACCAGAAAAGGAGCAAACAGACCCCAGTCAGCCCTCTGTCTTCCACTGTGAAGACCATTAATGCCTCTGCTCTGAAATGAGCTCATTAAAATTCACATTCACCTTTGTTAATCTGTAGCTGCATTGCCTGACTCATCCCACTGCAGTCACTCTGAAATGGGAATCCAAGTTAAAAACTTTCCCAACTTGTTTTTTTATTCACTAGGGAAGCTCACATCTAACCCACTGAGACAGCAATAGAAGCCATAATACCTGTCATTATGGGAGGTGAATGAAAGGGAACCTGAAAAAAGGCAAAGGAAACAAATGAGGCACTGGCTGATTTGGAAGTCTGTTATTGCATGTTGCCTTCCACAGTTTGACACAGGATGCTTTCTTGCATCCTTGTAGTTAATTCTTATGTTGTCTTGGAATAGTGCAGTGGTGTTTTGGAAACAGGGGGCCACAGGGGTGGCTCCTCTGAGAAGCTTCTGAAAGCTCCTCTAGTTCCAATTCCAGTTCTGCCTCTGGCAAAAGGCGGAGCAGATATGGGAAGCTGGATGTGCCTCTGTGAGTAACATATTCAAGAAAGGGAAAATGAAACTGCACAAAATAATAAAGAAAGACAAGCAGAGCAGAGGAGAGGATGTGGTAAGAACAATGCCAGAGCACAGACCCCAGGGTCAGTGAGGAAGGAGGGGGAGGAGGTACTGAGATTTCTCTGCAGTCCAAGGTGAGGTGGCAGCTGTGCCCTTGCAACCTATGGAGGAATATGTTGGATCAGCCTCTGAAGGATCATGGAAGGCAGATACGGGGCTACTGCCAGGGCACGTCACAGGTGAACAGATGTGCAACTGCAGCCTTTGCAGGAGCACGGAGAGGGGCAGACATGGTAGCAGAGGATGGTGTCGATCCATCACCTTATGGGTGATGGGCCCAGGATAGTATTACAGGCAGTGGCATGAGGCACTGGATATGTTGCCAGCCACCCAGTGCTTGCTTCTAACATCGTAAACACATAGCGCTTACCCTGGCAAGTTTGAGGGAGGGTGATAAAATCAATCTGCCAGGCCTCTCCAAATTTATATTTAAGCCAGTGTTCCTCATATCACAAATGTTTTAATCGTCTAGCCTGCTTAATAGCAGCACAAGTATTAACACCGGTGGATAACCTAAGTGATAGCATCCATTGTGAAATTTGTAGCCCCTGAAGGATCATGGTGGGGAAACGTGGAACTGGTGCTGGGGAGTGTCACGGGTGGGCAGACATGGAACTGCAGCCGGTGCAGGATCATGGAGAGGGTCAGATGTGGATCTGCAGCCGTGTAGGAGCCCGTGTGAGAGGAGGTGACTGCTCCCGCAGCAGCCGTGACTCTGTGTGAGGCCCAGGCGGGAGCAGTCTGTGCCTGAGGGACTGCACCTGTGGGAGGAACTCATGTCCCAGGGGTTCCTGAAGGGCTCTCCCGGGAGAGGGACCCCGCCTTGGAGCGGGGGAAGAATGTGAGGAGTCCTCCCCCTGAGGAGGAAGGAGCGGCAGAAACAGCGTGTGGGGAACTGACCCTAAACCCCCCTGCCCCTCTCTGTGCTCTGACGGGGAGGCAGCAGGGAAGGGATCCGGGACCGGGGAGAAGGGAGGGATGGGAGGGAATGGTATTCAGATCTGGCCGTGTTTTCTCTTTCCCCTGGTAGATTAAATTAATTTCTTCTTCTTCCCAAATTGAACCTATCTGTTTTTTGCCCATTATTGTAACTGTGGAATACAAACCTCCCTGTCCTTGTCTGGATTACCGAGCCTTTGGGTGGATTTTTTCCTCCCTGTCACAGCCTAAGTCCACCTCATCCAAGCTGGTAACTTTCTCCTTTGATTTTATACACAGACATGATCTCACCAGACATTGCTGCTAGCTGCAAAAAAATTTCTCCCTCTTACTGTTTTGTTCTTCAGGACTGCTTTCCTGGGCTAAACATGCTCTGCTTTAAATAGATGAGCTGACCCAAATACTATTGTGAATGATTACTCAAGGATGAAGTACAGACTCTAGTCCAATGTTTTTTAGCAGACAACTTAAATCCATATGCTATTTCTGATAAGTAGTTTCTAGAAACGATGTATACTACATCATCACTATCATATTCATTTGGATCACTTTGCTATTTTTGCTATATTCATGTGCTACACTATCAAACACCTGAAGCCTTTGCTTTGTTGTCCTCTGGATTGCACAGATTTCTGCTGGAACAAAGCGTAGCTTAAAAATCCTCTGCTGTGGGTTTTTGTAATGAATATTTTTCAGTAAGCCACTTGTTACTAATGAGCCTAACTTTACTTGTACAACTCTTTTTATAACCTTTACTCTTAAAAAATAATTGGGAAAATTTACAATCGTAATTGATGCATTTATTAACTAGTGGCATGGTTGCAAGATTAGACTGAATATGACATTGCAATTCAGGCCATTTTTTCAGCTTTATACAGGAAAGAAAAATAACTGCTAATGTGGATGTCAACATTTTCCCCAGCACACCTCTGCACATTCTCCTTTATTGCAGACTCTACTGTAGTACAGCAGTAAATTAAACAGAAAAAATACTAAAAGCCTAAACTCCACATCTAATTTAAAGTCTAAATTATGCACATTATTAAAAATACACTATTTACTCTCAGCAAATCATATATCATTGAAACATTAACGTTTCCCTAATTTTAACTCCCATCTAGTGAACCAAACATTAGATCTGACTTCCAAATTACAGCTGAGAAAAATAAGATCATGGTTTGACTGCATCCCACCTAATGCTAGGTCTGTTTCTGAACTTTATAAGTTTGCTGTTCAGTCACTGTCTGCTCTTATGTTAATGGACATTAAATATTCTTCCAAAGGTGCCAAAGACCAGAGCTGCTGACTGGAGATAATTTGTCTGTTGACAAAGGAGGGTACTGGCTGAGTAGACTCCCTAGTTAGACAATGTTAACTGCTTAAAAATGGAGCAGGGAGAAACTTAATTTCAATAATAATAATTTATTTTTTTTTTCTGTCACTCCAGAGCAAGGGACTAGAAAGCATTTGTCTTTATTTCAATTTTAAGTGAAAGAGAAAAAAAATCTCTTGGAAATAAATGGCTTTACAAGGATCATGATTCTTGCTGTTTTTATTAGTCAGCTTGCCATGAAAATGAAATACGTGTGAGAGGGAATCACAGAGCAAATCTGCATACAATTATAGAACTTGCTTATCTGGGACTGGTATTAAATCAGTTCAGTTAAATCAGCACTGGCTTCTATGGCAACTCACTGTAATCAGCTGGCAACGGAGCTGTATAAACTGCAGCTCATGCACAGAATTTGTTTGGAGAGAAAGTGATGCACAGCCCGTTTGGTTAACATGTCACCGCGCTGGGCACAGGCTGAGCCTGAGACTCATTTGGCCTCTCTGTTACAACGTTTGCAGTCCATGCTCTGCTTGTAGTTTACAATGCAAAACTTGTGCAAGCCTGGGCAGTGTCTGGCTTGGGAAGGAGAGGAAATGGCAAGCTGCCTTTGCCTGTGAGTGCAATCACTTGGTGGGGGAAGCAAGAATATTTTGGCTGCTGCTGACAATACACATAGTTGCCCAAGCCATATCTCTGGCCCCTTTCCAGTACCTCTGGACCCAGAGGAAGTAGTATTTAATTAAGTATCTTCTGGACAAGCTTCTGTGGCTTACCATCATGCTGTGGCTTACCTCACGGAACAGGCTGCCTAAGGGAAACTATGGGTGCCCCTTCCCTGGAAATGTTCAAGGCAATGCTGGACTTTGAGCAACCTGGTCTAGTGGGAGGTGTCCCTGCCCATGCAGGGGGTTGGAACTGGATGATGTTTAGAGTTTCTTCCAGCCCAAACCATTCTAGTATTCTATGCACGAAGCACTTCACCAGTGCTGGGGGATGTTGGCCAAGGCTCAATAGCAGAAAACCAGTCCAGTTTCTGTGCACTGGCTGGGTGTTACATGGCAAGTTTGTCTGCACTGGGTGGTGGGTCCCCAGATGCCTTCTCGGCTGCACTTTGGGTTGGGGCACTACGTCTGCTTGGGAGGCCACACAGTGAAGGAGGCTGAGGACCTGATCTGGGCTGCAGAGTTTTCTTTTGCTAGTGTATTTTTGGGCATTTTCCCACTCCTCTTGGAGCATCGTTTCTTGGTTGTGTCACCTCCCAGCCTACTGCCTCAGAGCCATCGTGTCAAAACAGGTGAAGGGCTGATGGAAGACAAGGACTGTTGGTGTCAGGACTTCCTTATGACACAACAGCTGCAGAAATGCTCCTCTAACTCAATCCTGTGCTGAAGGCACATTCCACCTGCTTCCCTGTGCTCATCCCTCACTCTCCTGGGGAAAGTGTGACAGTGCAGTGCCAGCTTGGCTGCTTTAAAAGAGTGGAGGTTCACATGCACCTCATGTTGGTGAAGTCTGGTGCCTTATGGGGCTGAGCTGGGGAAAGCAGTATCTGTGGGAAGGAGAGCATTTGAGGCCTGATCTCTCATCACCAGCATGCATGACTACCGTGGAGTCACAGAGGTACCTGGTCTCTGCTTTATCCGAAAGAGTAAAAGCACCAACCTAGAAGCTTGGACTCAACTGCACAGCTTTGCTAACAGGATCTGAAATACTTTAAAGTTGCCTTAACATGGACATAGGCAACTCCACTGGGTAAGAAAAACAAGGCAACCCTTTTTCAACCCCACTGCCTGTACATGTAATTTTGCTAGCAAGGGGGAAGATCTTTTGGCCGGATCCAGATTTATGGACTATAATGTCATGTTTTCCATACAGAAATGAAGAAGGATGTTTTGGGAGTCCTACACAAACAGGGCAGAGCATGCATAGGTGTCAGTGTGCTTAGCAAGAGAGCTAAGGGTCACTAGAACAGGCGCATGGCATGCATGATCCACATTAGAATCCAGGCAGATCCCAAACACCCCTCGATTACAGGGGTGAGCCTGAATTTCATGACAACACATACGTAAATATAAGCAAAAACAGTAAAAAAGCTGTACCTCTGGCTTCAGCAGAAGGTGAAATTTTCCAGTCCTGTGGGATCCTCCTCCTCTGCCTCTAAGTCTGCTGGCTCATGGTGCAGAAAAATGGTCTGGCATTTATCAACCCTGTCAACGTCTGCAAATCCTGAATGTGTTTAACTTGGAAAGAAAGGTGTCAGGAGGGGATTCCTGAACACCCCCACCCCCAGTGGGGAAAAAACAAAACCCAAAAAACCAGGTTTTAAGAGGTCACAATGTGTAGCCCACCCAGAGCTACTATTTCTGGTAGAAACTAGACCCTGAAGAGCCCAGGTGAAAATCAGGGATAATCCCCATATATGTGCTTCTAATTGGGGCACACTGAAAGTGAGAAAGCTGAGAAAGTCAGCCCTGGCCCATCCCTGGAGGCTCTGTGTTTGTTCCCAGCTGGTAACCGAGAGCACAATTATGCAAAGCCTCCTCTATAAAACAGAGTCCCAACTGGGGGTGTCTATTTTTGTCACCACTTTGTGTGAATGTGTTACCCTTGTGATTTCCAGCCAGGTTATTCCAAGTCAGCTGCTTTAGCTGTGTCTGTCATTGGAAGGGTGTCCTCCGTCCGCGCAGTCCCTTGTCCCCCCCATGCACCCAACCAGGGTTGGGTCCTGGGCAGGGGGGGCTGAGGGGATGTGCCCGTGGCTATTCTGGTAGCTGTGAGTTATGGCAGTGTCATGTGAAGGAAAGAGCCCAGAAATGCATGTCAAATCGAACCAGTGACTAATCATGATATTTTGGTTGTCTTAGTGCCTGCTGGGCAAAGATTTACGGGCTTAGAAAATCTTCATGTTATAATCCCCGGGTGCTGGTTTGATCTTCAGCGGAGGCTTCATAAGAGAGTGTGAAAAGAGGATGAAAAGGGGGCTGCTGCCCAGAGGCAACAAGGTCTAACCTTATCCGAGCTTGCAATACGAACAAGAGAGGAGAAAAGCCAGTGCTTCCTTCTCATCTGTGCCTGCTCAGAGCTATGCACTGGCAGCCAGAGAGGATCTATTTGATCTGCCTGCAGAGCAAGAAGGATCGAGGGCGGCGGCTGAGCAGACACAAAGTGTTCCTTTTTGGGATTGTCATCTAGCTCCCTCATCTGTCACCTGATGGCCAGCCAAGCAAGTGCTCAGCACAACCGTGGACCATTCATCCTTGCACAAGCAGCAGAGACGAGAAAAGTAAGCATCCT
Organism: Florisuga fusca; assembly: GCA_038090715.1. Lineage (NCBI taxonomy): Eukaryota > Metazoa > Chordata > Aves > Apodiformes > Trochilidae > Florisuga > Florisuga fusca. Next base: position 12,754,655 of record JAAWXA010000004.1, on the reverse strand, counting down.
ACAGCTGTTATGCCATTCAGCTGTTTTTTCTATAAAGGAATGCATTGAACTCACTACCAATCTACTAACTCTTCATTCGTGCCAGGCCAGAGACTGATTTTTTTTGTTTTGTTTTGTTTTTGTTGGGCTTCTCTCTAACAGTTGGAAGTCTGCTGGGCATTCAAGCAATGACCATTGAGGAAGGCAGCTGTTTCAATATCTAATTGCATCTTAGCTTTAATAACTCAAGGGGAAAGCGTTTCATTGCCTACCATGAGCTATTTCCTCTCCTACTGCAAAGCACACTGCACTGCTGTTCTCGCCCAATACCAGACCCTGAGATCCGAGGGTTTTCTGTGTGATATTTTGCTGAAAGTGAAGGAAAACGAGTTTCCTGCACACAAGTCCTTGTTGGCATGCTCCAGTGACTATTTCCGAGCCATGTTCAAAAGTTATACACAAGAATCTAAAGCCAGTGTAATTCACCTGCAAGTTGTCTCACCCACCGGTCTCCAGCATGTCCTGGATTTCATTTACACATCTTTGTTGCCCCTTTCCTTTGAAAGCCTGGAAGATACCTTAGAAGCTGCAAGCTACTTGCAAGTGACTGATGCCATTAGCTTGTGCAATCAGTATTTAGTTAACAATCTTGCTCTGGAAAACTGCTGCTTCTCTGCCAACGTGTCCAGGAAGTTCTACCTGCCGGACACCTTAGCAGCAACAGAAAAATACATCATCAATAATCTCTGGAAGCTGCTGGACTTGGATTTGTCAGGACTGCTCGATCTGAATTTCAGTTCTCTGCTAGAAGTGGTTAAATCACCAGATCTCCCTATGGTGAAAGAACATTGCTTGCTGAACCTTGTGTTGCTATGGCTGAAGCAGGATAAATCCAGGCTGGCTCACACAAGTAGCCTTTTAGAGCACATAAGATTCGGCCTCATCCCAGTGGAAGAGCTGAGAAAAACCTACACGCAGTCAGAAGTGCCCCTCTCAGCAAGTATTAAGTGCTTGATCATTAAAGCAATTAATTACCATACATCTCTTTTCAAACAACCTGTCCTGCAGGATAAATCCACCACTCTGAGAAACCAGAAAACTCGGATCATTCTGCTTGGGGGAGGGACAGCGAGTGAGGGGCTTACCACCGATGTGGTGGCCTTTGACGTTTACAATCACAAGTGGCGAGCTCTCACACAGGTGCAGGACAGGGTGCAGAACCACAGTGTGTGCGTGGTGGGGAACTTCCTCTATGTCTTGGGTGGGGAAGTAGAAAGCAGTGCCCTGGGTGACGCTAAAACCGGAAAGATCTTATCGGTTACGAACAAGGTCCATCGGTATGACCCACGATTTAACACGTGGACCCAGATTACGGGCATGCTGGAAAAAAGATGCCAGTTTTCCTGTTGTGTCCTAGGCAAGGATATCTTTGCCATTGGTGGAAAGGGTGAGGACGGGTTGCTGCATTCGTCTGTGGAAGTCTACAACATCAGCAGAGACAGGTGGACGAAGGCTAGGGAATTGCCATGCAAGATATATGGGCATGCAAATGCCATTTGTAAGAATACTATATACATCTCAGGCGGGAAGTACTCAGACCCAGCCAACACGAGCAAGGACTTATATTCTCTGAGCTCACCTGAAGGGCAGTGGAAGGAACAAGCCCCCATGAGCATTGCTCGGTTTGGGCATCAGATGGCAACTATCAGAGAAGCCATATTCACCTTTTTAGGATTATATGAGCCATTTTCTGAAATAGAAAGATATGACCCTGATCAAAACCAATGGACTCGGCTGAGGCCATTGACCTATGATCGATTTTGCTATGGCCTGGCAGTGGTAGAGGAAACGGCTCTTCTGATCGGGGGAAAGAAATGGCAAAACTCACAGGAAGTCCCCACACAAGACGTGGTTGGCTATGACATTGACAACGATGGCTGGGAACAGATCTGCAAAGCCCCCTTGCCTTGGTGTGGGCTGCAGTGTGCAGTGCTGGAGCTCTCTGAACTGGCTGATGAGCAGGATGGCGACAGTCAGCAGAAAAGCCCCCCGAACTGCTGAGCTCAGATACTGTGGAATCTGCATCCCAGGAGATGAGCCAGCCAGGGTGCTTCTGGAGAAGAAGAAAATTGCAATGGCACTGAACGTGACAGAGTGGAGGCTTTGCTTTGATAGGCCCCATGCTTGGGAGAAACAGGCAAGAAAGTCTGTCTCCAGCATGGGAAAAGGTGCTGGGATCTATAAAGCTGGAAGCTGATCTCACCCAGGAAAGATTTAGCAAGCAAGTACCACGTTTAGAGGTGACAAGAAAGAGTCATAATCCTTGACTTTTGACGAATAACACCTAGATAGCAATTAAGAGGTGTTGCAAGTCAGATTTTTCAAAGGTTAAAAATTATAAACCATCTTTTCTGTTTTCTTAATCAGAAGTAATTTTCCCAGCTGTTAAGTGCTATCGAATTTTTACGCTATGGCTTAGCAGAATGAAAGTGAGCTGTATAAAGACTAGAAAATTGATGCCTATGAGAACTAATAACAAGTACTGCCAAGGAAAAGGTATTATTTGATATCCTGCATACCAGGCAAGAATGCCTTAGCTAACCAGCATGAAATTACTGGACAGAAAGCATGGATTTTTTGATATGAAGACTCAGTTATGTCCAGAAATTAAAACAGTGACTTTTTGATAGGAGCCATTTCTCTCTGAGAGACCTTTGTTGTAGCATGCCTTTGAAAAGCTTGTTTTGCATTATTTTAAATGCACACACTAAGGTACAGTACGTTTCTTCTTCATCCAAACCTTGTGTTAATTTAGACATCCAGAGCTGAAGGGGTGTATTTCTTATTTGATTCTAGGAAATAAATTACAGGAGTTATTGTAACTAATGCCTTGGTATTTACCTCGGTAGCATGTGCTGCTTTATTGTATCTGCTTCTAATGGTAAAATTGTTCACTGCTGTTGAACTCATACATGACAGAATCCTGCAGGCAAAAAAGGTTTACTTTCATTAAAAAATATGAAGGGGAGAGAGGGATCTGAAGGTTTTCAGAAGTCTTTATTCACTGTCTGCCTACATCTGAAGCATCAAAAGTCATCCTTCTTTTTGGCTGTGTTGTTGGCTGTGTTCAAAGGCAGAGATGATGGGGCTACTTTAAGGTACATGGATCTGTGAAATGCAGGCAAAATGGTCAGATGCTGCAGAATCCCTTTGGTATGGAGTAATTGAATCTCAAGACAAAAACATTCATTTAAAAGCTTGATTTATTGTACTTCATTTTACAGTGTTCCCTTCCTAGGCTGAGAGTTAATACAATAAAAATATATATAGAAGAACATTTAATAGTCTTAAAAGAAGGCAGCACAATGGAGAGGACACATGTTCTTTGTCACTAGACTTGCTTAAAAAACTGTAATATTTAATTTTCACCTTTAAAGCAATCAAGCTGACTTTACTAATGTAAAGTGCAGGCAGAATAGCTGTTGCATAGCAACAGATCTAAGTCTTCTGAACTGCCTTGGCTTTGACAAGGAATCAACTACACAATGTGCATATAGATCCATCAGATATAAAGAGTTTCTTACGTGGATATATTTACTTTTGGTCCAGTAAAACAGTAGCAAGAGAATCTAAATGCTTGGAACAATAGCACAATTAATTTTCAGTCAAGCATTTTTTAAGAGAAATTTACAAAAAACTCACAAATTTAATATACAAGTCTGTACCCATGCAGTAAATAAATGTCCAGTTTATACAAACAATATCCTAATGGTACAAATATTACACTGGATCCAGAATTCTATACAAATGTTAATACATGATTTGTCATCCACATTGACTTGAATATAGGATTACTGAAAATGGGCTACAGAAAGGCCACTCTTCTGTACAATTGTGCAAAATCTGCAAAACATTTGCAATCCAAATGCAATAAGAAAGAGAGAAAGAGGGGGAGAAAGAAAGAGGGGGATAAAGAGAAAGGAGAGAAAAAGAAAAGAAGAAAGGAAAGAGAAAGAAAGGAAAAGGAAAAGGAACAGGAACAGGAAAAGGAAAAGGAAAAGGAAAAGGAAAAGGAAAAGGAAAAGGAAAAGGAAAAGGAAAAGGAAAAAGAGAAAATTAATCTGTCCTTCTATCCTTTATCCCCTCATGGATACAACTGCCAGGAAGTATCAGAGTTCATAAAGTTTAAAGTACATTCACTGAGCTGTACAGGCAATAGTCTAAAGTTGGTTAAGAGTACAACTCTCTGTAAAAAGTATAAAGGAGGCTTTTTCCTTTCACATGAGCATTATTAAATCACATTGTGAGTCCTAACTTATGCAGCAAAATACTGAAAAGCAGCAGGAATATTTTGTGAAGCTCTGATCACTTTTTGAAAACAAGTCCATAAAAAGTAAATATGTGATTTAAGATTTCCCTCCCACTTTCCTACTCTAGGCATGTGCCTAACTCTTAAAGAGCTGTTTCTACTGGGTTTTCTGCAGCACATCTCAAATCTTGTGGAAGCTTAAAATGTTTTAATAGGCTTGTGAACTCAGCTGAACCCAGAAACATCCCTTCCTCTTCAAAAGCAACTCAGAGGCTTCCTTACTCCTCAGTTATTTTTCAGGTTCTGTACTCATCTCTACTCCCATCACACATTATCCCTACATACAATACAGCCAAATATCACAGCTCAGGAAATACATGGGAGATTCCTTGAAAAATCACATTCATTCCTTTTCTGTTGTGGGAATTTTCAAAGGCTCTCAGATCTGACACATTTTGTTGGGAACCTTTTCCACTGCCGCTTTGCTGGGCAAGAGAAATGATGATATCAAGAATGTTCAAAGTCTACATCTTCTCTTTTGCAAAAGCTCTACAATATAGTGATACCTTCAGTAAAAAAGCAGCATAAATTACAGTACCATGACTAATTTGTCAAAAAATCAACCAAATGTGATTCAGAGAAAAATAACACATAATTTGATCTTAATTAGAATATAAACCACCATTCCTTTGCACTGACAGTAAACCTTAGCAACAGGCTTTAAAAAAGCACAAGGAAATAAGACCAAACATTTGGATACTTGAATTCACATTGGTCATTTCTGTCTGCTGACCTTCACCCTTTTGTGTGTTTGACAAAACTGAAACACAACCATGGCATTATACTTTTCCCCTGTTATTTAAGAAATCTTCTTGAGTTTCACATGAAATACAAAAATTAGTTTTCTTCCACCACCAAAATAGTACCTGCACTTCAAAAATGCAATGAAATACTGGAACTATATAATACAAAATATTATTGTAAAAGTGACCTTCAATAACAAAACCTTTATTTTGTGGAACTTCCTCCGCGAAGGCCACAGTCTCCCAAAAATGTTTTTAAAATAATTTTCTTTAATATAAGCTAAAGATTTTGTTCATTATTTCACAGAAGGTAAACACAAGCAGAGCATTGGTAGCATATAAAATATACAAATCCTCATTATAGATGCGGTATCATTGACCATTGAAAGTTTACTTCACACAGCTGAGTAAGAATAAAATAGAATTTATTACAGCTCCCACATATCAATAGAAAAACTACTTTATGCTCTTAAGTAAAGGGCTAAAGTACAGCAAATGGACAAAAAGAGACCTTTATACATGTGTTTCAATGTAAGAATGAGTGTGCGCTAAGGAGGCTATAAGTGCATCAGCCTCAGATGAACCATTAACAGAGTCCCTTGGAGTGCTGCTTTGATAGATGTCCACAAAGAGATCAAGGTACATTTGTTTCCATTCTTGAAAGTCTCTAGATGTCAAAGTTGGATTATCCAGAACTTTATCTATAATGGCTACTTCTCCTTCCCTGGCCTGTGAGAGAAAAGGAACAAGCAGAGAGTCAATGTGAGTGATGAGTTACTGGCAAAATCACATGGGTGGAAGGAGAGAACAGGGGGAGCAAACACAATCTGTGGAGCCCCCAAAAGCAGGGTAACTATCTGACTGCCATACAACCACTCTTAAACAGGAGCCCTTCCCACAGAGCATCATGCGTTGCCCTGCAGGGCTAGGGCTTCCCTCACCTTGTCTAGCATCCTTAGAAATAGACCCCATTCCTCCTCCTCACCCCTTGCTAAGCTCAAGAAAGAGCCAGCCCTGTACTGTTTGCTATCAGCTGCTTGCAGTTCTCAAGATGGGTTTCACCTGACAAAGTGCCATCTCGTTGCTCTCCTTGATCAGCATAAGAAACACTGTGTGGGTGTGTGGGATGCAGAGAGATGGCCTTACCAGCCAGCAGAACCAAGCCTTTCTTACCAGCCTTGTCATGGGGACATCTGAGTGCTACATTGCAAAGGCTTGGGCAAGGACCTCCATGTTAATGACAGGTCACCATCATTAAAGATCCAGTGTATAAGAGGGGCTGGATGGCTGCAACATCCTGCAACCATTTCAGTGGCAAGGAAAGGGCAGAAAGGGTAAAATATAACACAGCTGCTGGTACCTCCTTATCGAGGCAGGAGGTGTGGCTGTATCATAATCACTGGCCAGTAATTAATTTATTAAGAGGTGACAGGCAGCTGGTATGGGTCAGAGTAAGCCTTGGGAATACTCCCAACCACTCATGGTTGCTCCAAGCAGTGGAAGTTGGATGCAACAGCTTTAAGCCTTAGAAATACAGCTAAGATGAAGGTTTCCAGCACTGCTTCTGTGGCTAGGTATCGTATGGCCACCAGCAACCTCCCCTCTGTTCTCCTAGCCAGACAGTTTTCATGCTTCTCATTGCTAACTCACATTTTCCAGGTCCATATTATGAATATGTTAAATCTTTCTGGGGACCATGTTAAAAAGAAATACTAATTTGTGTTTGCTCAGATTGCTGGGAGATCAGAAGGGTCAGAGTTGTCACCAACAAGCAGGAGGCTGAAAAGTATTTCTCAGGGTTTGCAAACAGCAGCTAATGAATGCTATCTGCTAGATTACTCATTTTCAGAAATGGAGGTGCAAGCTGAGAATCACCAATGAAAATGAAATCATAGGAACTCCTGATTACCATACCTCTGCTTGAGCTACCATAACCTTCTTCTTGCAGACTGTGGCTGGTACCCACACCTTGGCCATACCAGACAGGTAGCTCACAAAATCAGGAGAATGGTTTTTGGTTGTATCACAGGAAAGAGAGCAGAGGGGTCTTTCATTAAGACTTAGATGATAGGACAGAGAGGTCTATGGACAATAAGAAGTACAAGCAATTTGGAGTGCTATCTCAGACTCCTAATAATTTGGATAAATGAAAGAAGAGTTCAGAACACCAACTTCAACCCCCCAGCAAAAATGGCTGCATTCAGGAAAGAGAAATCAAAGGCACTGATAAAAGCAAAAATAACTAATTAAGTAAGAGCAGCAGCTACTGGTATTTACAATTACCAGTGCTATGGCAGAGGTGGAGCTTTAGGCCAGAAAGTAGCCAGAAACTCATTAGTGATGCCATTGTGAAACAGGCATGTGCTGCACTAGACTGTTGCCCTACACAAGAAATGGCAGCTACCTGCCCTTGACATGTGCTTCCATTATGTTTTCACTTATTAGTGTCATGTACTTTAAAAATTACATGTCAGGGTTCAAGCAAAAATGATGACAGGTTTTGAAAGTATGGCTCATGGACAGAGAATAAATTGTGTTCGCTTCGTCCAAAAGAAAGAGGTCCAGGGAACCAGGATCAAGGGGATGCACTGGTTTTGGAATTGCCTGGAGGAAAGCAACTCCATTTGTAGGAAGCCATTGGCATAATGTAGCCCAGGTATCAATAAATGACAACAAGAAAAAAAACTAAGCAAGGCAGAAAGCTGATGATATTGAAGCACTGTTTTGGTTCAAGTGACACTGCTGTAGTGCAAAAGCTCAGACACAGTGTGGATCTCCTGCTGCCCGAACATGTCTGAGTACTGTGATTTTTTTTCAGTTTCACAGGCTTGTAGGAGTCACATGGAAAGCCTGTGTATCTTGACTTTTTCTGCCAGCCTCCAATTCTGTAAAGACTCCCATAGCAGAAAATGCTACAAGGACTAGTTTCTTTCAATGAGATGATACATTGCAGAAAGTTAAGCATGAGTAAGATTTTTTTCAGGATGGGAGCCCCAGAGCATGAAAATAATATTGCTTAAATTCTTCTCTAGGTGATGGGAAACTAAATTAATTAATGTTGATAAAGCCCTCTTTGATGAAAGCTGTTGCAAAATCCACTGAACAATTACCTAGTGACTTAAAATGTAGTAATTTAATACAGTTAACAGGGTGCCTGGGGAAATCCAGCATATTGTTTGCTGAAATCTCTATCAGAAAGAATTGAAACTGTTGTAACAAACAAAGAAACTGATGGGGAGACTAAATGAGCTGTGGTACACTTACAACAACCATTAAAATCTTAAAATCTATGACTACCACTATCTCTTCTTTTAATCAATCCTACTGATTAAACACAATGATCTGCTTATGCAGAAAGCAAGCACACAGTTTCTTCCTGGACAAGCTCAGCAATCAGCAAATAATCAAGTGTTGTGAAAGGTCCCTTCTAAAAAGGCAGCCTTTGCTTAACTTTAGACTTCAGCAATTACAGAGTGAATGCATTTTGGTAAATGAAAATGCTCAGGGACAAAAAAGGGATTAAAGCCTCCTCTGGTAATTTGGTGGCAAGTTCTGTAAAACTGGCTGGAGGAGCAGCTGACTGATATCTTATCAGTGAAGAAATAAAAACTGATCCCCTGACTTCAACTGCTTTCCCAAGAGACATTTTTCTCTGCTTTGCAAACAGTGTTTCCCCAAGTCTCCCTTGCTTGTTTGCACATTAGTTTCAGCCTGATCTCCAGCTGCACACAATTAATCTCCAAATACAATACAGCCTGATCCAGCCCTGGGGCAGGATTTTTCTCCCTCTTTTATCTCACCTTTAAAGTGCTTTTCAGAATTCGCAGCTGGTGGAGTTTTTCATTGACTTCTGGATCACTACATCTCTTTATAAAAGATTTCTTATACTCCAGCTTAGTGGAAATCCGATGTTCTCCTAAAGGAGACAGGCTGGCCTGCTCCAGGGCTCTGTACAAATCTTGCAAGGAGTCTGCTGTTTTTTCCTCTATAGTTTCAACTGTAATGAGAAAAAGGAAAAAAAAATTTAAAAAATTAAAAAAAAGAGAAGAGGAAAAAGCAGAGAAAGGAACAATGTATCATTAACATGATTATAGGAAGATCTACCAATAAACTTAGCAAAATGTTTAACAGGTTTAAATAGACCATAAGGAGAACATTTCACACCTGTTTAGTTCCAGGAAAAAAAAAAAAAAAAGAGAAAAGAAAAGAAAAAAAAAAAAAAAAAAAAAAAAAAAAAAGTGATGCAGTTGTAACTGCTCCTCCTTACTATTGCCTATTGCCTTTAGGAGAAAGGGAGAAAACCTTTCAAGAATGTAAAATCCTGAGCCACAAAGAAAGAAGTTAAAAAAGAGAAATAGTGCAAGGTGCAATACTTCGGTGAAATACTGTCAGAAATCACATCTCTAGTACTGCAGTTAAATATGCTGATGACTTTTTTATTACAAGGAAAGGAAGCCCTGGAAGCATCCTGCTGAGCAAGGTGATAAGGGATCAAGCATTCAGGACTATGTTTATGATGGTAGCCTTGGACTGACACGTCATTTTCCTCCACTTCTTTTTGTCTCTTATTCTTGATACTCAAGAGTGTTGTTCAATAGTCAGTAACACCCTCAATTAGTCGTGGTTTTTTTCCTCTAATGGTACCTAAGATTCAGCAGCAGACTACAGACTGGACATAAGAGTACATTCATGACATCCTGCCCAGCAATGTTGCAAACCAAAGTAGAGCTGTTTTCTTTATAGGTTTCTTTCTTTCTTTGTTTGTTTATGGTAGGTACAACAGGTTCCAACTAGTGCCAGGAACATTTAAAATAGTAAAAAAGACAGATTTAGCTTTTCTAAAAACAAAATCAAGCAAAGGCTGGATATGAAGTGTTACTGTGATACAAGCATTTAAAATGCTTCATTTAGAAATCATCAAAACATTTCAACTTCTCACACACCAACTTTCAACTTCTCTGCTTCCCCCAGAAGAAACTGCGTGATGACTCTGTACAAATTTGGGAAGGGCCAGTGAAGTGCCAGGACTATCTGAGTGGTGACCAAGAGAAGCCACAGCTCCATCCCCGCTGCCCCTCACGCACCAACACAGTGGTACAGACAGCAGCTTGCAGCCCCCCAGTTCTCTCCAGAGACCTTAGGACACTCCGTCCACTCTTGATTTTCATAGCAGTGCATGTTTTCCTGGCCCAATGTGCCTGTGTCCTCAGGATGCTTTCATGAAAACTCTTGTAGGAATGCTACAGCTGTTTGGTTTCAAGCATTACTTTTATCCCTACACCAAGACATAGCTATCTCCACTGGCTGAAAGTTCAACACATGTTGAAGTACCCATAAACAGTGAACTTCACCCTCAGCGTTTTAGAGGGTTTTTTTATTAAGCACCAACAGGAAGGACAGATAGAGTTTAGAAGTGGCATTCCTAGCCCACCCGGAGCTTCCCATGGCAACCTCCCATTCAAGCCATACCAAGCTGTAGGGCAAATACTCATCTCAGGCTCAAGCAAGAACTCCAGAGACCAAAAGCTCCACAGCCCATCACAAAAAGTGCTTGCACTCACCAACTATTAGTATGACTATTAGATACAATATATATAGTTATATGTGACATATAACTATTGGTATAACATATTAACTATTCTCATATCTCTCATTAGTTTATTCCTTTTCCCTTTTCATGAGGTATCTGTTTTTAAAGACCTCATTTTTTTTTTTTTTTTTAAAAAGAGATATGGAAATGAAGAAGGGTTATAGTCTTTTGCATGATGGAGGTGGGTCTGTACAGAGCTCCCAGAACCCTCCCATGATGTGCTAACTTGCTTAGAGATGTGAATTCATCACTGTATGGGCAGCCAGGAGTTGAAGAAAAATAGAAATGGGATGCTAATCTGTTTCCTGTTGGATTCTTTCTTATTGAAACATCTAATGTGTTAAAGGGAAAAACATTCAGTAGCTGAATACTTAAAGATTGATTAAAACCCCCTGTGGTCTTGTCTTTTACGCTTTCTTAAAAAGTCCATGTGGCAACAAGATCAGACATTTGGGATCTCTCTATGAGTTCCTATCACTGAACACTGAAGCCCACCAGTCTGACAGCTGGGGAATGGGAGTGATTTTCTAAAGGGCAAAGGGAAAAAAAAAAACACTTCGATCTGACAAGGGAGTATGTTACACCTCTCTCTTTCTCTTATTCCTTGTTATGCAAAGCAAAAAAAAAGATCTTTCCTCAGGTCTCTTCTCCACAGCTGCATTGCCATGTTGTACCCTCTTGGGATTAGTTCAGGCAGAGTCTGCTGAAGAAGCGACCCAGTTCTTTGACTCCACACCATCTGAATTTATGCTGCTGAGGTGATCTAGAGCCTGGACCAGGAAGCAGCCACCACCACCTGGTGGCTGAAAACTCATGGCTAAGTCCCCACCATGGAGAACAACAACATTTTAGTTCAGTCCCAAGCTTCTGACCTGAATAACAAGTTCCTTTAATGATCCTGGAAGGCAGCATGGTCCATGTGGGTTCAAACATCGGAATGGTGGCTTGTGCTGCCCCCACCTCCTCCGGCTGCCAGCAGAGTGGTCTGTATGGTTGGTGCTCCTCAGGGCTCATCCCCTCAGAGGGACTGCAGACAGGGGATTTCTGCCCTTGCCCCAAGTCAGAACAGCTCTGAGGCTGTATGGGAAGAAGTGTGGGATTGCAGGGGCACGATGCAGGCAGGGTTAGGCAGCAGAACGCTGACAGTAAATCTTGGAAATGCATCAGTACATCACCTCCACCCAGCTGGGGCTGCCTCCCCCAGGCTCTGTCACCACGTTGGTGCAGTAGCTATGAGTGGCATGGAGAAAAAGGGATGGGGTTTGCTATAAAGCAAAAAGCAGGGAAGAAAAACAGCAGGTACCTTCCCTTAAACAGCTTGCTGCTGCTGAGGCTGGGGAAGCTCAAAGAGGGCAGAATGCCCGCTGTCTTGTTCCACCCACAGTAAGGGAGAGGATAGTGGGCGTCACGCTAGCACATCCCAAGCCCTTAATATTTTCTAGAGAAACACTGAAGGTGGTGGTACTGTTGCTCTCAGTGGCTCTCAGGAGGCAGGAATGAGATTATAAACAAATCTCCCCTCCCTCGTCCTTCTGCTGAAGGCTTTGATTGATGCTCTGTAGGTGTTGGTGAAAACCTTGGCACCATAAAGCATCTGAGGCAGCTGATTAGATACACAGCTGAGCTTAAAACATAGTTTCCTTTTTAAAATTGGTGGATTTGAATGCAATCCATGCTGCTACAGAAGGGTTGTCTCCTTAAAGGAGAATAAGGCCTCAGGTAATGCCTTATTTAAATAGAAAATGTGGCCTAATGGGATTTGCAGATGACCTCAGAACAGCAGCCAGTGCAGGAGGTTGTTTATCTTTCTCACTGGATTGTGAGTAAGGGGATGTATTTCCCCTATTTCTCTGAATACGCTCTTGGGTAATTGTTTCCACATACTGCTAAAAAGGAGGGTCTCTTCTATGAAACAATAATTTTGTCCCCTGTTCCACCCAAGCCTGAACAAGTCTGTAACTTTGGAGCAGGAATAAAGCTACATAAACTCTGTATACACTGGATATAAATTAATAAACACATCTTCCAAATACAGTAATACTCAGGTACTAAATTTTGTAACAGAGAAGCTCCAAGTAAAAGCAAAGACATTTGCATTAAATTCAGAAGGTAAAGAATATATCAGTCTAGTAAATGGCATATTATTTTTCATTGTTCTGCTTTCCACACTTATTTTTCATTATTCTGCTTTCCACATGGAGGAGTTTTTGGACTTCACCCTCGCTTCTGAAAATGCAGTAAATGCTTGCATCTACTTTTACATCTTGTCAGAAGAGAGAGAGATGGAGACTGTGGCTGGATGGGTGAAATGCTGAGAGCCAGGAATAGTCTTGGTTGTTGGCATTCAGGAAAAAAACTGGTGGATTTTCTTACAATGTGCAGTCATTTGCTGTTGAAAAGTGCACACCATAAGCTCCACAATGTACAAAGTGCAACCACTGTGCTCTTCATCTTTCCCTTATTTCCCCCTTACTAAGATCCTAAGAGCCATAACAACATCAGGGACTTGAGAGAAAAATGACCAGAGAGAAACAACTAACACTGTTATTTACATGGAACAAGAGCTGATTGTTCCCTGTAAACTGATGATTCAGGAAGATGGTACTGAATGAGGGCCATGTAGAAGGTTGTATCCCAGATGGCTAACACATTGCTCTCTGCAGAATCTCTAGACACCCATTTCTTACAAATCTGCTCTAAATATATGGAACAGCCTCTAGGAATTTTCAGTGGAGGTTTTTGTGCTTCTGTTATTCACTTTCCTGGTAAAAGTTCAAGTCTTCAGAAGCTTGCACTGTTTCCCCCTTTCAGTGAGGTACCAGAGGAGGCAATCAATGATTGCACCCAGGGCTGTGAGTGCACACAACTGTCTGTGCAAACATAGTACAACAGACAATCATAAATTCTGTCACCTGCTGTGCTGACACCCTTTCTGAGGGTTGAAGGTCTCCTTTGAGGCCCCTTTGGACTTTGTTAGTGCCTCCTAATGCCACACAGGCTTATCCCATTTTCCCCAGACTCCTCATCCTGGTTGCTGGACACTGCTGCCACCCTGACAGCATTCTCTGATTTTCCACCATCCTTTTTGCTGCTTGATAGCTTTACAGCTTAGTGACGCACTTTCCTTTGCTGTGCAACTCCTCTCATGCACACCCACTCCCCTGTTTGAAATGAGCTCTGCTGCCTTCTGCAAATCCTGAGAAAGCTGAGCTGCTGCAAAGTCTGTGACAGAGAGCAAACAAGGCACAGTCAGACTGAAATCCTCTGGCTCCACTGAAATTTAAACTCCCATTTTCATTCCTTTTGGTGAGCTTGCTTTCTCTGGCAGAGGAAACAGCCCAGCTCAGCTTCCTTAGAGTTCTAAGAAGGCGATTTTGTGAAAATACATCACTAATTATGTTATTAAACAGCTGCCATATGTTATTCCCCCCCCTACAAGTCCCAGAGATTTGCTTCCAATTTGAGAGTTACACCTTTCTGTTTCACCTTTTGTGTAGGTGAGGCATCTACCTGAAGCCTGCCAGAGACTATCTGGGTGTGCCAGTAAATGCTCCACCAAAACAGAGAGTATCCCTGGCCTCTGGGAAATGGTTTCAAGCTACATAAAACAGACCCAGATGCACAAATCTCTTGGTTTGCTTTTTTTTTTTTTTTTTTTTTTTTTTTTTTGTTTTTATCTTCCTACGCCACTGCATGTTGGCTCTGCCATCTCTTAACAAGCAGGTCTACCAAAACCCTCCTGGTCCTGCAATGGTTTCACTGGTTAGCAACACAGCAGAGAGATGCCTCCTGATCCCCTGGGGAGGGGAGGCCTCTGGCAACAAGCTCTGGAGCCCCAGCTCAGGCTATACAGTGGCCCAAGTGTGCTAATGGGCAGGAGATGTCATGTGGCTGGCCACAGGGTACAACAACCTGGCTGGGCTTGTAAACCCCAGGGAGCAGATAGGAGAAAGGCAGAAGGGATCTTGTCTTTAAGGTGAGAAAGTGAAAGGATGGAAGGAGAGTGGATGTGGGTTATAGCTGTGTTGGAGGGGAGAGGACAGAAGAAATCCTTCAAAGTCGTTGTTCTTGGTAGACTTAAATCCATCTTTGCTGCTGTTCAGGTTAATTATTAGGGTTCAAACTGCATAAGATGTGTATCCAAATGTTTATGATGCAAAGAAGCATGAATCACAGTATTTTTAATGCTATTCAGGTGGATGGTGGGCAGACCAAGCTAGGTATTTCCTCTCTTCCCCAGACTATAAGCTAAAAGAAATGAAATGGTGAAACCAATGAAAAGGTTTTACAATGAGATGGTGTCTGCTGTGTATGAGGTCACCCCTGCATGGGTCTGAGGGGAGTCACAGTGATGTGTCAAAACAACTCCCAGCAGGAGAACACTGCAAGTCTCATCTCTGATTACTGAGAAAAGGAAGAAGCAACACAGTGTTTACATCTGGCATGGTACAAGGGGTGCAGTAAGATACAGCTCACATCTACATGAACGCTCTGGGCAATAAAAAGTAGCTCTCCTTGTTAAACCACAAATAGAAACCTGTGTCATCTCCCACTACATGTTATGACAAAATCAAGATCTGACTGGGCTTGCAAGTATGCCTGTGTAGCTATATCAAGAATCATGGAAAGTTAGAGGTTGGAAGGGACCTTGAAATATCATCTAGTCCAATCCCCCTGCCAGAGCAGGGCCACCTACAGCAGGTAATACATATACACAAATGCTTAGTAATTAGAAGTTTCCATGAGTGAAGGAAAGCTTAGGAAAAGATGAGGGAATTCCTGTGCAGCACCTGGCCTTTGCAGCCCTTCTCTCTGTTATTGGTTCCCTTTGCCTGCCCTTTTCTGATTTGTGCAATCCTCCACCCTCTCTGGCCCTGTGTTCCTGAAAGTGCAGGATTTCCCCTGGAGTTTTGAGTCAAGGAAGGGAAGAGCAGTACTTAAAAGCAACCTTTGATACATTTGTTTAATGAAACATTAGTGGCTGAAGGATCAGAGAGCAAGTATTAAATCTGCATTTTATACCATTCTTTCCTCTAAGGAGGAAGTATTTTTGAGTTACCAGTATAATGTGTACATGGTTTATATTCTCTCCAATGTTGTAAACCTGCTGGCAAAAATGATATTCCCTAGAAAGTGCATTCACTGAAATGCACTGGAATGCAAAGGAGTTCTGCAATGCACTGGAGTTTTCTGTCTGCTGGTACAAGGCTGCCTCTCCTTTCATGTGTACGAGCATAAATCAGTTTCTAGAAATAAAGTGAACTGTGCAGACAAGTGGAGAACTCATCTCCCTTGGGACAGATTTTTAAAGGTATTTCAGGCATTTTCCACTACAACCAAGTTCAAACAGAAGCAGCTGGTTACCATAACTGCTTTTCAAAGCTCTGATCCCAGCCTTTGCAAGGCCTGAGAAATGCTAAACCTTTGCTGTGGCACCAAAGGTCTAATTATTTTTTGTGAACTACTTATGGCACTAGTGGTTTTCTAGCTGGATCAGTAGATCCTTGTGAATCTCTTTTCCTCTGAGGTCACCTTTCTGGAGATATAAACTGCCTATACCTTGTCAGGGCCTTGTGAGCCAGCACTGCCCTGCAGACTGCAGTTTGTGAGCTGGCAGGTTGAACCATGTTCCAACTCCAAGGGACACTGACGCTGGTCCTACTAGAAGGTTCACACCCACGTCGGTCACCTCTCTTCAGATTTCCACATAGCTGGAATTGCTTATTAAAACCAGCTGACACTCAGCATTAGGGAAAAAAAACCCAACCCATCCTCAAGGTTTCTCCCTGGAGGTCTGCACTGTTGTGCTGACAGTAACATTTAGGCATTTTCAGCATCCACTTATCAATGCAGTACAGGTGCCAGCAAAAGGGTTAATATGTTAGTGAGAAGGGAAGACACAGACAAAGGTAATAAATAGCTGCCTCTTGACAACTCTTGCATACCTTGAATGAGCATATGGAGATGCTCCCCATTTGCTCCCAGCCCTGCTGTTTCATGAGGTTACATCAGTGGGCTGTGATTTCAGGGAGGGCATAAAAATGAAGATAAAATAACTCCAAAGCTTCTCAAAGTAATTGGGAATTCTGGTCAGTGGCAAAACTTTTCGGCAGCGGTGTTATAATTGCATCCCTTGGTATCTGGACACAGTACTCTACTTATTAAGTTGCCTATGAAGAGATCAGTTTAACCTTCATCTGCTGAGCAGATTTTAGTGACTCTTTGGGAGAATTTTAACATGACGAAATAAGATATCCTGACATTTTTCTGTGCCACACATTGAAAATTGTTTAATTTTACCACAAGCTACCAATGTTGAAGTGAAGTAAACAGTGCAATTACATTTTGATGGTAGACTTCCCCTCAGTCCCTACAGCTCAGAAACAATGAAAAACTTCTTGTATTTATGAGGCAAGTCAGGAGCTGAAACAAACTGAGTAAGCTGCTATCTGTCTGGGGATGCTGTGACTTTTAAAACAGGTTGAGGAGATCCCTACAGATACATCTCACAAGCAATATATGAAAGCAATTACTCCTTCAGGAAAATATTTTTTCACAAACCTAAGCTGTTGCAGCACACGAAGTTGTGAAAGGTTAAGTGACAAATGATATGGACTCAGTGACATTACTCACCAGTCAGAATCAAGCCACAGTCACGCCTGCAGAACAGCAAAGCCTGTTAAGGTTGAAGGGCTTGATACCCAACAGGAAGCCTGAAGGGAAGGGGTATGTGTTCCTGGTGAGCAACACCCACTGAGAAAATGAACTCTGCTTCAGCCTACGTCCCAGGTTTCCTTTTTATGTGAAAAGGCAGCACCGAGAGTGAAAGTTTCAAAAGCACTTGAATGACTTGGGAACTGCAATCATACTTGAAAGTATGTCTACATGAAAGACACATGGCAAAAAAACGTGGGCAGGGGCCAGATTAATTTAATAGCCATCTCAGTTACCTCTAGTAATGCACTGTGGGCTGCTGGGGAAGCATCTGCTGAGGCATTTATGACAGGGGCCTGAAATGCTTCTGAAAACGTTGTCCCAGAAGATATCACATTTATTTAGATTTATTATTTGATTTATAGCTGTACATGTTATGATAGCTGCACTGTTTATATTCCAAACTAATTGGTCTGCACACGGATTTGCATGTTACTTATGGAGGGCACAACACTGCCAAACATCAGAAGCCCCCCTCTCAGCTGCTGAATGCCCATCCCACCACCACGGCCCATAAGCAACACAGAGTTCAAAGTACCTTTGAGAGTAAAAGCTATTACTGTGATGAGAGAATGCAATGCCACACTTTTTCTAGGCATTAGTCAAGCCATCAGATGTCATAATGAACTGTAGAAACACATATGCAGCTCGACATAAAGCTTGCTCTCAAAAGTGGCACGAGAGTTGTCACAGAAGAAAGATGCATTCCTCGTCCTCTGGGCAGAGTGTGTTTGCACACAATAGAAAGAAGAGCCATGAAAGAAACAAGAAACATCACCCCTGACAGAGAATGGTTACGCAAAGGCAAAACTGAAAAAATTGCTGGCTTATTTCCTTTATTAAGCCGAAAATAACACCTCCAAAAAATCCTGACTTCATGAATAAATCAAGTGCCTTAATTGAAGAAACATTTACTGCCATTTTCTATACTTTATTTTAAGGCATACAGAAAAATATTTAACAAATGTGTATGCAATTAAATGCTGGGGACTGCTAATTACAGCCCTTCTGAATGCCTCTGCAAAACAAAGATACTCAGTACAATATGTTAGAAAGGGTGGGGAAAAGAAAGAGAGGAAGCTGAAGACAATCGAATTCATTGTAGCCCAGATATATGCTGGCCCTTGGCTATGAGCAGCAAATAAGCCATCAGCATTACCTGAAATGGCAGCCAAAGGACATTTTACAGTCACATCTTTGCTTCTGCTTCTCCAATTCATTTCCAAAACATTTAACCTCCAACTAATTATGGAATTTAATGACAGAAGGTAACGGACTGTCTGGGGTTGCAGGCCATTCCAACAAGGCTTTAATGACATATCCTTCAGGTTGCAGAATCTTTATGTACTTAGCAGTGATTTATCAGCCCTGGCAGAGGCAGGTACTTCAAAGGCAACCTTATATAAAAAATAAATCCTGCCTTGCCAAGTGTTGGAAAGAGCACTAAATTAAATTTAAAAATCAATTCCTACAGACAAGAGAGTCATAAAAACTCAGTGGGTTTGTCTATTTGGCCAACAGGCAAAAATTTATGACAGTACAGTTTTGTAATCAATAATAGCAATAGAGTGTATGTTTTTGATCGGAAAAAACTAAAGATGCCAAAACAACATCACTAAATATTTAGGCTGATTTGTGACAGACCCATTGAGCAGAAACACAAAACATGCATATTGATGAATTTCCAACTAGTTTATGTCATACTCTACTTTTTATTTTTCAAAAAGAATATTAAAACTATTATAAGCTTTGTCACCTGCTGTAAGGCAGAATGATGCAATTTTATTCACTGAACATTTCCTGTTTATGAGGCAAAAAAGCATAATTTACTTCTTTATAAAAGGGAAATATATATAACTATATATATAATTTTATTGGTATTAACATAATGCAATACCATACATTGAGCAAACAGAAAGAAAACATTTCAAAATACATTTTTTAAAAGTATCTCCCCGTAAGATAGTATGAAATATCAAGGAATTAGCATTAACATTATTACAATACACCCTTAGCCAAATATATTAAAGAAAATCCACATTCTAACCACAGAGATAGAGGCAAACATCAACCCATAGGGGGCCCAGAATATAATGTTAAATACAATATCTGAATCTGCTTTGAGAGATATCCAGACAAATACTGGCCCCAAAACAGCCCTCTGGAGTCTGGGTGTTATACAGAGAATACTTCGTGCCTGCTTGGCCAGGCAGCATCACTCACATGTTTAAGTCCTAGAAGATAAAGAGGAACTGAAGAGTTTATCTGCAGAGTCTAATAAATCTCAGCGTGAGGTATCTTCTCCTTCAGCATCCAAACCAGTGTCAGTGTACCCTCTGGTAATTCGTTACAAACCATTAGATAAATGAAAGTTTCCAAAAGGTCTGTACGTACCTCCACTTGACAGAACACACTTAGTTTAGCATGGCATGGTACGGTGACTTCCTTCACTAATGTGAAGTATGTTTAAATGACACAACACTGTCTGGTTGGCCTGAACAAGTTCACTCAAGTTCAGTGAAAGCAACAGGATTTTACAGTTACCATGGCTGAATCTCTCTTTAATTCCTTGAGGTCTGCAGAACACAACTGAGTGACATCAAAGCCCTTCCCCTGCCAAGACCCTCTTCCCCTTCCGTTCTCCTGTGCGGGGGGCAGTATTTTCTGCAAATGTGCTCCATGTAGACTGGATCTGACTTTGTGCCTAGTCCCATTGTGGAAAGGGTGCATTCTTCAAAAGACTGGCCATGCCCTTTGACACCTTCCTGGAGGCCCCATATGCAGGCATGTGGTTGTCTATGCTTTAAAACGTCTGTTCTCTGTTATAAACATCAAAGTTATTCAAGAAGAACTGACTTTCTGAACGGAGGCCATTAGGTTGCTTGCAAGAGGCTGAAGTTGAGTCTCCGCCGTGCCAATTCTCTAATGATAAGTTTATCAACCTTTGAGTCCAATCGGTTCAGTGCCAAGAGAAGTGGATCCCATTTGACATGGAGAGGTGCTATCAACTCTCGCAGTGTATTAGCCTAATACGATAAAGCAGTGATACAATATGTTGAAAGAACTGTGATGCGCCATTATTTCCATATCATATTAGTATATTAGAAATACTATCATGCAAACAAGAGCAAATAGCGAATCTGGCAGACAGTAGCAGCACTACAGAGCTTTTCTAATCTGCATGCAGCTATGCTCATGAGGACAGAGACATGGTGCTGGTCTGCTGTTACACCTGGCTCCATTAGAATATCCATCCCTGATGCAAAAGATGTAACTAGGGCAGAAAGCTATATATCCGCCCTTTGTGGGTATGCTTTAAAAAAACAAAAAGAAAAAAGATAATAACGGAACAAAGGTCAGTTAAAAACAAAACAAAACAAAACCAAACCAACTACAATAAAAATAAAACAAGAACAATACACATGCTAACAAACTTTGGTTGGTCTCCTCTATGTTTAAAAGACGTTAGCTCATTTGGAAGCACTGGAAAAGGGTCACATGAATGAGGAGAAAGGAAGCAAAGAATGTGCCCTAAATCCACCAAACGTGCTACAAACACAGAAAAATATCCTGCTGGCAACTTCTGCATGAACTAGAAAAAGAGGGGGCACAACAGAATCTAACTTCTTTTGTTATCCTAGCTGGCAATCCAGCATTGTGCAATGCTGGGTAAAGGATACGTTATGGAGCTGGAAAATCATGTGATTTGAAACACACTGACATAGATACATCCAAAAGCTAGGGCTTGAGAACTCAAAAATCTTTGTGGACCTGTGTTAGCAAAGAAAAGAGAAAGAGAGAGAACAAATAGCATACAGCTACATTGCTTATGTAGAGTTTCTGTGTGGAGATGCAGTCCCTGCACACAGGGCAGTTTCAAAAGCCTGGATGCTCTCAGTACATACCCTTCTCTATTGTCTACTACACTAAGTTGTAATAAAAATTGAAACTTTCCATGGATCTTGAAATCCATTGCGCTTTTAGATCCAGGATATGAAAAGCTGGGGGATATTTTGTTGTTAAAAAACCCCAACACTTTGAGAAAGGTTTAACTGTGCAGAGTATAAAATCCAAAGAGTACAAATTCAATCCAATTTAGTTGGTGAGACTTGTTAATTTCTCATTAAAGAGAATTGCTGGGGGTTGTTTGCTTGGTTTTTTCCAAAAGATAGAATGAAAAGGGGAGGAAAATATCAAGGACTGCCCTTTTTAATTTTGAGTATATCACAAAAGGTCTGGGAAACAGAAAAGAAACGTTGTCTCAGTGACAGAAGGCACAAGGTGGAAAGAATCCCAGATGGAAACATTGGTGCCATTTACTCCACCCACAGAAGCAACTGGAAAATGGGTTTCCAGAGAGGCGGAGGGCAAGCAATGTTATATGCAACTTAAACAGAGTTCAGTCTCTCCTCCACTGCTGAGATTTCCTGGAGACCCTGTGCATCAACAGGGAGAGGAAGAAGAAGAAGGGAAAAGAGTTTATGTAACTATGTCCTAAGTATAGCAGTTGAGAGAGATTTTTACATAACTTATTGTTTAATTTAAGGAACGTTTGATTCTGCAACCGAAATGAAATAACCAAACCAATCCCCAAACCCCAGACTCCTGACAAACAAAAGGCCAAACCAGCCCATGTCAGGACTCATGGGACTGAGGGAAGGGAGACTTCTGCAAAAGGGAACGTTTTTCACATTTCATAATGTTTTATACTGTAAACAGACTCAGCACTAAAAATAAAGAATCCTGGGTTTGTTTGGAAAAAGGCACTAAGTGAAAGAGATACTGCCACTGCCTCTTACGTATCACTTCTGTAGCTTCAGCAGATTCTGTCATCTCACAGAAGTTCATATAACTTTGTCTTTAAGACTGCAGGACGTTTGGTTTCAAAGGTCAGGTATTGATGAAAGAAACTTTCCTTTTCAGGAAAAAAGGTGGCTATGAACTTGGGGATGTTTACTGAAGTTACCTAGTGGGTGTCCATACCCTGTCCTTCCACACTCCCTGCTCAGGCTGGCTGGGACACGTCCTCTCTCTGTCATGCTGCCTTCAGCAGCTGATGGGACAGGGCTAAACTCCTAAAATTCAACTGTTTCTGAAAAAAAAACCCCTGCTAATAAGACCCACTTTGGAAAGGGCTATTCAGTAATATTGCTAAGACCATTATTAGCCTATCATCAAACACTGGTAATTCTTTGCTGTCACAACTGGTAATTCTTCAATGTCCCAGTTTGAATTAGCCACAATATGAATGAAACAGCCTTTCATTAGGATCTCTGAATGTTAAGTGGGTACATACACTGCCCTATTTACTTACAGGTATATATAATTAATTAATATATATATTATATATATATATATAATTAATTAACAAGTACACTGGAGGGACTTTTCTAAATAGATTTTCTAGTTATTTTACTATATTGCTCCTATTGATAGTACCCAACTGTAAAATATTTCTTATTCCTTTCAGAGGCACATTAAAAGTATAAAAATTCTGCTTTTTGGTAGTAAAATTGTTTCTCCTTATTTTAAAAGCTACATTTTTCTTTCTGTATCACTAACATTAGCAAAATGATTTATGTAAAAAATCTCCAGCATATGGTTCCCTTTCTAGATAAAGGATTTTAAAATTTGTTGTAAATGATAACAAATACAAACAACAAAGAACAAGCAACATGCTTTTAGATGGATATTTACTGACACTACAACTTACAAAACTCATGAGACTTGCAAACATTTTGGTAAAGAAACCAACTGCCATTCACAAAGAAAAATGAGTACAACCCTACGAAAATAATGAAGTGAAACTACTCCATCTATTAATCAAATTATTTTTATATTATGAGAAGTGCTTTATGGCAAACAGCTGCCCCAGACAGGTTAGAGAAACAAAACTGCTTACTGTAAATCTCCACTTATTTCTTCATCTTATTTCACCATATAAGATGTGAGGAACCTTATGTCCAAGCAAACCCATAGCAGTGGGAGATACTTTGCTTATCTAATGTGGAAGTGACAGAAGACATCAGAACAGGGACCAACCCACAGCAAAGGGATGCTCTTCAAGCCTTTCTGGACATGACAACACATCTCCAGAAAAAAACCCAAACAATAAAGGGGAGGACAAAGTTCTCACCTGAGAGAAATGTTTGAGAGTCATGATCAATAAGGTCTCAAAATGGCTCTAGCCCAAGAAGTCTTACGTAAGGAAACGAGCATGGAAGGTGAATCAACTATTTCTTTTTCTCTTTCTCTTTGAGACCTATTTATAAATAATGAAGGCACACCAGCAGACACTAATGAGAGGTTATTTAAGTTAGGGTTTTTACTTTGATGTGTTTTTTTAATAAAATGCATAACATTTTACTGCTGCCACTTGAGAGTACACATTCTTATGAATGTTCACTTTACATATTTTGCCTAAACAGACTACAAGATGCCTGATTACTAAATGGTAAATTTGCTTTTTAGAGAAGGGATAAGATGAATAATAGCAGGTTAACGACCTTTTGAACCTATCCTTTCCTTCATTTGTATGCTACTTCTTGTACAAATTTCTGTATCTGTCTCTGAGATACAGAAGGACTTTGACTAGAAGTTCTTACTTATTATGTCATCCAATAACAAATCATGTCTAGTTATGTATATTCCCCTAAAGGTAAATACTACAGGTGAGTAATCAGGCTCTGAATAAGACTGAATCCAAACACTAGGAAAAAGTAATCCCTCCTCATGTACCACAAATTGCTACTGGGCAATTCGGAAGCAATGCATCTTCCTTCCTTACTAGGGAAGTGGCTCAGCACTATTTGACACAGTCTCCTTGTGAGGAATTCTGGCAGATCTAGAAACCATCCACTGCTCAGCTGTGAGAAGCTCCTATCATCTTCAGCACTACTGAGGTCTCAGACAAATGCCCTGCAGAGATGAAAAGGAGCTGGTACAGGGGCTGGCAATGAGAGTGCCTGAGGAAAGAGGGTTTCAATGACACGTCCAGTGCAGCCCCCTGACACTCCACTCCACAGCAGCATCTCTGTTAAGTGACCTTGTAAGAAGCCAGTAAGATGTGGAAGCAGTAGCAGGAGTCACTCAGCTCTCCTCTGGAGACTGAGTTACTACAGAAAAGGCTGCTAATTCAAATAATGATGACACAGGAATATGCCATCTACAAATAGCAAGTTTTTCCAACATTACAGTGTATGCTCCAGTGTCTTTTGTGTCCTCACTGAGCTGAAAGTGACAACAAAGGAACATGAAGAGCACAAATGTTATATAAGAAAGCACCATCATGAAGAAAGGGGACAGGAAGACAGGTGGTGGTCTCAGACTACGTGCAAACTAGTATCTGCTCCTGCACAAGAGCTGCACTTGGCTTTTTGAGAAAAATGAGGCATGGGGAAATTACAGGGCTCTGTTCTGCAGGCATTTTCCCTCCCACTTATCACAGTATTTCTAAATGCACAAATGTATCCAGGCTCTCCTAGTATGCCCTTCATATCCTACAGTTATTACTAAATAACCCTATATCTACTTGGTACTAAAGAACTAAATAAACCCGCCCAAACACACAAGTAAGCAAGAAACTCACTAGAGTAACAATAAGAAGTGCACCTGGAGAACTGAAAATTAACAGTTCAGGTTGGCTTATATCCTCTGGCACCACACCACTGACATAGTTACTTAGTACACTGAATAACTTTATTTTGTGTGACTGTGTGAAGCTGTGCACATGTATGCTGAATGATATCTCTAGCTCACCTCATGTGCAGGGAACTCATAAGCCCCATAAACTCTTCTGCTTTTCCCCAGACTCTTGCTTAGCCCTGCAGAGGCAGTGCCTGACACTGCTCTCACCCTGGGTGCAAAGGCAGACATCACACTGGCACTATGTGCTGCAACAACCTTCATTCAAATCCCCCTCACCTCCCTGTCAAAGCCACAGGACAGAAACAGCCACTGACTTGGAAGTTTGTGGGGACAGATGTTGCAAATATTTCTAACCCTTCCTTCTGCACTACCTTCTGCTAAAGTAATACTTCAGGCAGAGATGTCAAGGAAAAAGTTTAGATAGAGAACATGCATTTGCTTCACCAAAACTGTTCCTCTAAATGACAAGAAGCTTTTTGACAATAGAGCTTCTGTATTATTTGCTGTTGTTTCTGAAGCTTTTATTAAGTGATGAACTTCCAGCCTACTCAAGAACTAAGGATGATACCAGCAGCAGTAATTAAACATCTAATGAAGGAGGACCACCCACCCATAAGGACCCCATTTTTAACTTCTGTCTGGTACGTGAATTTTTTTTAAAAGCAGCACATTCCGTTGTCAAATTATATATTACTATTTGATATTCTACCAAATTCTTACTGGTTCTGCCTATATTACATCCCTCCGTATCAGTGATATCTCATGGTTATTCTTGTGCTGTACAAGTCTCTCTCTAATATCTGTGAAACTCCCCTGCAGCTTGTTACTGGGGTCTTGCTGGTGGGATGGTTCATAACTCCAAGACAGAACAGTTTGAATTGTGGCTCTGTCAGAAATCTGCAGCTATTTTACCAGTCTGTTTTGTAACTATTGTGAACTAGTACAAAGAGTTGTTCCCAGACGAGGAGGCTCTCTAATTTGAGACAGAGAGTGAGACAGTTGAATAACCATGGTCAACTAGAAAAAAACACCAAACCACTCAGAGGGTGCAGGATGTAATCAGGACTTTAGTGTCCCGCTGGGTAGTTAATGAATTCTGAGAATGCTAATTTCTCAGGACTAAGAAACTAAGTTACACAGACCTACGGGACAAGCCTCATTCAGAAGTCCATGTTACATTCGGAAGACAAGGATGTGAGGAATACACATAATGGGGAGACTCCTTACAGTCCAGTTCTTAGTCCTGTTGCAAACTTAAGTTAGCCACGTTATGATTGTAATGGCATATAAATCTCAGTTTAATCTACCAAATATCCTTCCTGGTTCATACTGAAATATGTATGAAAAGACTTGTCTTTATTTCCTGGCCACAAAGCAGGAACTGTAGTTTCAGTTTGTTGCCCCATGAAACAGCTACCATACAGCATAAAAATGGGAGTTGTGTTTCCTTTGGACTTCATCTATGAAAAAAAATAAAGGTATTGCACCTTTATTATCACCAAACTATTTTCTAAGGAATATTTAAGGACAGTTGGCCCTATTATCATAACAGACTATCCTCTCTTTCACTTTCAGCAGCAGCGTATTCCTGCAAATTTTTATAAATAACTCACTTAGGACTTTCAAAACAAACAGAAAGGTATGGAATTAATTATGAAGTGCTAAATTTAAAATTACACAAACGAGTTTTTAATTTCAACTAGTAGAAACCACTTGAGATACAAAGGACTTTACCAGCCCATCAGCAAGTAACATAATTGCCTTTTCCCACAGTGTCTTTCATACTAACAACAAAAACACCAATACACTGACATCACCACTCCAGTGACTCAATAATGCACAGCCAGACTTTCATCTCCTCACTGCCTACACCCCAGGACAAAGAACTGCGATGCTGCTCCTGCCACAGCTGTTGACAGATGCATCAACTTTCCATTCTGGCTGAGGATCCCTTCTCCAAATGGGTCAATGAGACAGCTCATATAAACATGAAGTTATTAATATCAGACTGCACTTTAAAATAAAATGAGCAGACTGAGAAAAAAAAATGTCATATTCACGTCCGTTTCTGCTGAGGCTCTTGAGCAGCTTTTGCTAAAATATCCAATGTGAATGTGTGAAACTGCACCCAGTTAGGGAAAGCTGGGAGGGTATATTATAATGATGATAATTATTATTATTATTACTATTATTATTATTTTGATGCTCATGATGAGATATTTTAATAGAATCTGGAGCTCACTGGAGAAGCGCACACACAAAACAAGGACTATGCTATTGCTCATCTGGGAAGGCCATCAAGTCAAATGCTGACAACTTCTCTAGCTGGCTGTACTTACATAGAACAAAGGCATCCCCTTCTCTGTTCTCATGTACTAGCACTTGTTTGATCTGTTAATCCAACTTTCCCTAGCTGTTACTAGATAAATCATATCATTCTGCTCCAACTGTATCTTTGAGTTAGTCATATCTCTTCAAGGCTTGAAGAGAACCATATTTAGGAATACACATTCTATCAGATCTGAAAACCCTCCTTCAGATCATTGGACTGGAATACACAGATATGCACAAAGCACATAAAGAAACTAGTTTTAGAAACCTTGTTTCTAACTAATTTTATTTCCATAAAAAGAAGGTATAAATGGCCTTTCCCAGCTACTTTCTCAGGTGTCTACATTGTCCTGAAAGCCCATCAGACAAACACAGCAGTGAGATCCCTGTTTTGCTGCAGTGAATTCATTGGCTACATGGAAATACAAAATGAAGAATTAATGATAAAATGTTCCACACCTGGTAGATAGTGAAAGCATATATTTTCATCTGGTGAATTTAACTTTTATTTATTAAAGTTTTATGTAAGGTATCCTTCTGGCAAGCCAAACATCACTACATTTTTGCTTATAATTGCTTGTATATTTTTAACATGCAATAGCTTTTTTCAGAAGTGCTCCAAATTTTCCCTAAAAAGTATATCCTAAAAAATGCTGTGACCACTGAAAAAGGAGAAAATTGGTTAGACTGGGATTTCATTGCTAAAGGCTCCTGCTTACAAGAGTCAAATGCTGAAAATGTCAGAAGTTCCCCAGTGTGTTTCAACTAAAGGCAGCAACAATCAACAAATAATTTTCAATTATTTCAAATCCCTGAACATGCTAGACTGAATATGATCTCTTTAATTGGATAGCATCTCCTTAACGCTGCTAAGAAAGTACTTCTGTACACATTTTAGGCAGGGAGAACCCAGCAAACTAATCAAAGGAACATTTTGTCTTATCCCCTTATGTATTCAAGTTCTTGGTTAAATAACCAGCAAAACCACAAGGCAGCTGTTTGTGGGATGGGAAGGTACTTCTCAAAACCTTTTGAGATGTCAAAAATGTTGTCTCTTTTTTTCAGAACGAAAATAAGAACTCGGTGGCTTTCAACTGGAAATGAGAGAGCATGTCTGTATTTGTTAGCTCTTGCTACCTTATCTGGGGTTTCAGATAATAAAAAGGAAAAAGTCTTAGTAGTTTCTTAAAAGTTATCAAGGAAATACCACATCAAGGAAAACAGAAGACAGAGGAAAGCAAGAGGAGCCCCAGCTCTGGGAGCAGAACTACTGCTGGCATGAGATGGCAGCTGGGCAGTCTGAGCCCAGGCCTTCAGTGAGGAAGAGGAGTGGGAAGAAGTCCAGCACTAGGTGGGAGGGAGCTGAGTCCAGCAGGAAAAGCAGAGGTCACACAGCAGCCCCACCACTGCCACTTTACCTCAGCCTTTCCACAGCAGCCTGCTGGGGAGCGAGGGGCCCATTCCAGACACAATTAGTATTAAAAGACTCCTTTGATGCAGGTGTTGCTCTTGGGGCTCAGTCTGCCCCTCCAGCAGCCTCCAGGAAAGCTGGTAGTGCCGGTGCCCTGAGCTGCCAGGCTTTTGGCCCTTGGTCCTGCCAAGGGTTGTGGAAAGGGTATCCAGAGGTTCAGAAAGGGTGTCCTATACTGTCACCAAAACTGGTGGCTCTTGTGTGCAAGGGAATCCTGCTCAGCTCAATCCTTCCTCAGCTGGAGAGAACAGACCAAAACACCCTCTGATACTGGAGGGAGTTTACGTATAAAAGCAGACACCCTTGGAAACTGCCAGGTAAGAGTGTTCTCTGCTCCCCAAGAGGATGGGCAGCCAAATGAGGTTTGTCCTGAGGGGTTTCTGCTGTCCAAGTGTGTTCTGCCTGGCCAGTTAATGTGCACAGTCACTCCTCCCCTGGGCAAACTCTAGCATGACCCAGAGCTGCTCTGCAGTGGAAATATTTGCAGACATTTGCTATTCACTCCCACTACAGTTTGCACAGAGTGCATTTCATTACAATATCATAACTAAACAAAGAAAATATTAGTAACTCCACAGCCTGAAAAAAAAAGAGTGTCATGCAACAGGGCTCTGTTCTCATCCCACCACAGCAACCTCCCTTCTTCTTAAGTAACACCTTCAACTGCTCAGTTAGCTGTCCTTCACTGATTCCTTTGGGTAACTAAATAATCCTTTTTAGCTTCCTTCTCCTCTGCATGTGAACAAGCATTACACACTCTTTTCATGCATCTCTGACATCAAAACTATGCCTTTTTTTTTTTTTTCCTCATTTTATACAATCATCTTACAGAATCATTTTACACAGAGTCCCCATTAGTTTTCTTTTTGGATTGCAAAGCCATGATTGCAGAGCATTTGCTAAAAAAAATAAAAAAATAAATCAAATCATCTCCCACAAAAACAGAAGTCTTGGGAGGTTTGGCTTCTACTTCTGAATAAATACAGAAGATAAAGCAGAAAAAATTAGTGTCAATAGCTGCAGTGTCACATACTGAAAACTGTATACTGCTTGGGCATTCTAGCCTCAAAAAGCACTACTGAAAAAGGCAGAGATCTGAGTAGCTGGGATTTCTGGTGGTGTGAAAGATTTTTCTTGCAAGGTCTAACTGCATGGTTTAGGATCATTAGAGACTTAATCACCCCTATAAACTAGGGAGATGTAGCAGAGATCTATATAACTATGAGCACATATATGCACTAAATAAAGAGAGACGAGATGGATCATTGTCTTTTCCAGTAACAGGAACAACTGAAAATTTGGGTGGCAGTTTCAAAACTAACAAAAAACATGCTTTCCTGGAGTTACAAAGCGAAACTACTCATTGCCATATGATTCACCCAAAAGTATATGTGAGTTCAAAATCAATAAAACTATTTTGTGGAAGAATGATCCATCAAGATCTACAGGCAAGACACCTTTAACTATTCCCTAGAAACGTTTTTAGGCACTGTTCAAGGCAAGGCTACTGAATTAGAGGAAAGTGGGGCTCAAAGTACTTCAGTGCAATTTATTGTGCTTTCAGGGTTTTTTTTCATTTTGTTTTTTGTTTGTTTGTTTTAATGCAAGTAGCTCAAGGTCTAAGATTTGATATAGATCTACACAAACTCATGTTCTGGACAATTTTCATCAAGCCTACATCTGCTGTGCAGAATGCAAAATTAGATTGCAAGATGAAATAGCAAAAACTACAAGCTTAGTGAGTTTTTAATTTTGGAAGGATTTATTTTTTCAGAAGAAAGTAAACATCCGTCTTAAAGAAGCTGTGATTGCAGCAAGCTCACTAATTTTCTTGTATAACACTGGGTCTTGCTAACCAGTACAACTGTATATTCCAAAGGAGCTTTACAACAGAGTTGTCACTGATGCTTTTGTAATTTGCAATGACTTGACTTTATGTTCATCTGCCTAAATGGTTTTTATTCCAGAAATATAGGCAGAGAGGTTCTGAAGAAATTATCCTGGTGCAATAACATGGAATTAGGATAAAAATGTATCTTTGATTTATACTGTATCTTTCATAACTAGGGTAAAAGAAGCACAGAAAACAAGATAGCTTCTGGAAAAGAGACCCTGGGAAAATAATTTTGAAATACACAGAGATCATACCACCTTTTATAGTGCCCTTGCTTTTATCTGATATATTAAAGATTTTATTGTGGTTACAGAGTGACCACAAAGTTCAGTGTGTATTATAAGGTACATCTGTGATACAAGCTCAATCTTATAATATACACTGATGATACAATTCTGTGAAGAAATAAGAACTTCCTCAGTATAAGTTTTCTATGAGAAAGTGCATAAGAAGGCAGGAACAGGCAAAAATTTATCTGTTCTATTACATTATGGTACAATAGGACCCTTATCAGCAAAACAACTGGCAATGAAAAAGATGTTGGTAACTATATATTACACACTTCTCTGTGAACTATGAAATACAGCAAGTATAAGGTCAGCTTAATACGAAGGTGTTTAAAACAAACCCTTAACAGGTGTGTGCATAAACCTTGGTGGGATTTCAGAAGGGGAAATCACGTTACACACTTAAGTGCAGATGATAACCTCCCCTACTCATCCTGGAACTACTACAACAATTATATTTGCCTTGAAAAGAGAAGACAGGTTTTAATGAAACCAAGAAGGAACAGAGATGAAGATCTGGCTATGTGCTTCTGATGATTAATAACAGCATGAGCTATGGCAAATGCTAAAGACAAGCAATTGCAGACTGAAGAGATGCAAAACATGTAAGGGTAAAATAGAGAAAAAGGCTTATGACTTTGTCCTTTAAAATATCTACTCGTTTTCAATCAGGCACAAACAAGGAAGCTATCTGAAGAAAAAGTCTCACTAGGGATCTCTATTAGCACTTTTGGAAACTGGCAGGTAAGACCGATAGATAATGAGCTAAGGGGATACCATGAGAAGATTTGTTTTGTCCAAAACAACTGTCATCCAAGCTAATTATGGACAGAGATATTACGGGGTTTCCAACATAATCATGAGGCTATGCCTGATTCTCCTCCCTGGAGGATAAATTGGGCTAAGGAAACACTTCTGTGCACTGGCACAGTCTACCAGAATGTGGCTTCAGTATAAAATACACCTACCTGGCTCACCTGTGTATCATGCCAAATTGTTTAAGCCTGTGAAACAAAGGAGAAGGTAGCATGGGTAATTTTCAAGACAAAATGCTTTTAAAAGAGTTTTTCCAACTGAAGGAAAGATTTATAACACCATCATGCTCAACTGTGGCACAGAGCATTACGGCTGATGGGATCTTAATTTGAAAACCCAATCACAACACAAGGAAACTTGTTCCATAGCTTATCCTCACCATTACAGATTTATGTTCTATTTCTAGTCATCTACCTTTTGCTTCCATCTCACCCCACTAGATTTTCCTGTGTCTTCTCTGACGTTTTCTGTTCCCTATAAGCACGACAGATCATGGCTTGTAGAAAGCCATGCTTGTTTCTTTATATGCAGGTAAATTAAGCCTCCACCACCTTGGTAGGATCTGCTTTCCTTTATTTATTAAGTTACTCTCAAAGATCAGAAATAATGAAATCCATCAAGTACCCAAGTGCTATTTTTAAAATTGACTGAAGAGCCTAATTTTTTTACTTCCAGTGACTTTTGTACTCTTGCTATACATCTGATAATCTTGTCTATCCACAACATGTACAAGCTTATGAAATTGGCCTTTTCAGAAGGAGAGCAAGAAGAAGGTGGCTGACATTTTTGAGTTTCATTAACTGTAAAAGTAATTTCCAAACTGTGAGTCTCCAAGGCAATAATTTTTTCACATCATGAAAACCTGAAACTTCCTTCCACCTTCTACCAATAGTTCAAAATTAATCGAACTAAAACTTCAGCCATCCTTCAAACAAATATTCCTGGGAAAGCTAACACACATCCTCTTTTCCTTTTCTTTTACTATGGAGACATTTTACACATGTGAATTCTGAAACAGATTTTGCTATTTTTACTACAGGAAGGTACTCCTTTAATTCTCTAGGTTACATGTGCACTGTTCTCAAGTATTCTATAATGACTGCTTGGCATGCATAGGAAACACAATATTAGCTGCAAGGAGCCCACTGACACATGTATCTGGCATCACTTAGCCCAGTGATACCAGGAGCCACACCAGGAAGACCCTCCCAAGCCATCCCATCATACTCAAAAACTGAGTTTTGTTTAATCAAGAACTAAATACACAGTGATCCCCAGTTACATTTTATTATTTATTTTCATTAGTCTTGTTGGGTAAAGTGATCAAGGTAAACTTCTTCCCTGTTCATACCCTATAGTTTGGCTCTGTTTTGTCACTGTCTGGTATTGGTCTATCCCTGAATTTACAACCAGGAGAAATCTCCCAGGTGAAGTTTACTTAATTTCACCCTTTCCTTGATGCCTGTAAATTTTCACATGATCAAATCAGCACTGCAAAAACTGGCTGAAAAGTGGTTTTAAATTGAAGCTTTTTGGCAGCCTCTCTCCTCACTCTCTAACAGTGATAACAGCTCAAATGTATTTAAACAAATCAGTGGTGTTATTTTATAGTCCTGAAGGCCAAAGCTGATCCCTTTGGAACCAGAGGAGAAGAAATAATTAGCTGCTACTATTTCATGCCAGCAGTACTCAAAAACCAAAGCCAGAAAACAACCATCCTACTGAAAATGCAGCCATTTTCTTCATGTAACTACAATAAGATCCCACAGAGAACTTGTTTCACGCTTTGTCCATGAAATCGTGCAATTTAATTGCACCACACTAGGTACCAACAATGTGGGAGTGTTAAGTATCATCAACTCACAAATTTGGGCCACACAAGGAGACCAAAAATGCTTATCTTCAAGCTTTTTAACTATGATTTTTAAAAACAAAGCTTGAAGCATCTTTTTTCATTATTAGTCAGAACTGAGAACCTTACAAAATTGCCTGATTACAAAGCTAAGTCCCATATTACTACATTTGCTTCAAAAGACTGGCAGTGCTTGATATTGGAATCAACAGTAGAGCTTACAAATAAAACTCACATGTTTGGTACTAACTCTGAGCATTAAGATCTTTTGAAGGGCAATAAAATCCCAAACGACAAGAGGATCATCCTTCAGTTCCCCCGCTATTTCCGGGTAACACCTTCCCTGGCTCTTTAGATGCAGAATGGATGTAAGACAGGGCACAATCATTTTCTTCTAGAAGCTCAACTCCCAGAAGTGAGTGATATTAGCCACCACTGATATCCAAGGTTTTCCCTGATAGCAAAAGCCAAGCACAGGTGGAGGGCACAGCAGAGGTTTGCTGCTAACAGGGAAGGGTGCAACCTTGAGGTTGCCCCGTGTCCAGAAACAATCCCAGACTGCACTAATAAGCTGGCTGGTGGAAAAAAAAAATAGAAACTATTAAAATCCACAAGCACAAAAGCAGGAGGAAACATATCCTAGACTGCTGGAGGATGTTCTCAGAAATTGGAATAATTTTGAGAGATTAAATCCCTTGCCAAGTTTCATAGAACAATATGGAAAACACTACTCAAACAGACACAGAGTTGGCAAACACCAGGTTAGACTGCAGGGCTTTTTTTTTTTTTTTCTGTCCAGTCAGGCTGTTAGTTTCACAAAATATCCTATGTCTTTCTTGGTTGGTTTCATCCCAATAATTAGACTTTTTAAATCACCCAGAGTTTTATTAACACAAGTTACTTAACATGGGTATGTGAGAGGTACAGGAGTGATAAGCTCAAGGTTACGAGAAAACCATAAAGCAGAAAAGTGTCTGGGATACTGTACAGCATGAACTGAAATGTGAACTACAGTATGGTTGCAAACCATATACTTATCAAAGTGCAGTGCATAAAATGCACAGCAAAGCCATATTCCTGGCCTCAGCCAGGTGTGCGGCACCCAGCCTGGATGCTGCCATCCTAGATGAGGTGGGAGGCTGCTAGATAACCGAGAAAAGCTCAGCAAGAGGGGTCAGAAGCTTAGAGAACACTAGGTATGAGAAAAAACTAAATCAACCTCTGGAACAACCTTTCATCTTGAAAAAGAGCTGCTGTAATGGTGCAGTTTTGTTTTCTGTGCCGTAATGGAAAGGAAATGCTAGGCTTAAATTGCAGAGGGAACCATTCAATATCCATTAGGAGGGAAAAAAAAATTCCTTTCAATACAGCAAAGAGGAAAAGCACTGTCTGGAGGCAATGAGGAATGACCACTGCAGGGGGTGTTTAAGGACAGATTCAATAGGTATAGTGGCTTCAGATTTAGAGGGCAGAGCTACACTGGATAAACTTTAAATCCAGCTCGCTGGCTCCAAGACATGCACAACACACTTACAGCTTCATGAGACCCTTTGAAGAAGCCAAGATTTTAGCCTACATATGCTGCCTTCATGCACTGGAAAGGTTTAGGAAACAATTAAGAAGATTAAGCTGCCAAAACATAAGCATCTAGTGGCATCTTAGTTGTCAAAGAGTATCCAAGCAAACTGCATAGGGATGGCAGGTTATGTAAAAGATTTATGTGAGATTTGTGACCCTCTGGAGAAGCAGCTAGTGGCTAGAAATGAGCCAAAGGCCAGGCTGGTATGACAGGAAAATTCACAAAAATTTGTTCTGCAACATTTATTTCATAGGCGTCCATGACCTATGCCATCTACCTGGAATTCTGCAAGGGCTTTGACATGATCCCTCACAACATCCTCCTCTCTAAGTTGGAAAACTACAGATCTGACAGGTGGACTGGTCAGTGGGTAAGAAATCAGCTGGATGGTCACAACCAGAGGGTAGTGGTCAATGGCTTGATGTCCAGATGAATAAGGGTGACAACTGGTGCCCCTCACGTGTCAGTACTGGAGTCAGTGCAGTTTAATATCTTCATCAATGCTATAGACAGTGGAACCAAGCCAGCAAGTCTGCAGATGACACCAAGCTGACTGGTGCAGTCAACATGCCAGAGGGATGGGATGTCATCCAGAGGGACCAGAAGAAGCTGGACAAGTGGACCCATGTAAATCTCATGAGGTCCGACAAGTCTAAGAGCAAGGTTCTGCACTTGGAGAGGGGCAATCCCCATTATCAGTACAGGTTGGAGGATGATGTGATGGAGAGCAGCCCTGCAGAAAGGTACTTCAGGGTGGGTACTGCTGGATGAAAAGATGGACATGAGCCAACAGTGTGTGCTTGCAGCCCAGAAGGCCCAGCACATCCTGGGCTGCATCAAAGAAGCGTGGTCAGCAGATCAAGACAGGAGAGTCTTCCCCTCTCCTCTGTTCTGGTGAGATCTCACCTGGGGTACTGTGTCCAGTCCTGGGGCCCTGAACACAAGGACACGGAGCTGTTGGAGAGATTCCAGAGGAGGGCTACAAAAATGGTCAGAGGGATGGAGCACCTCTCCTGCAAAGACAGGCTGAGAGTGCTGGGGTTGTTCAGACAGGAGAGAAGGCTCCAGGGACACCTTATAGCAGCCTTCCAGTACCTGAAGAGGGTCTACAAGGAAGCTGGAGAGGGAATTCTTTCAGGGGTATGTAGTGATAGGGGCAATGGTCTTAAACTAGGGCAGGATAGATTTAGATTAGACATAAGGAAGAAGTTCTTCACTATGAGGGTGGTGAAATACTGGAATAGGTTGCCCAGAGAGGTGGTGGAGACCCCATTGCTAGAAGTGTTTAGGGCCAGGCTGGGTGTGGATCTGAGCAACCTGGTCTAATGAGAGGTGTTCCTGCCAAGTCAGAAGGGTTGGAACCAGATGATCTTTAAGGTTCCTTCCAAACCATTCTGTGATTCTGTGATTCTATGATTCTGTTACAATCTTCATCTTAAATCTGAGAACTCTGATGACTTCGGTTTTTTTGAAAAAAAACCAACCAGCTACACAGGAAAACTGCTTGGTAACAAATTTTGCTCTTCTAGAGTCTCCTGTCCAACAACAACAATAAAATCTAGCAGGATGCTGTTCACACTAAAGTCTTTAGTATCTCATCCTTCTTCCCATGATGAACAGTAATTAACAACAATGCATGTTTACACAGAGACATGTAGTTCAGCATGGTAGTAGTTTAATAAAACTACATCCCTCCCATGTCCTTCTAAGCCCTACTGACTCATGTTCATCCCAACTTATGTTTTAACAGTTGCCTTGAAAGAACCTGAGAGCCAGCCAGCAGGCAGTACCACCTGGAGATGTAAAAAATATAACTGAAAAGATTTTAGTCATCCACTATTGTCCTAGTCCTACTGGTATTGTGTCAGGTTTTTCTGATTTCATGATAATGGATAATAGAAAGGGTTGAGGTTTTTTAGCTTTGAAAAAAGCTGAAAATGTTCAAAATCATACATTTTAAAAGAACATTGTCATGCACACAATAGCTAGTTAACGTTTTCTTATTGCAGGTGCCTATCTCCTTTCCATTTAGAAACTTCCAGATTAGGATAAAACCCTGGCACATTTCAAAGAGGAATTACCCCAGTTCTGCAAATATCCCAGTGAAAAATGGTTTCCTCATGTATTGTGCTGTGGCAAAATCTCAGTGTCTTTAAGACAATTGTCTGTGAGTTTCAGTGGAAGGATTTATGTAAATTATTAGAAACAATCAAAGTTTTTCAGGTTCAAAATCAAAATGAATATGAGTATAAGTTTTGGGACAAGAAAAAAATCTTATTAGTGGAAAACTAAATGCTAATTAAAAAAAAAAAAAGTCTGATTTTCCTTTTTGTATCCAAAATAACTTCAAATAAGCCACATATCCTCATTTAGGAATAGTGCCTTCAGAATGACTATACATTTGGAATCAAGGGAGTGGAATCTGCAAGTACAAAAAAAGACTTTCTAATATTGCTGTGGTGACATATCAGGGCAAAAACCTGGGAAGCAATGACATATCCTTCAGTAAGGTAAAGAGGGAGCCTTAGAAAGCTTGGAACGTCTCCTCTGAATGGCTTGTGGTCAGCATCTCTGCAGTCAGACTCAAACAGGGAAGAGGCAAGGGCAGACTTTGTATAGACCGAGACATGGAAGACCTGAAGGCTATCCAGATTGCTTACCTAACACCTAGCAAGAAAATTGCAGCAGAACATATTAAAACCCAGAAATATATACTTACATCCATAGATTCATTGCTCCACCAGCCTAACCCAAAGATGTCCCTGGTAGTAAAGCTCCACTGATAGCTACCAGCTTAGTAACAGAGTTGAGGAAACTTTGGAAGAAAAGTAATTTTATAAGAATAGCCATGTAAAAAATTCTCTTGTGTGGTTCTTATGCTTTTAAAAAGACCATTCAATCCATATATTTGAGGCAAAAGCAGATGACCTTTATGGCAATGACACCCAAAGATATTAAAACCAAAGTAAGAGTAGGAATTCACCACTCCTTTGCATTTTTAGCAGCATTGGCAATGGAAATCAATTAAAATTTAAAATGTGGCAACAAGCATATTTATGGGTAAGATGTATTTATGTGCAAAAACACTAACAGGCATAAAATCAAAATACATTTTTTTTGTTGTTGACAGCCCATATTGCTTTCTGAATTGCCGCTCAGTAAGTGATTAAATATTTGGCTTTCAAACACTGCAGGTAATTTTTTCCCCTCAAACTGAAATTTAAAAATCAGAATGCAGAGGTTTTGTAGACCTTTGTTTTTATTTAGACTGCAAACCCACTTGTGTAATGGAGTTTCTTTTGCATATGAGAATTGGAAAAGCTTTGTAAAATAGTTTAACCTTCAATTTAAAAAACATGCTCAGGAAGAAATAAACCTACTCCTAGTACTTGTTTATCCAAGTTAGTCTTCATATCAGTATTTTTAAAAATGTAATAAATAGTCTAAATGACATTAGACAGCATACTGGCAGCTGATCATACACACATGGCAGCTAGAAGATAATTAAGCAACTTTTTTGGGGGATGACAATTTTCCCAAATATGAAGTTGCTTCTGGAAGATGATAGAAATTTCTATTCAGATAAACATGTATCTTAAAATTTCACAAGGATAAGAAAAGTTTAGCCTGACATATAACTTAGATTATCAGTGATGCCATCCTCCTACCCATTAATTTTCAAATATAACGGCTCTCACAGGATCTCACTGGATCTTATGACAAATTAAATACTAAATTGTTTATTTAAAAAAAAAAAGAGTATGTGAAGATGTGCCATTCCATTTGATATTTTGAATATAAAGCATTTGCATTGACAAGCAGACAGGTGATACAGCAGCCAATGTCTTGTCTGACTTTTGCATAGTTCCTTTCTCCCTGACACTGTGACCCACTGATGACAACTTTCTTTTAAATACATAAGCTGTCCATCCCAAAAGCAGTGCGGGTGAACCATTTACACTATAAACCAACAAGTTTAAGATCATACTTTTGAATGAACATGACTAGGCATGATTTTGGGGGCAAGTCTATTCTGGATTAATGGCAAAGCCAGGGCCTCAGAGGCACTGGGAGGGAGGCCTCTGCCTAGCAGACAGGACAAGAAATGCTGATGGTCCTCAGCTCACAGGAGTGCAAATGCTCGGTCAGATGCCACATGGAGGCTTAAATGGAAATTAGGAATAAAAAATCAGATCAGAAAAAAGAAAGCTGGGAAAAAGGAGCCATGTCATTAGTCTTGCACCAGCACCTAAGCAGGCATGGGAATAACATCCTCTGCAGTGCCCCAGAAAGTGCTGCACTTTATGCTATTTCCCAGCCTCATAAGGAATATTTCTAATGTGGAACACTACCTGCCATTTCTCATAGCTCTGCTTATTTAAACAGTACCAGGCATGCACATCTTTACTAACCTGAAAAATTCCAGAGGGGAAGCTACTGTCTCTTAATGGTCTTTCCTTCGCCTCTTTGTGTGGATAAAACTAACTAGATGGTCAGATGACAGGACGCCATTAATGGTATTCTGTCTAAAATAGCAAGAGGCTGTCACTTCTCTCAGTTTCTCTTACTATTCTCCTTCCAGTTCCCAATTTTTTTATGGGGAAAAACAAACAAACAAATAAAAACCACAAAAAACCCAAACAGAAAACCCAACCAAAAACCAACCAAACCAAACAAAAAAACCCACCAGAAAAATGTCTCAGGCTTGGTACCACAGCACAAGCAGACATTTGATGTATCTTTCAGTGAACAGCTCTCACTGACATTAAAAGGAGTTTCCTAAAATCCTTTGAAGGCACGGGACATCTACTTGAGCTGCAAAACACCAGCTTCTGCTCCAGCCTTCTCTGTCTACAGTGGTTTAAGGTAAAAAGCCAAGTTTCACAGACTGGAGCGTGAGGCTATGCTGTTCCTCCGGGACAGTCCTCACTTGACTGTGAGGAACTAAGCATAGGATGCAAGGGGATATTGCAAGCCCTGAACAGGGCTTACAGTGATGGAGCAAAATGCCAAGGAATACACATAAGTGTGGCCAGGCTTAGGAAACATTGCAAAATCTTTTCAAGTCAATGCACATCACACACAGAAGATGGTTGTATCTTATAAACACTCGGGCAGGAAAGAACTCAATACATGAAAAAACATAGCTCACACCCTTGAATTGCCACAAAAGGACAACCACTGATCTACTGAAATCTACTTAAGACTTTGTTATAGTTGTCTAAAATAGACACTCTGAAAAAATGATGACGATGTAGGAACAAAAAAAATCCTAAAAAAACATTTCAGCAAGAATTACAGTACTTAGAGTATAGGAAAAAGACAGAAAACCTGAAGAAGCAGAAGAATGAAGAGGTGAGGAATGATGAAGAAGGAAATATGGCTGAAGAATGGGGAGTCAGTCCAAGTGATTTCTTCCTGCTCCAAATACCTTTTCAAACTTAAACACAGACATCAATATGTTTTTCTATCCATATTCAAGAAGAAATTTTATGGAGCCTGCATAGTGGAAAGCAACTTTGAACACTGTTTAAGGTCCCAGGTCTGAGTTCCCTGGAAGGTGTGGCAGTACCCTCAGCACATGGCACCATCAGCAGAGCTCCTGCCCCAGCACTGTCTGGGCAGATGACAGCACCAGAGACTCCTCTGGATGCTACTACTATCCAAAGACTTTCTCAGGGAATATGGAAAAAAGGTGCAGGTGTTTTTTGTGCCTAAATCAGAGTAATCTATAGCCAGTTACACTCTGTAGAGAGCTAGTGTCATCTTCTCTTAAATGCTTAATCCTTGGTAATTCCTGTTATTTTCCCACAAATCAAAGTCTTTGAAAATGAAAGAACCACCATCAAAAATACTTTCAAATATAAAAGTGAAAAATGAAGCAAGTTTTCCTGGGACAAACTCTAGAAAGAGTCTCCCAAGAAGATTCTAGAAGTGTTCTTCATCAATCTCTTGAAACATTGAAAGTGCAGACAGCGATGGGGACAGAGGGGAAAGGGGTGACTGTGATGCACAGCTGTCTCCTTCTACTACCTCCCACTAGCAGAAGACAAACCTGAGAAGGCCCAACTTGTCCTTCACAACTGAGTCACAGAAACGCAACACCCTGTGCCATAGGCAGTGACCTGCTCTCCGTGTGCCGGCAGTCTCTGAACACCACAGCAAGAGAGAGGTTTGGTGCCACAGGTCTGAATGTCTGCCATTTTCATAGCCTCAGGGGCAAACACACAAACACAAATACCTACAAGAGAATCCACTTCAATTACAAAGCTAGAGACCATTACATGATGGTTTAATATGGAACATCTAAATGAATTACATTTTAATTAGGGAAGTAAAACAATCCATTAAAGAGTAGCAGCGCAATGTTAACGTGATATAATGAGACAAAAAGCAACAAAACACACAACAAAGTTAGGTCCTAGAGGATAAACATAGGCAAGGACAACCCACATTTTAATTTACCATGACATGCTAGGCATTACAGCAGAGCTGATACACAGAACTATATGCAGTGTCAGTAAAATCTTGCAGTATCTATTGAAGGCATAAAGGCGTGATTAACAAAGAGCTGATTCTGAATTGTTGTAAATAAGTGTTTCAGTTGAAAGGCAACAGAACTATGTTAAATTGTAGCAGCTGAGGACGGCCTCTGAAAAAAAGCCTGGAGCTCTTAATTTGTGATGTGGTTATTTGAAAACAAGTCTGCAAAAGAAGTTGGAAGAAACGGGACTGCATTTTATTATTTGATTTAAACTCGAGGTTTTAAAAGTAGGAACATAAAAACAAAATGCTGAGAAAAACTTTTGAAAATGACACTTGTACAGCAACAACTGCATAGGAGCTGCATTCCTTGTCCCCCACAAAAAGCAATAGGAATGATTAAGCTTTAAAACACATACACATACACACAAGAACACATATAATCATCCAAGAGCTCAGAACTACATCAGGATCACGATTGTGTAAGGCAAATAAAC
The DNA here is from genome assembly GCA_038090715.1 of Florisuga fusca. NCBI lineage: Eukaryota > Metazoa > Chordata > Aves > Apodiformes > Trochilidae > Florisuga > Florisuga fusca. Next base: position 12,712,403 of record JAAWXA010000004.1, on the reverse strand, counting down.
ACATTTAAAAGGTAGATCTGATACCACATCAGGGAAGGTTCAAGGTGAGGTTAAAACATTTATGAAAGGGACAGGCTTTGCCTTCTCCATCCAGTTGTGATGTTTTGCTTGCCCACAGCAACAGAAGTGAGGGGAGTAATGATGTGGCACACACAAAGGCACCCATCCTGCTAGCAGACTTAACATTTATAAGCAAGTCTCTTGGCTCAGACACTGGGATTTTGTACTTAACACCACCACTTGCATGAAATCCCTCCTGCCTCTAACTGGTAAAGACACTGGAAAAAGCCAGCATTGCAAACAGAACACGGCAGCCATAGCAACAAGCAATTCAACATTTAAACTCTTCAACAGACTAAACAGTGTTTTCTTTCTGGTTTTATAATTTCATGGTCAATAATTCACTTTGAGCACTTTACTAGTCTAGCTGGTCGTTAATGTCTCAAAACCAATCTCCTGTCAAAGCTTCAACCAAGAAAACCTCCTCACCCAAAGAAAAATAAAAGTATGCATATATAGAGAGACTGCTTCAAAAATTGATTTTTTTCTCCCTGTTTGGAAAATGGTATAAAAAGATGGAGCAAAGCCCAGGTTCTGGCTTGTCAAATCAAGCACTAGACCTTTATTAGTACTGTATGCTACAAATAACACCACCAGGAACCCAAAAGCCTTAAAACTGAGATCTAAACCAAAACAACTTAGGCCACCCAGCAGTTTCTGAGTAATGCCCACACAGCACAGGCACTCCAGTGGAAAGTCTCCTTGAGCCTTTTTGTTGACTGTGAGGAGTTTTTTAAACAATAGGTTTTTTTACTGGTGTCAGTAAAAACCCATTTGAAAACCAAAATTGAAGGCTAGAAGTAGGATAAAACATTCTGCATGGTCGATGAAACTTAACCCTGTTATTAAGACAGCCTCATTTCACAGTCAGTAAGAGTCTAATATACTAATAATTGCATGGGTTTTTTGGAAAGTGTCATGCATGAACGCAACTAAAATCACAAGTTCTTAACTTTTAATGGCATCAAATTTAGTATCTGCAAAAGAAATCACTTTTCTCAAAGGCAAGAATTTGAGATATTTAGAACCTATTGATTAAACCATAAGGGCAACGGAAAACTGTCGATCTCTCCCAAGTAGACTAAATAATGTCTGCATGAATATTAATGCTCAACAAAGGTGGTAATCTTAATGAATTAACTTAGGTAGGTAGTCAATTATCCAAAGTTTTCACTAGCGTTTCCTTTCCTTTCCTTTTTATACTTCTTTGCCACAGTGAAAAAAATTACTTTGAAGGAAGCACAGACCCTTTGAAAGCTTCAGGGGTCATCCTGGCTTCCTCAACTGGTACCATAACCCCCCCGTTCATAGATGCAGGCTTTGTTGACTGACCCTAGGACTTGGTTGTGAACACACATTTGCTAGCAACACATGCTGAGAAGCTCCATAAATGACAGTGAAAGACAAAGCATGAAACAGACATGGAAATGGGTTCACATGTTCAGGAAGAGCAGGGACCTTCTCCAATCCCTGTTTATTTGGACTCTTTTTGACAAGTTGCACTAATAACTATGAAGTTAATGTACCATGTAAGAGACAGCTACTCAGTGTTATGTTTTTTATTAAGCCCCGCTGGTCACATATTACTCTCTATTAAATATTTTGTTGGTTTGAAATGTTTGTTTTTTTTTTTTTTTTTTTTTTTTTTTTTAATTTCTCTCTCTACAGATCACAAGGTGAGGAACTGGGGAAAATGCACTCTTTTTTTCAACTTCTTATAGCTTTTGGGCTATCTTGTGACCTGCCCACCTATACACTACACAATTATAGCCTGACCTTGCACTCCAGGGCTCACTGAATGTTTATTTCAGTCCAGAGAGGTTTGGCTATAAGTCTTCCTAAATTTGTTCAGAGACATCCGTCTCATTGGGGAAGAATACCATGCCAGTGGAAGTGTGCATGGAAGCAAAATTCTAGTCGGAGGTGATTGGTGACCAGCCTGTGGGGAAGTGTTTTGTGATTGTGAGAGGTCATGCAGTGTTCTCACTGATCAAAGAGGCATGTGACAAGGGGGACCTGGTAAAACATGGGGGATGTCGAAAGACTGTCGGGGTATTTTGACAGGAAAAGGAAAAAACAACCTTTACATTAGACAAACAGGACTCTTGAAAAGCCACAGAAATATCCCATACTTACTCTTATCTTCCTGGTTTTCTTCTGCCGCTTTGCCTTCCTCCTCCTCCTCCTCCACCTCCTTCTGTTGCGCTTCTTCGCGGTGATCGGCCGCACCGACGGAAAGGCTCTGGCAGCAGTGGTTGAAGCCGCTATCCCGAGGCAGGGTGAAACTCCGGGGCTTTCCCCCATTCCCATTCAACACTTGCATCCGCTCACCCTCCACCAGGGGGAAGGGGCCGTAGTGGTCTTGCAGGTGGCACTTCTGGGTGGGCAAGGTCGACTGCCGCCGGTGCTCAGGGGAGACCACGGCCGCCTCGGAGAACACGGAGTCCTCCAGGGGCAGTGTCTGCAGGTAGTGGAGTCCCGAGCTGGTCAGGGGTGTCTCTATCAGGTCCTGCCAGGAGCGCCGCTGGCTCGCGGGCTTGCGCACCGGAGAGTCGCCGGCGCTCCCTGCCACCTCCGGGCGAAACTCCTCGTGTGACGACTGTGACTGGGAGGTCTCCGTGGATGAGAGCCGGCTGTGTTTCGGCTCCACGTAAGGGCTCGTGCAGCTCATCTGCAACATCAGAAACGGAGCTACGTTCATACCAGTGTAGACCGAGATGTACTTCTGTTAGTAGTAATTATGGACTTGGCAGTGTCACTGGTGGCACTCAGTTCCCCAACAAAGGCACAAACTTAGCTGATTAACCTGCCCTGATCTTGTCCTTAAGACATGCACACATCTACAGATGCCACACCTGTAGGTCAAACACCGGTACTTATTCTTAATAAGTGTCTTTATTATGTCCCTCACTCTACAAAATGAGCCAACACAACTATCTGCAGAAAACTTTGAACTATGAAACACATAGAAAAGATCTGCCCAGCCCATTAAAAATCTTGAAAATGACATCTAAATGCCTTTTGTCAACCTATCTTGCTAAAAATTTATTTGGAATACTGTTCGTAGTGCCTCAGTGCAGTTCAAAGATCTATGATTTCAGAAGATAAAGCATTGTATTTATATTAAACATCATTAACATTATTTTTCTCAGATTTTCTCAATTTTTCAATTCAAATTTTTGCATTTTAAAAACGATATGCAATTAGCATGAATTAGTTAACACCCTCTGGGGTATAGAGACATGAAAATTAAATTTACCAGCACAGAATATGTTAGATGCCCAGTTATACCAACAGCTGCTTCAAGAAGCAAATAAAAAACAAATTGCCCTTCTTTCTAGTTTATAGAGAAATCTACTTTTTTCACAAAAACAGAACAACTGATATCACTGTTTGGGATATAAGAGAGAACATTTTTATGTTATTATGTCTGTGGAAAGTCAAGTGTAACTTGTTAATGTAAAGCTTCACAGCACAATTGTTGTGCCTTAGAGAAGAGTCTGTGTAGTCACTGAGATAATGACATTTTATCAGAAAAGAGAAGGGGGTGGTGAGGGATTACATGGGTGAGTAGGGGTCCATCATGAACGAAGATGAGAATTCTAGAATGTAATCCATTTTTTCCAGCAATTCGGATTTTAAATCCGTGCCAGTGGAATTAGCAATGATGGCTGTTGAAGTTATCAATCTATATTACTTAATAAATGCCTTAAATCAAGTACTGACCCCAAAAATATACTGGAGACTGACCTAAAGTGAGCATGCACACACTCTTAAGTGGGAGAGTAGGTAAAAGTGACACTTTATGTGCTCATTCCTGTAGACGGTGACAGGAGACTTACTGAAGGAGGCCGTGGGTAGGTGTCGTAGGGGGGTGGTGGGCTGTCTTGTTTGGGTGTCGATGGAGTGTCAGCTTCCTCCTTATCACTCTCACTCCAATAATCTACAAGTTACATATGAAACAGATGAAAACCAACAGATTTTGATACTCAGAGACTCGCTTTCACAAAAGAACTGGAAGCTCCAACCTTAGTATCACTGAGAGTTAATACTAGTCAGTGATGACTCTGTAAAAGTCAGCTGCTGTAATCTGCAATTACTTTCATCTAAAAAGTGAAAATTAAGGGGTATACTAAGTCTAATGCACCAAGGCAGAGGTATTAAGCGACAACCTGCAAAAAAGCCACAAATTTAACTCTTGTACACACTTTACAGATACAACATACATACAGAATACTCCTAATACATGTATCAGATTTTCAATATTTATACAACCGAAATAATTATGACTGGAGATATGTTAACACCAACTGGAAAATCGATCAAGTAGTGCTTATTGTACATATGATTAATAAATGCTATTTCTCTACCCATTTTTCTCATTGAAAATGAGAAATTGAATGTATACTACATGAGTAAAATGTATACTATGTTACCCAAGCTTTTAAGTTTATTTTCTAATAAGAAACAGCTCAATTTAAATAAGACAGAAAAACTTTATATCAGATATCTGCTTCATAAAACAGCTGCAGCCGTGTTGCCCATGCAAGAACATAAAGGTAATATGGTAAGGAAAAATATGACAATGATATTTAAGCAGAGTTCCAAAAGATGGATGAGAAAATAAAAAGGACTTGTGGGCTAAATTTCATAGGAAATGAGGTTTCATTTTGTCAGGAAATTAAGTCTTGGTCAACCACATTTTGTATCTTTGGTGGCAAAGGGAAAAACACCTGTGAGAATGTACCATGTGGGAATTTATATTTATTCTGTTGCAACTATTTTTGAAACCAAACAACAACTAAATAAATGGATACCTGACCTTAATATTCCTTGCAAAATAAAACTACTTACGGCTGACTCAGCTCGAGATGGGTAACCTTAACATTTCTACACATTGTAAGACATTTCTGTTGTCACTTTGTTTCTGACTGTATTACTTTCTAGTATTTGTACAACAGGACATTTTAACTCAGACTATCCACAGACTAATCACAGGCAATTTTCACTTTGTCTAGTGTGTGAGCTATGTGACTTACTACTTTCTCGTGGATAGATGAGAAGAAAAAGATTGATTGCTGCTTCATGAATGATCTAAACCAAAAATCCAAGTTGGTGCAACATGCAGGTCAGGCTCTAATGATTTTTTTGTCCCCATGACAATTATTGCACTGTATGATTAATAATCTACTGTACCTAATATTATTCAAGATTTAAAACAAAAACTTATCTTAAAATTATATCATCTTGGAACAGTTGTCCCTAAAATTCTGTATATTTTTAGATTGTAGCAATGGTGGTAGCATTATTTATCTATTTTTTATCTATTATTTATCTATTTATTTTAATGCAGTGACAACCCTGTTTTAACTTTGTGCCTCTTGATTAGATTCCCACAAGCTTATAGAAGATTCTCTTCAAATGGTATAATAAATCTAAGAAATAAAGTTTTCATGACTATGAAATATAAAATTCCCCAAAATTATGTTTCTAGAAATCTGAAAATTTTTGATGCATGAAAGATTAAATCAGAAAAAACTTTGTTCAGTCACTCCTAGTTTTAAGAAAATTTGTTTTCATCAATCCAGAACACCTAAAAATATTGTCACACAAGCATATGTGTTCCTATTACAGCAAAGCCTAATGGCATGATACATGGTGAGAGGACTGTCAGAACTGCATTACTTAGTTGAGATTTCTGCAGACTTGGAGTTCACCTGTTTATTATGAAAGTAAAATTTAGCAGTCTCTGCAGGTTCCAATTTTGGCTAAAAATATAAAGGTGTTCTTCCTGTCAAACACACACACAAAACCTGATTGCATGATCACACTTCTGCACACCTTACCTTAGACAGCAAATTCTGTTGGCAATGTACAGGCTATCTACAAAAATTCTGCAGTCTAAAGGGTCTACATCCAGATGAAATGTATGAAAATAGTCTTCCACCAATTTCTAAAAATGTTCTGCTTTTGGCAACTGACTCATTAGAGCCTATCTGAAATGTGTTTAATACTATTGAACAGTTGCTGTATTTCCCTGCAGTGAAATTTCTGCAGGTTTTGTCCAACTCAGTGATGGACAAGCTCAGTGCATCAGGCTTATCTTGAAAGCTTTATGAATGAGCAATAGACTGCATATGTTATACATAAACTAACACTGACCCACCATTTTCTGATTAAATATATTCTATTTATATAAACTAGTAGGTTTTTCTCCTATTTCGTATGACTGTAAAGTATATAATTTCTCCATCCAAGACATCCAAGGAAGTCTCTTACCATATTGCCGACATTCAATGTAGTTAGAATGGAAAGTTGATGGTATTTTTATAAAACTGTTCTGTACAGAATGTGACATTTTATTCAGCAGCACACCCACAATTTGGTGATTCGTGCGTCTCTGGAGCACTTGAATTACATTTATGCACTTCAGATTCAGAACCACCCAACTCTTAACTGAAACAGGTTTGACAACTACTGCTGAATTGTTTCAGAGGCATTATAAAGCCTTGCTGCAAGGGGCTGAACAGAAATAAAAGACCTTTTGTAAAACGAAATATGTAGGTGACAATTGCTACAGTAATTGAGCATAGAAAATTCCAGTTTCACAGTTTTTATAATTGCAAAAATGCTTCGAGTGATAGAGAAGTTTTAATCCTCTTACTTGATGCCTCTAGCTAATTAGGGACATTATTGGGCTGTTTAATACCCCTTATGCTGGGCACTGTACAGCAGAAAGGGGGGATATGATACTGATTCCCCCCCTAAACATAACTACATAAAACAAAGAGGATATAGTTTTACCTACCTGGACATGATAAATCAACTGCAATGAATGTCATTAGAGCAATAGTAGAGCTCTGTCAGTGACTGAGATATAATTTCAACAGTAAGTGGGGTCTCACTGCCCATCTTCAGTAGGTTGGCAACAGGCAATATGCAACACGAATGCACATGACCTCATGTCTAGGAGCTTGATCATCTGCTATTTTAATACTCAGCAACTGCTTGGTAGAAACATATTTCTCCACGTTCATCTGGATTTTGCCAGGAGCCTCATTTCTGCAATTGTGCACTTGGACAGTGTTACCATAACTACTCATGCACTTTTTCACTTACTGCCCCCTGTTAGTGTAATTCTAGTCCCAACCTGCTGTCAGTAAAGGTCTGAATTTGAATTCGAATTTGAATGCTAACATGGAGGACTCCCTAGAAGACTCCAAGATTCAGAGTTTGTTTATGGCTGCTTCAAGCAATGACAGAGAGTAAACAGGCCTCTCAAAACCAGCTACTGTAGTACTGCCTGGGGAGTATTGAGATTCCTAAACTGATCTTGAAGTCCTGCAAGTCACTGAGAACATGACTGGAGGAACAGTGAGCATGGTGCTGCTGTCCTGGGCTTGGTGAACACAGAGAACCTGTCAGTATGAATGATACAGAATCATAGAATGCCAGGTTGGAAGGGACCTCAAGGATCATCTAGTCAGGGCGGCAAGCAGGACATCAAGTGGCAAGTTCTGAAGCCCAGTGATAGCCTTTTCAGCAAAACTCTCCCTGAAAAATGGTTAGAAATATAGTCTTTGTTAAAAAGAAAAAGACTAGATTAAATACATTGCTACTGCAGCTCTGAGCTATAAGCTCTTGGGACCAAAAGGCTGCAGAGTTACAGAATTAAAAAGTGAGTTCTTGACTCAGCGAGCAGCAGGTAGACAGGCACCTGGGTAAGCTCTGGATCATCGTGACCACTGACATTTTCTGGTGCCTGCTGCCAGGTACATCTGTGAAAAAGAGGATGGATTCACAAGCCAGCTGCTTGACAAAACTGCTAGTTAGACAGGAACAATTGTATGGATCCATATCACTGGCAATTCTAGTCAAAAGCCTCCCCAACACAACTGAGGACTGACTCCTGTCTGGAAACAGGTTTTCTATTGCAGAAAACTAAAACAAAGTGATCTGTTATTTTATATTTGCTGCTTTTTTTAACCTAAGGAATATCAGACATTAAGAATAAACAGATGTAAAATTCTGTAATCCTACAGCTCCAAATGAAATGCCAACAGGGCTTGAGCATGCACCTCAGTACAGCAAAACCAGTGGAATTCACAAAAAATTTAACAGCCTTAAAATGAAAATCTTTAGGGGAAACCCAATTATGTCAGCAGGTTTTAGAAGAACAGTTTTGTTTCTGAGATTTATTTAATTCATTCGCAACCCCTGTGAATTCAAACACCAAATTCAATATTTATTTATTTATTTAAGTTTGCAGATTCTTCCGTTTCTTCTGACAGGGGACACAGTCTCTTTGGTACCATACATCAGAGCAGTACATGTGCTGCTTTTAGCTACCTTCTGTGGCCTTCTCAGAAGTAGTCCAAGTGTCTGTGGACCAGAATCTGAAGGAGCTAATCAAAACCCCTGAGAGAGAAGGAGTTCTCTAAAGCAACAACAGTGATAACCATATGTGAATTGCTCTCAGATGAAAAGAATGAGGCCTGATACACAGCAGGGAAAAAAGAACAGATGAGCTTGTGGTAAGAGCTGACAGAAGAAACAAAATAACAACACCTTACCTTGCTCTTGTTTGATCCTCTCTCTTTCTGCATAGCCAGCAGCAAGCATGTTAATTCTGTTTAGCCATCTGAAATAATATTTTAAAAAGCAGTGATACTGAAACAGCCTCTTAATTTTTTTGTGCATTTCTAGAAAAAACAAACTTAGGCACATCTAAAGGAGATTTGGGACAAGGTTATTTTTCATATTAGACAGCTGCTCTCTTTGATAGTTTTACTCAGGGAGTCGTCAAAGATCTATGGTTTTGCTGTTGAGCAAACTGTTTTCACAGCAGAGATTTTATTTCAAATGGAAAACCACGGATGATGTCAAATACCTGTAAAATAAAGGACTTGTGGATAAATCAAAGAACTATTAAGTCTGCTGCTCACAGATATGCCACCACACCAATACACATGCTGTTCTGGTTTCTTAAGAATAAGTACCCCTTTTCAGAGGTTTAAGCAATATTTTACAGCCTGAATTGGCAACTTAGCAGAGAAACAGAGCAGAAACCAGCAGTCAAAGAACAGGTTCACTCAAACAGACAGTGAGGTTTAATTATGCCATTATGTGGTTTAGAGCTTACCTACAGTGCCAAGTACAAAGAGAAGGAGGCATATCAGAACTCACTTTTGTGTTCATGTCAGAGAAGCAGGGGGAGAAATACAGTTGCCTCAATGCAATTCACATCTTACACTTTAACCTCACCTTAGACTTGAAAAAATGCTTCCATAAGCTGCACAAATTGAAAAACCCAACAATCTATTTCTATTCTCTTCTAGCAGGGCTGTCATTGCCAAACATACACATAGCAGCAGACTGCTTCAACCTGCCCTCTTTCCCCATGGGGCTCTCAGTGTATTCATTATCCAAATGCTTACACTAAATGAGATCCTCCATCAAAAAGGCTTTCAACCACCAGGGCAAGCTCCTGTGGTTGTTCTTCCCATGGTAAATCTGGAACTACTTGCTCCAACCATCCCTCAGTCAGGATTTGACAGGCCTGGTTTGCCAAGCTACTGGCTTGTCATTTTTCTTGCTACAAAAAGGATAGCTGAAGTCAGGTTTGCATTTTTTTCAGGACTGTGAGACTCCTGTTTCAGAAAACTGTGCCTGATGGGTTTAATTTGATTACTGTATGTATGGAAATAGGATATAGTATGTCTCAGTAAGGAGATGGACACCTTTGTAATCACTTCTGTAGGCCAAACTTCAAGATATTTTAGTGCAGGGTAAGGAGTCATCAGATCATAAAATACAGTTACTCTCCTCAAAATTAACTCTGGTTACTTCCACAAATGCTGACCACATGTATGATCTGTAAATCATGTTAACAGGCCATAAATCATTCCACATTGGAATGAAAGCTAGAGATTTACTCTTGAAATGAGAATACTTCATATCAGCCAGAAGGATATGGAAGTTGTAGAAGAAACTCAAAATTTCAGTCATAATTCTTAGGAAGTGCCATACACTTTAAAAAATTACTGGCACATGGGAACAGAAATCCAACAAACTGTGTCTCAGACAACAATTTCACATCTTCCCAGCACAAAGGTGACCTACTACTAAGTTACTTTTTAGGTTCACATGCCTTATTTGTGAAGTCTTTTGGGGAATAAAGTTCAGTTGTTTTGACAGCTCTGCCAACCCAAATCAGGTGCACTACGTCAGGAAACACACAAAGGACTCCATCCCCATGCTGCCAAGGGACCAGCAAAAGCCAAAGGCCAAAGGGGAAAGAAGCATAAGAAGAAAAGCACTTGCTCTATCAAATTTCGTAGCAGATGGTGGAGGTGGCCCTTTGTTTGCCTCTTACCTAATTTGGATTTCATTCTCCAAATTCAGCTCATGGCTTATCACTCCCCAGAACAACCAGCAGGGAACAGCCACCTACTGAACCCCTTTGGATAGAGCTGCTGACCACAAGGTATTAGATGATACCTCTATAAAGGTTCTCCTGTTGGAAAACTGCATTCTGTCCTAAACACGAGATAGCATTTCATAATAAGTGTCCATGAGAGTAAGATAACCCATTAACAAACACTTGATTGACAGTCAATTGATACTCTTACAGCTATGGTAAATGATTGTTTGGAGAATAACGTTATTTCCTAAAAAGTATGAGAAGCCAGGACGTGTATCAGTCTGAGAAAGAGATAGCAGACTGATTTCACATGTAATGATTTTCTGCAGGTCATGGTTTGAACATCACCTAAATGCCTGTGGGTTGAATGAGAAGGTACTGATGTGGTTGAAAACCCTTTTTGAGCATCTTGCTGTGTCAGAAATTGAAAGTATTGTATTGATTTCTTCCGCATGTTTTCTGATATGTGGCTGCTACACCTTCTTCAGATATGGTTAGAATGGGTATTGTAAGAGAATTAATATTATTTTGATAAAGATTCAGCATTCACTGAAACTAGAATGGTATAAGAAGTGCAAGGCATGGGGCTGGTATCACTGGGAAACATAAAGATCTCCTGCAGAATGGCAGAGGATTAAAACATTCCTGCTTTACAATGCACTGGGGAAAAAGTTCCAAGATACAGTCACACAAATATTCCTTACAATTAATATTAAAATATTAAAAGACATAAGGCCCTAGGACATGGGATTATTTAAATCTTTCTTTCCTGCAGAGCACTGTGTCCTGGTAGCCATTGTAACTTCTGGAGGGCAAGAGGCCGAGAGACCAAGAAAATATATATTCCTTCCTTACTGCAAATTCAGCTTTAATTTCCTTGTGACATTTATGAAATCAATTTGTGAGGCGTGGTAGTTGCAGCAGTCATCTAGGTTTTCTTTCTTTTTTTTTTTTTCTTCTTAAGAGTAGCACATACATTTCTTGTCAGTATTTAAAAATAAAAAAGACACATTGAACAGAATGAAAAAAAACAAAACCCAAACACTCTTTTTGTAGACCTGTTACTTCCATAAAGAAGAATGCAGAGTATTGACACTCTCACCGAATAGAAGGAAACATTTTTCTATCTTATCTCATGCTCCAGGTAGCTGCAATACTTTTGGTCAAAGCAGGGTGTCAAATTCTCCTTAATCATAAAGCTCGAGGCTATATGATGAACTTGCTATATGGTAATATGGATACCTTACAGTGTCTCTAAGTATCCAGATGCAGTTTAACCTGAATAAAGAAGCCTGCAGACGATGCAGGGATATTTTTAGAGTCCTTCTTCACTGAAATCTTCCAGACACATTCTTATGTGCTAATACTATGAGCTGACTTGTCATCTTTCCTTTTGATCATAGAGCTATACTAAAGAAGAAAACTCATAAAAGTCAATACTCAATGTTACAAAAAGAAAAAGAGGACAGGAGGTCAAGGGAGTTCTCAGACAAATATTCCATATAAAGTTACTGACTCCCTGCCAAGAAGATATAATTTTGGCAGCCATATATGTCTATCACTAAAAAAATGGGATAGTTTGGAATAAAAAGGACAAATTAGAGTACGGTAAGTATTTAAACCAGCCAATTCTGAATAGGATGATTTTGCCTTTGAGTGTATCATCAAGATTTTTGAGTAAAGAACAAATAGTTAGTCCATAAAGCAACAGGAACAGCTACCACAGAAAAATTAAAGTTATATATAGTATCATCAAATAGAAATATATATACTGGCTTCCACAGCAGAATATTTTCTTGAAATAGGAGAAATTTCCAAGGAAGATGTTCCGATGGCTATACTCTTACACTAGCAACACATTACTTTGCATTAATAGAGTACATTCTGTCCTTCTTCTCACCAAGACTAAGCATGTTATGCAGGCAGAAAAAACATGTTTGGTGATCTAACCATGGAGGACCTTCAGATGTCATAAAAATAAAGCTCAGTAATCACAGTTCTCCAGCATAACGCTGACCAGCATAATGCTGTGGCACAGTCATAAAAGTAGTAAGAAAATTTGAAATGTGACATGAAATGTTACACGAGATTAAAATACCCATTTTAAGTGAGGAGACACACACACAAAAAACTTCATATCCTGCCTACACTTTAAAAACAAAACAATAATTTTATAGAATGAAAGAACTGTACAATTTTTGATTTTTGGTTAGACTGTGTAATAGTGGTTTTCTACTTTGGTTTCTTCTGCTTCAAGTATAAATAGTACTAAAATGACTGCATGATACATAATTAAAAAGTATGTCAGAAAACCAACAAAAAAAAGAGCAGAAGTTGATCAAAACAGCTTTAATTTAGTCACTTGCTTCTGTGTTTTCCTTCAGCTAGGAGACAAAATGCTTTTATAGACAGCAGTATTATAGATTTATTTAGTATTTAGAAATATTTTATAATTTCTGCATTTGAAAGGTTATTGTTCAGTAACCCACTTTTTTTCAACATATTGAGTTAATTCAATATTTGCGGAGATACATTATTTTCTTTAATACATTAAACAAAGAGAAAAGAAAAAATTGGTTGGTAAGACTCTGATGGCAACTCAAATATCAGAATTACAAGTAATACCACAGACCTTGACAGAGCTGCTTTAAATTTACATGTTTATAACTCAGTTCAAAATTTGCTAATGCTAAATGCATTGATAAGCAGTTATTTCAAATTATGATAAAATTACTATTTGTATTGCTAAGTTAACAGTCTTGCAGATTTCAGGTTTTAGAGCGTGCAATATATTTTTTAAGAAATGATCCATATTTACTGCTGCTTTCTGATTACTAAAGAGTTATAAAACATTTCATCCTAAGAAACACAGTACCTTGTCATACTGACTGAGGACTTGTTGACAAAAATTATTTATCTACTGCTTTAGTTAAGGATATGTTAAATAGACCAAGCCACTCTTCTGTTTGCTGTGCAGCAAACTGCAATTTGAGTGACTGGCTTGACAGAATTATCAAGGAAACGCAAGCCTAAAATTTTACAAACAAATAAAAAAGCGTTTTTTTTCTAACTGAGGAGAGACTTCTCAAGTGAGCCTTAGTCATGCATGACATTTTGAAAAAATGCTAACAGACAGCTATTTCTAAATGAAAGCAAGCATAGTATTGTACTAGTGTACTTTTCCAGTCAAAGATTATCAGTAAAGAACTAGCCGTACCCTGAAGGTGCTCTGCCAGGTAGCTGCATCTAATACATACAGGAGAGACTAAGCCATGATTACAGCATTTACTAACAGTTATTTGGATTGAGTCTTATCTCCTTTTTCCTCTCTTTTAAAAGCAATTTTACTCAGAAAATATGTCCACAGAAAAATTCTCAGGTTGCAATAAGAGACTGTTTGTGTCATATGATGAAAATAGCTTATTACTGTGAAGTGAATTAATTTCAGTTTATATTGTGAAAATAAATGAAAAAAAACACAAATATTTGACTACAAATGGGTTTCATGTTTTAAATTTACCATTAAAATTAATTAAGAGGAACTGTGTTTATTTTGTGCTGAAGTTTCAATCATTTTTCAAAAAAAAACAAGCAATGGTGGCCTAAAATAGATACAGTAAAACTCAATACCCAAATAACTACGACTCAAATCCTTGGTTTTTCAGAGTTGCTGAAATTTTCCACACTAGATCCAATACAACCAAAATTTCACTTTGATATGAAGGTTAAATTCATGGTAGTAGAGAATCTGCAAAATTAATTCCTTCCAATCTCTACCTGCTTTTTCAAAATTTTTTCCAAAATTCTTTAAATCTTTGTTTAAAAAACCCACAACAGTAATTTTTTGCATTAATTGAATATGAAGCATAAGCTGTCAATCAGAAACAATGCTACTCTGCACTTCTTTCCTCAGCTACTAAACATAACTTCTTAGATTCATAAGTAGTTTATTGACACTGTGTTAGTACGAGTTCAAGAAGTGTTACATTTAAGGAAAGGTTCTTCGAACTTTGCAAGATTTCCTTACCTGTTCATATCATCTAGATGTTCAGCAGCAAAATAAAAACTTTTGATCTTAGGATGGCAGGCTTTGAATGCACTGTAGAGGAAAAGCATAATTATAAAAATGTAATGGCACAACTCTTTTTTTTTTTGTTTGTTTGTTTTTTTTTTAGTGTAAGATAGTATGGTTACTAAGGAATGTGATGAGTTCGGATTTCCTGAGTTGTTGGATGACCCCCCCCTAACTACCATCCCAAACAGTATCTAATCATATAGCTTTTTAAGACTGTGCCAGATTTCACCAAGTAAAGTGCTCTTCTGGTACAGTATCTGAATAATCTTGATTTATTTTTGCAGAAATATCATTCAAGAATCACCTGCAGTGTACTATTTGGATTAAGTAAACATGTTAAAGATATAATTTTAAGTAGCAGGTAATTTTGCTGATATACCTATAGCAGTCATTTTTTTCTGAACAGAAAATTTACTGAACAATTTATTCAATACTGCAGAAAAAATCTCAGTCCTGGTGATTTCTCGCATCCCAACGACCTTGATGTTACATTTAGCTTTAATGACTGCATTTCTAACGTGAAAACGTGATGCGCTGATTGACTTCTGAAAAGCTGTTATAAATCAACACTATGTGCTTGAGGTCATTCTAAGACATGGGTGATTACATCTTATCTTTTCTTTCCACCAAAGTAATCAACATGACTGTGCCGAGAGAATTACTGAATTTCATATGTAATACAAAACAAATTGCTAGAAATAATTTTTTAACTCTGTTGGATAAAGATTTATGGCTAAGTACTTGAAGTTCTAGAAAATGCATCTGAAAGTAATTAATAATTTACAGTACAGAAGAATAATTTTTGACCGTGAAGATTTCTCTTAAAATAAGAACAAAAAATATGTAACAGTCCCAAAGAAAATAAGGAAAATTACAAAAATGATACGTGAAAAACATCACCACTATTTTTATGAGACAAAATGGACTTTATATATAAAATAAAAGAATAGTTTGGATTGGAAGGGACTTCAAAGATCATCTCGTTCCAACCCCCCTGCATGGGCAGGGACACCTCCCACTAAAACAGGTTGCTCAGAGCCCCATCCAGCCTGGCCTTGAACACTGCCAGGGAGGGGGCAGCCACAGCTTCCCTGGGCAACCCCTGCCAGTGTCTCACAAAAGAATTGCTTCCTAATGTCTAACCTAAATCTGCTCTCTTCCAGATTAAAACCATTACCCCTTGTCCTGTTGCTACAAACCCTTGTAGAAAGTCTCTCCCCAGCTTTCCTGTAGGCCCCTTCAGGTACCAGAAGGCTGCTATAAGTTCTCCCTGGAGACTCCTCCAAGCTGAATAATTCCACCAGCCTCATCCTGTCCTCGTAGGACAGGTGCTCCAGCCCTCTGATCATCTTTGTGGATGTCCTTTAGACTCACTCCAAGAGCTCTGTGGCCTTCCTGCTGGCCACACTTCTTTTAATACAGTTTCTGGGCTGGATATAATCAAACCCTTGTGCTATCTCTAATCCATTGCGACTCAAAAAATGGTAACAATGTGTATATTGATTGCAGTTTTCAAATATATGTGTACATGTATGTATATATACAAAAATAGTTTTTTAGAAACCAGGGATTAGAAAAAAATATTCCTGGTTTAGAAACCAGGAATACCCAAGAAAGTTACTGCTAGTAATGTAAAATTGAGGAAAATGAGAATTACTCTAACACATTAAAGCATGACAAAGTGTTATGCAAGTTAAACCAGATGTACAGTGACATCTGCTCAGTTTAGAAAGACATCATCAGATTACTGAGACCCAAAACTTGACTTTGTAAAATTGTTACAGCATCTGTTGTCTGGAGTCTTAGAGGTTTTTTTCTTTATCTGCCACTCAAGGAATGAATTTTAATAACCACAGCTCATGTTCTACTATCCAGTAGATACCAAATCAAGTAAGAAAAACAATTAATCAGGGTGCGGCTCTGAAAAATATGTTGACTTTATGCTGTTGCCCCAACAATAGAAAAAAAATGATGCATTCAGCGATGTACCTTAAATACATAGGACTATAAGCTCAAGCTGATGTACTTTTTTTTATTTATTTTTTTTTCTTCCCTCTTAACTGCGGTTTTCATTTTCTGCCCTTTGAGACCATCATGAATAGTAGAGTTCATCCTGAAGAGATATGTAGACCAACTGATACAAGGTCAATGTCTTCTTTAAAAATGTAAGTGCTAGAAATCATACCATTTTATTTTTGCTATTGCGTATCTGTACAAATTTCAGTGATTTCACAGTCTTCATAAACTTAAAAGACTGGTAAACCACTAGAAGGCAAGAGAAAATGTTTTCAGCAAAAATGACTCTAAAAATACCACTCTGGGAGTGCACCTATCACATTGCTACATATGCTTAAATTTGCATCTACATAAGAAATGGATTTATGCAATGAATGGCACAATTCTGGACAGCAACACACACAGCTAGGTGAAAGAAATGTTATTTGAGGCCTTTAGGTCATACCTCAAATCACTGTCATTCTCTTTTTACTCTGCTTTAGGACTGATACATTGTGTCAGCAAACTGTGATATGATGGTAACTACTTTGTAGTTATATTAAAGACTGATGCCCAGCTGTAAACGGGGATTTTTTCATTTGGATGGTCACTTTATTATGCTTAAAGCTCTTTATTGAGTTTAAAGGTATCACACACACATTCCAATACCCAACAGAAAACAAAAAAACTGCTTAAAACAAGAAAGGAAGCAAAAGAAAAAAGGAAAAGTAGAAAAATAAAAGGACAGAAACAGTCAAGCAGCCTTCCTGCTCTTAATTAATTTTGCTCTAGTTAGGCACTCTGACTCATAATAAAGTAAAAAAAAAAACACTTCAAGAAAGATGGCACAAAGAAACCACACAGTTGCCTCTTCTGTACAAGCTTATTCTGTGATACAAGCAGATCATTTTATCGAAGTCTACTATTTCACTATTTTAAGGAGAAACCTTGTTCTATTTTTTACATTGTATCATTGCATTATTTTTGAGCATACTCACTATTTCTTCCGGCATTCACTGGCTCTGTCAATTTTAAATTCAGGTAGACTGATGAATCCTTCTGCTTTTTCATCCTGCAAAGGCAGTTTTAGATATGAATGTTGTCCGAAAAAAACAAAAATCCCACCACACTGAAAACTTAGTGATATTTTCACTTGCCTGCTTCTTACATAAGGGATACCAATGTATGCTCTGCTCTGGAACACCTCCCACAGAAGTCACTGGGACTTGTGCCAAAGTAGTAAGACAGATCCCTTGGTGTAAAATACAGTTTTAAATACCCAGTTTTCTCAAACAATTTCACAGCTGAACCAGCATTTGAAAACATACAAAATGACCAAATGTGTTCAGGCAATCGGTTAATTAGCTAATTTCTGGGGAAGATGGACTAATTAGTAAGGAGAAATGCAGTCTACTGTAAGAATTAGGGAAAAAAGAAATTTAAATGCGTGCTCTTTACCATCTTTATATAATATTACAGTTAAGAGGTGTGGTGTCTCTTCGGCTACTTTCATGTCTCTCCAATATCCAAGAGAGAAGCTACCTGACCTTCCTCCCATCTCTAAAGACTTACACATAGTTTATTTTTATCAGGTATTTGATCTCCCTTGACTTCTCACAATTTGAAAGCATTATTTATTTTAGCTACTAATGTATCAATAACTTGGACCCTCTGATTTATCTGTTCATAACTTTGCATGAGAAATTAATACATAACCATAAACATGAAGCTGCAGAAAACACAAATGCATGTTAAAAAACTCCAGAGAATCACATCTTTTTCTTAGACTCTCCATGGATATTTATGATATATATTTATGCAGTCCACATGACTGTATGCTTTCTTAAAAATAAACAAATAAAAGACACAAATCAGCATATATGAAACTGGGAATAGACTTGTTCTGTGGAAGCTACAAGGTTGTACCAGGTGCTGCATTACCAGGTATGTTAAATCAAAAGGACACTGTTTAGAATAATCTTGCTATTTCTTTGCATGGTTGCCTAAGGAAACAAAATTTTGGCAATAGCACTGTTTGCTTGTCTGACCATCTGCCACTGAGGCTTCCCTGACCAGCTTTTGAATATATTGGTGATTGCAGACACTTCAGTGAAGGAGATGATCTCTCAAAAATAACCCAGTCTAATTCTGAGGGAAATGTGCAACAGAAAGGAGACAAAGGCACTCAAACCACTACTCTCTGTCCACGGGAAAGAAAGGCACAACTGAGTGGTGCCACATGCTCCTTGGCCAAGGCTGGTGACCAGCGTGGTTGTGTGTCACCAGACATATCTACTTGCAAATTTGAATTACCACCCTGACGAAGACTTCATAGTAGACCTTAAGGAGGGAGGATGGTGAGGAGGGAGTTTGGGTTACTGATCTGAAGCTGGGATCAAGGCACAAATAGGATGATACTCTGGGAAAACAGGCTTTGATAATGCTGTTTCTGGGGCAATTTGCTTTCTGTCTGCTCCGGGAAAAGTTGCAGGTCATGTTATTCTAAAAAAGTTTTCTAGAAATGCTTGCAGTTATTAAAAGGAAAAGTCCAGGACTGAGTGCATTCACATGTTGGCAATGATTTTATCTCAGGATATTTCCTAATGAGACTAACAGGCTTTAAAATCAAGGTCTCTTAACTCACTGGCAAAAAGCTTTCTTGCTAAAGCTGATACAAATAAATGTGTACTAAAACAGAACATGCTGCACAAATCAAAGCAAAGCTGGGCTGCTCCAGTGTTCTGAAGTTCAGAATATATGAGCACCACTGAAATTGTATCAGAAGCTTCAAAGAAGGAACAACAAGAGAACACAACTGAGAAGACAAACGCATCTTCCTTAGTTACCAGAGGTTTTGGTAATTTTACTAGCACAGATAAACAAAAAACAGCAGGCAGCACTTCATTAATGTTTACACCCCTGTGAAAAAACTTGAATGACAGGATTAAATAACTACCTTTTCTCTTTCAAAGGTTTGAAGATAGATCTGTGATTTATTCTAAACTGATGAGAGCAGGACACAGAAAAGTGTGTTATTTCTCCTTACAGTAAAAGGTGAATTTAAAGGATATCTCTGGACATTAATGTGAATGTAGTCAGACAGTTAATATTAATTTCACTATGCTTCTTTGGGTGAATAATGTTATTCACATATATAAGCACTGAAAGCACTGGCTTCCCACTAAATCATGACAAGAGCATTACACAGGGTAGGGCATTTGTTGAAACACTGAGCCCAGATGCTTACCTCTTCATTGATATACCAATATAGAGATGTGTCCTTCAGGACAAACCAGTATTTTTTCCACTTCTGAGAGAAATAACTCTTGGCATCTTTCTTTTTCCAAAGCCAGCCTTCACAGTCCCCTCGACCAAGGTCTTTACATGAAATCCGTCTTTTGCTTTTACCAGGAATAGGAGCTGAAAATGGCAATGAGCTGATGTGAAAGATTTTGACTTTTCCATTGACTTTCCATTCAACATGACAGCTAGCCAGAAAGGACTATATACTTGATTATGAAAATTAATTAAAATTTTAAACCTCAATTTGCCATTAATAAATTGTTACAAACCTTCTATTTCGACCACAAGGTCTATGCAAGGCACCGTAAGTTAAAAACCAAACCCAAACAAACCATATTCAGCACCTCACAGAGCTCATATTCTATGGATAAGGAAAATAAAAACAAGCAACACAGAAAAAGAGGACACAGAGAAAAGAAAGGGAAGATATATTTAAAAGTAGTTATAATTTTCAATAAAGTAGTATTTCACATCAGATTAAAGCCCACAGCATATAAATGCATGTACTTGGCTGCCAGATACAACTATGTAAGTACATTAACAGATACTCAAAAACCTCTCTTTGCAGCTCCTTTTGCAACTAAAACAGTTCCTAAGGCCTTTGTACTTCTAAATCAAAGGAGGAGAATTTACTATGACATAAGTTACCTGACAGCTTGGGTACTGAGCAAGGGCTGCTGGAAAAAACAGCCTTGACCCCAAACAGGCTAGAGTTGGGAAAAAAAAAAAAGACAGACAACTACAGATATAAGAAGGTAGAGAAACATTAGGAAACTATGAGACATCATAAATGGATTAACATGTTCTCAGTATGATCAACTGAACTAAAGATTGGTATTAATAACTTCTAGTTCCTCAGATACTGCAATACCATAAACATTAAGGCTGGCAATTCCCTTCCTACCAATACACGAGAACAAATGCAGTATTTACCTTTGTTCTTCTTTTTACTTTTCTGCTGTAGAGAAGACTGCTGAAATGTCTACAAGAAAATCAAAATGGGAGAAGTGAAAAGAGTGTTCTTATTCAAACACATCCTTATCGTAACAGAAGTGTAATGTTGCAAACACTTCAGTCATCACCAGGTAACACCAGTCAAAGACTTCTAAGCCTACGAAAAAACATAATTTTAGTTCATCTGTTCATACAGTTGTAAAGAAAAAGCACACAGTGAAACCACAAATTAGTTTGCCAGAACAACTTTAGTTGCTCCCTAAAATGCTTCTCTCTTCTCTCATTCGGTTAATAAGGAAGGAACGTCTCCCTTTGGTTAGTATGATAGTGAAGCTACACAGCCTGCATACTTTTAATACGTCATCTAATTATGCTCTACCCTGACACAAATGTGAAAAAATGCAAATTAAGACTGCCTAATGCAGTTGCAAAGGCATTTCTACAACAGTATTTTGAACATCAGATACCATACTCAAAAACAGGCCTAATACTATTATAGACACCATTAAACTCTGCTAAGTCACAATTTGGAAAATGTCACCCAAATAAATATTATGAAATAGAAAACTCATAATTTTTTACCAGTGAAGCTTTGATTGGAAGTATTTCTCTCCAGCTGAGGGAAATGAAATGACTCATGAACCAACCCACTGCCTTGGAAATGAGATGGGATAGAAATTACTCCTGTACCTAAGATCCTAGCTTATTAAAAATGGCAATACATAGCAACATATCTTGTGGTCAGTTCTGTAAAGAAACTTTAACTCAGATAATTGCCATCCTTCCAGTAAATTAAAAAATTAGTTATGTAATAAATCCCTTCAAAATTTAAAGATGTCATTTTAGTTGGTTTTAGTGTTACTTTCCTATAAAGACAGACATATACATTAGTGTTGAAGCTAAGAAAAGGCCACACTAGTCTGTCTGTGTATTAAAACTTCTTATTTCAGCTTACCCTGAATCAATAAAAAAAATCAAAGTTTTTGTGCCACTTGGTAAAAACAAATCTAAGTAAAAGCACTGACAATCCTGTGAGCCCAAATTCTGTTCCAAGCAGATAAGACAAACCCTGACTCCAGCTTACAAGGCTCCCTTTTCAATTTGAAGATCTGCTTTTCATTTTCTTCTTCCCTCTTTCCATACACCTGAGCTTGCATATAGGAATATTGAGGCTCATCTTACAGGGATATATCACCTCACAGCTTAGACATTCTAAAGTAGCAAGTACTAACATGTTCATGGGAATAAATTATCAGCAATTCAATGATACTTACATGTAATATAAAAAATTAACCGATTCCGTAGATGTGCTCAGCCCCTGTAGATCATATCTGAAGAACGCTACTTATCTATATTGCCACCTCAAATGGCCAAAAGAGGCCTTAACAGGGAAGAAAAAAAGAAGCCCATTTGTTTTCATTCCCTGGCTCATCTTTTTTCTGCTGCTACTGGTATCAGTTCAATCAGCACCAGCTTTCAGCAATCTGAGACAGAAACACCATCCCAATCTATGTCACATGAAATGTTTCAACCTGAATGAGACTAAGAGTTATCCTTATAGCCCAAGAATAATAGGGTGACTGGGCAGAACTGTGTAAATAACTCCCTCTTAGACAAGTCGAAAAATCCTACCTAATTCAAAGAGGCTGAAAAAACACACAGACACGCACAAACCCAGCACTTTTCAGTTCACTGAAATGTCTGTTCACTCAGACAATTTTATTCTGCTGCTTGATTTTTCTACACTAATATTTTCACAGTGCCAAAACAGAAAAGGAAAACCTCTGCTTGTTTTTTAATAAGCAGTTCTGAAAGCAGATGAGAAGAATATGAAAAGCCTTCTCTTTAAGTGTTTTGTCTGTAAATCAAACCTGCAAAAGTGAGTTTGCACCTCTCAACCTCACAGTCAGTTTCTGGAAAGAAAGGGTAATCAAGGAGTATAAGTTTTTAATAGGAAGAGAGAATGTAATTTAGATGACTAGCTATTTTTCCATACATTATGTCATATTGCAAAATAGAAAGGCTTTAATATTTTCAATTATTATTCTAAATTATCTCATTAAATTTAATTATAATTAAAGACAATTTACATCTGAGTGAAGTTCCTGGGAACTATTCAAGTGACTTCATTGATTTTAGCTTACACTTTAGACTACTTTACATTGAGTTCAGGCTTCCAGTTGGTTTGTTCTTTGCAAAAACAGCAACAGATTTTTTTTTTTTTTTAACCCAAAACATGTATAAGCAGTATGCATTAGTTAGTGCCATTCAGTTTCAAACTCACATGTTATCTGAAAAAACCTGCCTGAGGATGGAATCTAAGAATGCTTCTTCTGTTGATTTTTTTAAGAAAATCATTAATGTAATCTGCAGCCTTGCCCCAGTTATTAGACAATGCCATTTTCTCAGTGCTGTTTAGCATCACAGAATGATGATGAAGGAGATCACGTCCTTCCTCTTGCTCAGAGCAAGGCTTGCTGTGAAGCCAACGCTGGATCATGTTCTTCAGGGTCATCTCCAGCCTAGATCCAACTGTCTCCAAAGAGGGAGGTTCCACAGCCTCCTTAAGTGACCTGTCCAAATGTTGGCAACCATAATATTTCCCATTTCGCAGCTTAATTCTGTTATGTGACAAATATGGAAATAATATAAAGACTGCTTTTTAATGCCACAAACTCTAAACATATGTATTCACACCAAAGCCAGAAATTTAGTTGGACTAAAGGAAGTTTGCTGCAAGATACTGTTTCATCACCCACCCACAAGGGCAGATTTCAACATATGTTCACTGTATTTTGATTGCAATATATCTTGAGCTTTGAGAAACTGTTTTCAGATACATCTTGTACCAGTTTCCAAGAATTCATCTCTCCTACCAATTCTGAGAGCAAACATGAAATGAAATAGAAAACAGCATTCTATATTAAAGAAAGTTGTTAGCAACTCAAAAGAATAAATAAAATGGAAACAATACTGCCAATGAAAAGATGAAACAGATTAATACCTTAACCCAAATGGAAATTGTCACTTCTGAAGAAAATTTTAGACTGTTTAATTATATTATGAATTACATGCTTTCCAGTTGCCCAAAATAAAATCAGCAAAATTTTCCATTATCCAAAAGCATGGTGTCATATGATATTTAACAGATTTCAGAACTCTCTCTTCAATAACTTTGGCCTTAGATTTTTGAATGCAATAATATTCTCCTGTAACATGTGAGGCTTGAACTTGTATCGAATAATATACTTCAGCTAAATGCACATTTAAGTAGACTATCAAAGAACACATTGATGCATGTATATACGTCTGTCTTTGCTATCAGCAACCTCCAAAGCACATGCATGTCAGGAGGAACAAAACATGATTCATTAGAGGGATTTTTGCTATGCTGCTTTTTCTTTCTAATAAAGGTGCTAAGCCTATCTCCAGCCCTACCTGAGGGCTTAGCAGCACATCCCATCAGCCAATGGCCATTTCCTTGTGTATGGAAAAGCTATAACGGTTCCTCTTTTCCTGCAACAGTTCATTACCAAACTTGCTCTGTGGGTTGTATTTGCTTTCACACTCTTCAGAATGACTGACAGAGTTCTGAAAGCACATCAGAAGATTGAGATGCAGTAAATAGCAATCTGCATAGAGTAGACCTTTCCATGCTTTTAGGATTATTGTGCTGTATTCCAGCTACGAAGGTCCACACTAACAAAAGAGGTCCAATGACTTATAACTGTATTTTTTCCTTTAGAAATAAAATAATCACATTTAAATTGTATAATCAATAATATCTGCATGCACACAATCATATACCAGCATCATTGCATGTACAGCACATTTTTCAAGAAATTCGATGATCAGGTTTTTGTCTCATCCCCAGAGTTATTCACTCTCCTGTTGCTTTTGGCTTTTGGAATATAGTATTCATTCTTGGTTAGTAACATGCTTTCTGATTATTTACTCAGAAGAGAAGAAATATATAAAGTTAGTCATGAACACTGAGAAGCCTGAAAATATAAGTATTATGTAGTAATATGATATTTTGTAGTAATATGATATCTATTTGCAAAACCATATTTGAATAAAAGAGTCACATAATTTAATTTTCAATTAATTAATTAATTTCATGTCAAATAGAAAGCCTTATAAACTGATATTACAATACTAATATGAAACTGGAGTGAAGCTGCTATTAGGAGACATGAATATTTGATAAATGCATGTTGTGATGAAAATAATAAAGTTTCTGTTCCAGTGGATACTTAAAATGAAAGTAGAAGACAAGTAGACTGGCAATCAAAACTACTGATTTCAAAGGACAGGCTATTTTGCCAGACTTCAAAAATATGAGGGGGAAGTCCAAAGATTTGGGGTCAAACTATTCCAATATAAGAGCATTCTTAAGAGCTGATGTAAATGTTGTTTGTGACCAACACGACATCCACATCTAAAAAGTAGATATATTTTAGTAATTATATGTATCTCCTCATGGTTACAAAATTTGCAGTTTTACCAGAAAAGACCATAACTGAAGCTTCACTGAAACTCTGGATTGGCCATAGCGATTAGTACTAAATTTGACAGCTCAAAATATCTTCTCTCAAGTGCTTATTTGTTTCTTGACCTCAGAGATTTTCCAGTCTTTTTTTATTTTTTTTTAAAGTTGGAAGAGAAAACCAGGTTATGGAAATAATAATCTCCAACTCTTTTAGCTGAATTTGAGCTCAGACTGACTGGGAAGGAAAATGGCAGGTATTTTTATTGGTTTTTTGAGAGCTCAAGTCAAATCCAATTTTTCTCAAGTTAAGAGTTTAGCCATTAAGGAACGATTTACAGTCAGACAGTTCACCTCTATTACTGTTAGATAACTTTCCCTAGTTTCAGCAGAGTAGCTTGTAACATTTCAGATTACTTCAACTTTCTACTGCAGATGGAAAAGCCAATATCTGGAAAACAATTAAAGATGGTGCTTCCAATTATTTGATCAATCTCTCACATTCGATACTTCGAACACACTGGCAATGTTCTGCTTCCACAGTTCTGATACACTACATATATGTGTTCTTTTGTAGTTGGTATGTTGAGATCCAAAATTTAAGTGCTAAAAAAAAGAGTTAAAAAGGGTGAAAATTCAAAGCTATTTATATTGCATTGTAACACTACTTGCCACTATTAGCAACTCATTTTTAAGGGTACTCCCAGCACAATATTTTGCCAAAATTTTCTTTGTTTACCATCTTGCTTAGTCTCCATGAAGAGCTAACAATAAATAGTATTTTAATGAACATTTCCGGCAAATACAGCTTTCAAGGACTGTCTTACAAATGTATGATGAGCAAAAACCTCAGGCAGTTTGGAAAGTTTGAAACCTCCTGCCAATCAGCAGCAGAATTTAATTCACGGTGGATAACCATTTGGTTTACAGCCTGGTATTGCAAAGTAAGCAAAAATATTACTATTTACAGTCAGCTAAGTCTTGAAGCTAGCCAAGTCAACACTGGGCATCTGCAAAGCAGCTGAAGTTGGGCCACCCAGGGCTTTTCTGGCATACAAGAGAAGAGGCAAGACATGACTTGATGCTCTGAAGGAATCATTTACCAGGACTAAGGATTACATGAAGCCTCTATGGGAGAAATTACACTCAAAAGCCAACCTACTAAAAAGTGGGATAAGGAAAGACTATGCTAAAAGTTATCAACATGACTAGTTTTGTTGATGTGTGTTGACTGAGGTTCAGAGACTGTGAACAGAATTAAAATCTGCAAAAAATCTCATGCATGGAATAGCTGATTCATCAGGTCTTGCAGAGTGTTTTATGAAATACTCCTGTTCCTGTTATTACAAACCCTGAGATTATTTCTAATCTTTTTCTATTATCTTTTTTTCTATTGCATATTTTTTCATCTTTTTTTATATATTTCTGGAGCCTCAACTTCTTACACATCCAGCATTCTCTGAATTATCTGTGGCTACAACTACTCAGTTGCCCCTAATCAGTACCAAGTGACATGAAGTTGTGAATAAAGTAGCTTTATTATGCTGCAAGAGCTTCAGCTTGCACAACCCATCTAAAAGGGGGGCTTCGCTCCAGATAGGTAAAATGCAAATACAATAAAAGGCATGGTCTATGTCAGACAAAATCTAAGACGAAAGCACAGCAGTGAATTTATGAAGGCAAATCCAGAAAAATTTCCTACAGGAAAGTCACAGGCTTACAAAACAGTTATCTTATGTAAGGAATTCATAAATCCATAGTGAGTTGGAATGAAAAGTGTTTTATGGACAACGGATGCCACAGCTGATTTGCAATGCCCTGAATCTTTCAGTCTCACCTCCCAAAAGCAAAATTTATTGAATCATGTCTTGATCTTTTGGTGCTTTGGTAATAGATACTTCTGCTCTCCCTGTACAGCTTGCTCTGCTCTTGAGCACACTCTTTAATAAAAATACAATAGCTGGGTTTAAAAGAACAGCATTCACTAAGGTTCTAGCTAAGAGCTTAATGCTAAAACACAGTAGGAACATTATATATGAACAGACTTTTAAAAGTGAGCTTTTGTAGTCCAAACAAAAAAATGTCAACAAATAAGGCAGAATTACTATACAAAGTGTCCTGTGGGCAATTCTCTTTTAAATGGCAGGTACCTCATACAGAGAGAAGCATCAATCACTGGTTCTGTCAAATGGGGTGTGAGAGACACAAGCATATTAACAGTCACGGTAAGAAGGAATTCCAGAATTCATGATTTGGTATGTCACACCATATACTATATTCATTTTCCTCCCTTAGTTTTTCTTTTCTTGAACAGCAAAAAAGGTATTTCAATGCCTAGGCCAATTGCAAAAGTTGCAAAGATACAGTTTTCTTGGCAGCAGCAAAGAAGTCCATTTCAGACGAGATAATTTTCTCCATTTACCTGACAACCGATGGCTCTATTCCTGTCACTACTCCTCTCCTTCCCCCATAGTAACTTTATGAAAGGCTTCTAGGAAGTACTAGTACATGGCTGTGCTGTCCATCAAGCACAGTTCTAAGTGGGATTCTGTTTTTTTGGAGCTCTGACCATGAATTCACAAGGTATGCATTTTGTTAGTGACCACAAGGATAAAAACCCAGTCTGTCCTAGGAGGAATAAACTAAGAGCTTTTTACTGGAAAGAAATGTAGCCTGAGACCTTGAAGCTGTCAACTTTCTAGTGGCCTTTATTGTACCTGTGCAGGATGCTCACCTTCTTACAGTCTATAAGGGCTGATAATATCAAAGATGTTGAACCTTCTCATACAGCTGGTTCCTATAGCTGGTTATCCAAGAACAAGATGCTAGTTAAGGACAGAACCGTGCTTGTCTGGGATATGACAGCAAGTACAGCTTTTCTATTCAGAGACTGTTAATCATTTTTCCATCCCTAACTGTTTGTTGTAATATGGGGGGCTCTATGGCAAATGTCACAATTGCAAGATGCAAAATTCTAATTGCATAAGCTAGCACAAATTGTTTGTGCCAACATGTTAGCATAATGCCTGTAGAACTCAGAAAAATTAAACTGTTAAAAATATCCTCAAGCCATGTTGAGAAAATAATATATATATAGTGGTTCTACTTTCCATTATGAGGGAAAGATTTTTCCTTTTTAATCTTTAAGTCACAGGACTCTTTAATTAAAATACTGAAGCAGTAAAACTTCTGGACAATATCATACTTAAATGAGAGTTTTCATATTGTTCTGCTGTCTTTTTGACTAATAGAACAGGGACTGCAGCACTGTCATAGCTGCCTGAAGCAAATGAGGATAAAATTTAACCTGGACAAGTGCTGCTTATTGGAATAATTTATTCTGAGATCATTCTTCTGCTTTACATCTGCTCTGAAACATGCAATTTAGGTACCTTCCACACTGCTTTTATTGACAGTAAGTAATCTAAGAGAGAAAGGGAGGGTGCAAAAACTTTATGTATTCTTTAATGGCAAAAGTCCAAGATGCATCAGTTCTTCCATTACTGTGTATGTTTCAACGGCCATCATTGAAGAAGGAAAAAGAAATTGAATTAGCACAAATACATGACAGTATCTAACCCTTTATTTTTATTTTTACTCCAGACCAACTGCTAGTTCTCTCTCTTACTGAAGAGAATGGACCAGTCAGAAAACCACAAAATGCCTGAGGTGGGAGGATGCTTCTGGAAGTTGTCTCACCCAGCTGTTGCTCAGAGCAGGGTCAACTAAAGCAGCTCCCTCAGGACTGTGTCCAGTTGGGTTTTTAGTATCTCCAAAGATGGATACTCCATAACTCAAAGGCCTGAGTAAACTGCTCCAGTTAAACCATTTCACAGTATTTTTTTCTTATGTTTACATGGAATTTCTTATATTTCCATTTGTGTCCTTCGCCTGCTGTCCTTTCATGAAGTATTACTGAGATGATGGCCTCCTGGATTGATGTGTGTGACAGACAAGACCTGAGGATGTGTATTCTGGGAACTGATGTGAAATCATTATTGTAAACTCTCCCTCAGCAGATCCTTGTTAGCATTCCAATAGGACTGCCTGGCACTTATGGAAATGGCCTGCATATAGAGACATTGATTGAGACAAGAACTGGCAAGTGAGTGAAGGTCTGCTCCAGTTATTCAATCTGATATGTCTCAATCACGCTTACTAATTGAAACAGACCTATAAAAGAAGGAACTGTGGTGGTGGGTTTCAGTAGTTCCAGTGAAACCAACCCTCCCCTGTTGGCTGTCTCAATGCTGGACCCAGGACCAGTGATATTTGTTATCTATCTCTTCTAATTTTTCTCATCCTACTTTCTCGTTTTCTCTTTCCTCAAATCATTAAGTAAAACAATGATTACCACCACTGTTGTTTTTTCCTCAGGTTGCACAGCCTGAACATAAACATATTGTGACTTTTGTGATCTAAATAATCAGCCTTTCTGACTGTGCAGCTTAAACACACACAATAATCAAAGTATCAGCTTTTATGAGTTATTCCTCCTGTAGTTCTGATTAAATCTTGTGTTCAAATAGAGACCTTGAGTGTTGTTTCAACTTAATTCGATCAAGGGGTATCTGGCGGTTGAGTATTTTCTCAGACTGTAACGTTTTAGTCACTCTCCCTGGAAGGGCCATGTCTGACACTAAGGTTGGATCCAGCCACACATGAGCTCCTCTCTGAGAAGGAGTTTAGAAAGCAGGGGGTCCAACATGTCTCCCTCATCGCCCTATTCAGGTCATGATACTGTGTTGCCCTTGCAGCAGATACCAGTCAGTCAAGCAAACCTCTTTCAAACAATACAATTTCCTTCAGGAAAAATCTAGTTTTGCTTAGCAAATTTGTCTTATGCATGGGAAAGGTAGGAGTTCCTTTGTATGTTTACCTAAAGATTAAAACAACAAG
Organism: Florisuga fusca; assembly: GCA_038090715.1. Classification (NCBI taxonomy): domain Eukaryota; kingdom Metazoa; phylum Chordata; class Aves; order Apodiformes; family Trochilidae; genus Florisuga; species Florisuga fusca. Next base: position 12,682,205 of record JAAWXA010000004.1, on the reverse strand, counting down.
ACTATCCAAGCAAATCTAAGAAAATGACTCTCCAAGTGATCTATGTTATATCAGAGAGGTGATCTGTGGCACAGCCATGCAAAGAGCCTGGATGTGGCACTCAGTGCCATGGCTTGGTAACTACAATGGTAGTAGATTAAGGGTTGGATTTGATAATCTCAGAGGTCCTTCCCAACCTGGATGATTCTGTGGTTGATCATGGACCTGGATTCTGAGGAGAAAACATAAACTACTCTAAAACAGAGTCACCAATCCCAGGGCAGTGGCATAATCTTGCATCAGGTTCACGATCTTGCTGGATGAAAAATCATTTGCTTAAAATAAAGGGCCCATGTTCCCCCTACTGTATCTAGGTGTTTGCTTATGATGGAAAGAGTACATACACAGCTCCTTCTGTAGGAGCAGTTAGCACTTCTGATTGTGTCCCTGAGTGTGATCTATTTCAGACTGGTTGGTCTGTGTGACAGAGAAAAGTGCAGGGGATGTAAGTGCTTTATAATGAATGAGGGCAGAGCTGAGAAGACAGATTTTTGCTTTAAGGAAGATACACTTCTGCAGCCTATTCTCTCTTAGCACTTTGGCATATTCTTTCAGTGAAAGGCAGAAAACTCATTCCAATTGTCAAAAATATTAAGTTTTTTGTAAAAAATCAATAAAACAGACAATTGCACTTTTCAGGAGCTTGAGAGTTTACAAAGTCTTTGCTTAAACAGGAAATCAGTGCACAGTTGTATGTAAAAGAAGCAGTCTTAGCAATCTTAGCAAAGGAGATGCAGAAGACTAATTACAGCCACCAAAATGCTTTCCTTGCTCATCTCTAGAAGATAAACATAAAAGGCAAAAAAATTGATTTGTAAGTCATGCTGTTCATCAGACACTTGTTGTGTTATTGTTAGGACATGTCCTTATAACAATTTCCAAGGTATGGAGATTTCTCTGCATTTCTACCCTTCAGAACTAAAATGACATTTCCAGAACACAGTCCTTTGTGCCTCTATGCTTGTACCATGCTACCATGTACTTGTGACAATAGCAGTGATAATAGTTACATATCAGGACTAAATTCACATAGCTCTTGACTACAAGAAATAATGGGATCTTGAACAAAGGGGAAGTCTCCATGGAAAAATAAGGGAAAATGTGTGCACCTCAGCCGTTATATAGTCTGTTAAAATTCATACCAAACACTTCCATTGCACCTACAAATTAAGACAGAAAAAGAATTGTTCACGACAGGATAAAAGTCACATTACTTGCTGGAATTTAGTGAAATTTCCTCTAAGCTGAAGATGAAACAGCTCTTCTCAGAAGGTAGGGAAAGATAACATTAGGTCTTTTTAATTCTATGCTGGCTATGGTGACCTTAAGAGTACAAATCAGCTTACAAATTTAGTTTTATGCTTCATTCTAAAATCAGAATTCTGTAGTGTTAGAAATATTATCTGCTTGGGTTAATCTGAAAGCAAAGGGGTATACTGAAAAATGGAAAAAAAGCAATTATTGGTATATGAAAAATATGAGGGTTTATTCTCCCTTCACAGTACAGTAGCAGAGAAGATTTGGCTGATTCAGAGATCAGGCGCTAAGCAACAAGCACTTCTTTCCAGTAAAATAGAAACACCTAATGGAACAGCTTCTCTTCTGCAGCCACACTACTGCAAAGAGCCATTTTCCTCCCAGGTACAACCGTACCATCTCTCACATTATGTATCAGCAAGAAGCTCAAGAGGCCACTGCTGAGTAAGCAGGAGAGACAAATGGGGCAGAGACTCCTGGGGAGTCAAAATCACTACTGTGAAAAAAATCACTTGTTCAAAAACCATTGTGCTGCTTATCAAAGCATTTTGATAGAACTGTAATGGGCATCTGTGCTCCTTAATTCAAATAATACTTTCACCAGAGTACAAATCTCTTAGAATGACAAATTTCATGATGCATGCCAGCTAGTGCCCTTGGTTCACTGCTTTCATAGACCAAACACCTTCTTTTTCCTTGCAGAGAAAGGAGTGCAGAGAGAAGCCAGTTGAGAAGTTAGGACCTAGATGGAAATTCTCAGACACGACACTCCCCACCATAGAGCAGTGGGAACTCAAGTCTGAGCAATGCCTGACATGCACTTTTCAGCTACAATATGCTATGCTTAATCTTTTCTCTGTGAAAGGGGAATAACTGAGAGACCAAGTAACTTAATCTACCTTTAAAAACCCGAAAACAACTCAACTGTGCTACTGTTGTAATTGTACCAGCTACAGGTAATGTAGCTTTTTGGTGTGCAAACAGTGTTAATACCTACAAGGGCAGAAGTTATCTATCATGTAATAAAAGCATGAGACAACCTGGAATGATTAATTTAAATAGGTAACAGAAAAAATACAAAATGAGGATGTGAAAGGAAATTAGGAAATGTTCTGAGCTGGGAAACTTATTAGTCTATAGATCTACATCTCTTGACAATGTAAAATTACACTTTCAGAGCATCATGCTGTAATGAATAAATCTAAACTAGCAGAGCTGCAGTAGATGACCTTTACAGTAACTCTCATTTTTAAAGAATTCCCCAGCTTCATCATGGAAAAGCTTTTTTACCCTCATGGTCAGATGTGAAAGGAGGTAATGGAGAAAGTTTAGAACTAAAAATTTTAAACAAATATTTCCAATTGTGCTTAATGAAGGCCCATAAATGCATCTTACCTCATATCCAGACCATTTTGCTTTGCTGCAATAGCTAATTCTGGATTTTAATAAAAATGACTGTATATAGAAACAGATGTATAATCTCCCACATTCAATACTTTGAAATTTTATTTTGGCAACCTCTTCTCCAGTAATACCAGAAAATTCATGGTATTATCTGCTGCTTTGAAAGAGAAGCAATGCAGATGTGAAAATATTCCCTCATGAGTGACAGGAATAATATTCCCCATGAACAATACAGATATTATTCCATATAATTAAAAGAACTTAGCACTCTCTCCTGAGGAGGTGAAATATCACTAGTTCACAAAATGTATGCTTACCCAGAATTCAAGTATAAAAGCTGCATTTGCACATCCAGTCTCCTCAGTGTTGAGTTTAAAGGACTAAGAGTATAGAATTGGCAAAACACCTGTGAGGTTGCTGAGACACTTTCATAAAATGATTTTAGCTAAACACAAAATGAAACAACAGAAACTGAGCCTTGAGTCTGAGCAAGTTGCTATCCTCTCAGCTACTGCTGAAATGTCTGCTTTATCACTCTCTTCCAACTTTATTTGCAGTGAGGACAGCCAAGCAGTGCAGCAGGTTGGCCATGAGTTCATGAAGTCTCTCCCTCAGGAGATTTTCAACACCCAACTGGCAAGCCCTGAGAAGTCTTGTTGGACCTCAGAGCTGGCCTTGTCTTGAGCTAAAGCCCATCACACCTCCTAAGGTCCTTCCCAGATTGAATTATCCTATTATCCTATTCACTTTATGATGTTTTTTGAGGTATTTGTTGTTGTTGTTTTTTTCTGTAGCACACTTACTTGGAGCAATGCCTTTCTCTTGTTAGCAGGCTAATTATAATTTTGTTCTCTTTCATCCCCACTGTCCAACATTTTTCTTGGAATTATGATGACTGGCCATCCATTCACCCAGTTTAACACCTTTTACTGGTCCCATAATTAGCAACAGCAATTCATACCATGCTTGAATAGTGGAATTTAATACATATCTGAATTGGATAAAGGTGATTAACTTCAATAGCAGAGGACCAGACCCAGGAAGCCTATTTCTCTATGTTGATTGCAATGGTCTAAAAATAATATAATGCCATATTCCATTAGCAAGGAAGTTGCATGCTGTTTCTCTCTTCCCTTTTCTCTCAGAAATGTAGAAGCTTTATTTCAGAGCTGATTTTCACCAAACCCAAACACAAAACCTTTCAGCACAACAATCTTGTGTCTATCCTCATCACTTCAAACTGTCACAAGTACCAAGTTAGGCATATTTTGCTTAATGTTTAACTTAATGATTTCAGTGTTTTGTTTGTTTTATATGCCACACAGTTCACTTATGGCCTAGATGAAGTCCCTACACTGATTTTAAGAACATAACCACTATTTTTGTTACTTGATATGTGCTTCTTACATTTCCAAAGTGTGGCATTCAAAGGAAGGAATACATATAGCAATCCCATGTTTTCTTTTTGGAGTGAAGAAGCTGGCCAAAGGCTGGAAACACTATTCCACCTTAAGAATGTAAGAGATGCTGTTCTTCTGTCTGAATCAGATACATAAAACCACGAGTCTTCCACTGAAAGAAATCCAACCCGTGCCAATTCAAAGCTGCCTACAGCAAATGGGATGACTCTGGCTGTGGGACATGATGGTGCTTCAGACTCATGATGGCAGTACAGAAGAATTTTCCATTATGTTTCTTCCTCTGGCTGAAATTTTAAATTATTGCTCTTTGCTATTAGTTCTTGGAGAAACTCTTTGGAGATACCTGAACTATACTTGAGGAAGCTGAAAAGAGGAATGGATACAAGCTAGGTGCTCATTATGCCTTCATAGCAAAATTGGGCACTCTGTATTATGTTATATAAAACAGTTTAACAGCACTTTTGCCTTGGAATAGACTTTTTGAGTGCTTTAAAAGAACTCCAGACTAGATTATTCTGCAATTTCATAAGCCTACTCAGCTCTGGTTTTACACCACAACAGAATGGTAAGCTCCTTCCATTTCCACACACATGGACCTAGATAATGTCACAGTCTTATTTCTTTGTTACATGCTCATTGATTGGAAAATGAACAAGGAGCTGAAGTTGTAGAACAGGCCAAAGTGCTCTCCTACATCTCCATAAGCTACATAGCTCCAAGGCTACAAAAACTAAGAAGAAGCAACATTAATTCACAAATGCTAACAAAACTCATGGAAATATGGAAAATATTTTTCACTCCATGTGTAGGTTAAATTGGACTTGGATATGAACTTCTAGACTTTTATTCAATAATAATTAGAAATCTAACTGCAGACATTTGTGAAAATGGAGGACAAAAAGGAAAAGGCAGCCTTGGTATTTAAATACTGCTGTAGTTGGACAAACATTCTGAGGAAGAAAGTGTACCAATTCCATCTGTTGCAATGGTACAATGACATCCTAGATTTCAGACTCCTACTTAAAATCTGTGCAATCAATCGTCAAGTTTTTTTCCCACAAACTTATTTTTGTTTAGTTACAAATATCTATAACAAAAAATAATGAAACAAACTTTTAAAATACTGTGATGATTACAAACATAAACTGCTATGTTTTCTGTGGGGTGGTCAGTTTGGTTTCGAGTTTTTGTTTGGTTGATTTTGTTGTGTTTTTTTTTTTGGTTGGTTGGTTGTTTTTTTGTTTCTTTTCTTATTTTATCTTTCATTTTTAAAAAATGCTTTTCCAATATATCATGCTTATTAGATGCCATCTCTGTTCAAAAGTAATTTGTGACAAATTGATGGGTAGCTTGTGCATACGCTCTACACTTTCTTAAATGCAGGACACTGCGTACTATAATTTAAAGGTTTCATAAATACATGCCTATTCAATTCATTGATTTTAATTAAAAATGTAGCTACTGTTCAAGAATTTTCTTTGTTTCCTTACTTTCAGTCTTGCTTCAAAGAGGAATAGGATGAGTAAGAGAAAATCAACCACTTAAATAGAGGGAGACTATAAAGTTTTTAATATCAAAAGCTTTTGGTAAATTCTTTTTCTGTATTGAGAACACCTAAACACATACATTTTGAACTGAACTTTTAAAAAGTATTTTCCTTTATTTTTTTCTGGATGGGTGGGTGGTTGTCAAGAAATACCTGAAAATATGCACCATTTAAGCAGGAAAGTTATTTTTCTTAAAAGTTACTGACTTCTTTCCCATTTATCTTATCAGCTAAGAACTGCAATGGGGCCATAAGGAAATCTTCTCTTACGGAATGTCCAACAAAATCATTTTTGCAACCAATTGAACTTTTCATGCCCAGATTGATGTGGACCCATGAGCTATGACAAGCAAACCCACTGATCTGAACTGGTACAGCAACCTCAGGAGGACTGATTGAGGGAGACAACTAAAACTGTAACTTTGGCCAAATCCCTCACTGATGTTACCTCAGTATTCTCACTGACAGAGCAGAAAGTATCGTGCTCAGCTCTCTGTAAGTGCTCATTGAAGCAAGTACAGAAATTAGTCATGAGAGTTAAGAGGTTCACTCCAACCATGTGGATAGTTACACATTTCTAAAGAGGAAAAAAAAAAGTTTGCCAAACATACAGCAACTTTATCGAGTTTGGAGCAAAAATCTTCAAGCTGATGGCTTTTATTCCTCCCTTTTTTAAAGTAAACCTGGAACATTAAAGATAGCGCATGTGTACATATCTGCACCTGTAGATTCAGCAAAAATCCCTATGGCACAAATCCTTCATTTATTTTCTGCATCTGTTCTTAAACCACCTTATCCAGACATATAAACTCTAGCAGTACATCTCGCTACTAAACTTAATTTTCAAATACAATTAAAATTACCACGAAAATTCCTGTAACTAATTAAGCAATTTTAAACAGGCTGGATGTTAGCAAAGCAAGAAGCTGTTGCATTTTTGTCACTTATCCTAAACAAGCAAGCCATTAGGTATTGCTAAATACATATGAACAAGTGTGCATACACTGGAAAAGGCAAAGGTATAGCAGGCAGGAAGGTAGAAGGAACAAGGTCAATAACATAAGGTTATTGCTGTAAGTTTGGTAAGTTGGTAACCAAGTTTACTTTTTCTTGTATAACTCCCTACTCTATACAATAGATTGCAACCTTTTCTTACCATAGCAATGCTATTTTTAGACTAGCAGAAAGTTGCACTGACCCAGACAGGACCATGTTACTACTATGCTGGTACAGAACTTCTTTTGACTCACAACACTACCTCCCTCCTAATAACAATATTATTTTTCCTCAATGAAAACAAAACCAAATGTACTAAGGAAATTCCCCCATGCAGTAACATAATGAACTTAAAAAACTATAATGTGTCAGAGCTTTCATCTTCTGGGCCCCAAAGGTCCAAAGCAATTTTAACTGCACCATTTTACATCTAGAGTAATAGATCACGTTCAAGACCTGCTTGAATGCTAGATTAGCAACAGCTCAAACAATTTGCCTTGGCTTAACAAAAACATTAAAGTTCTGTACAGGTATTTCTTTTGCAATGCAGAGGAGGAAAAATAGAATGCAAAAAGCTACAACTTGGCTAGAACTCAACATAGATTGGAAAAATTTTCTGGGGTGGGAAACAAAACAAAGCAAAGTGGTGAAGAGAGGTGAGGATTAAAAAAACCCAAATCTTAAGTGGGTACAAGAGGTCATTACTTCACAGACATAATACAAATTAGTTTTTCTTTTGCTATTATAACAACTACCCCATCAGCAAAACAAGCAAATCCTGTTCATTTTTCAAGGCCATAACAGAAATGCACCCTTGATCACACCATTGTTGATTGTAATGGAAGGTCATAGATAAGAACAAAATTGTTAAAATCAGCAAATGCAAATTAGTATACTGATGATCACGAAAACACTAAACTGTCCCATTCTTGTCATCACTTCGGAATATAAGAATTTTAATCTGTTGGCATTTTTCTAAATTCTTGTTAGCAAATAAGCAACAACCACACACTTCTGAATTACCATGGTAATTTTTTAATGTCACTCACTTTGTTTATAGGTCAAAAACATACTATTTATGTTGTGGCAATTTAATTCACTAGTGCAGTTTTTTGATCAAAGACTTTTCTTTTCTATGGAGACATGTATAAAAGGAGTAGAAGTAAGGAATTCAAGTCAGAATAATTATAAAAGCTGCTTTCCTGTAGTAAACCTTCACACTGAAATGTCATCAATCTGCACACATCACTAGCTGCAAAATTCAAAAGGAAAGAGGCTTGAAATTGTAAGGGAAAATACTCATTAACTAATGGGATGCATTCTTAGACCAAGGTTATTTAGCAGTTATATCAATGGACTAAAAAAAGAATGAAAACATCACTGAATAAAGGTAACAGAAAATTAAAGACCAGTGAATGACATAAGAGCTGAATGCTGGGTGAGCAGCATTTACAGTCTCTGGAATTCAGGAAACAAAAAAAATAAAAAAAGTGTGGTTTGTTTTTGTTTTTTTTTTTTAACTTCACAGAATATGCATAGTAAAAAGATAATTTCCAAAGAGGGGGTCTGGTAGTTCCATTATACAAAAGGCTCTGGATTCCTGGAGCTTCAATACCCCATGGACTTAGAAACCTCAGAGGCCTCAGATCTCTTTCTGATATTTCAGACTTGGTGTTGCTTCAGAGACAGGGATTTCTCAGCAAGCATACCCAACAAGTTATACAAGTTTCAACATGGCCAGCCACACACAATGTTATGTATTTAAGAACAAACAATGCAAGATATAAATAATTAGATTGAAAATATCAGTCCTGCAAATCCACGATTTGGAAAAGTGACATTACAGAAAAAATAAAACCAAACCCAAGCAATAAACATATCCCACTACAGGTCTATGGTTAAGATGGGTAAATAGACCTTTAAACATTTAAATGTTTAGGCACTAAGGTAGAGAGGTAGTAAAGAGGAATAGAAAGGCTGCATTACCTTTATACCTAGCTCCTGGAAATTTATGCCCTGTCCTGGCACATATACTTTAGGGATGTTTTGAATATTTAGGGTACTTTTAGGATTAAATACAAGGAGCTGAAAGAATTATGGGAGTTATGAAAGGATGTGAAAACACATTTGTTGACAAACACAGGTTGCTCATTGTATTTCTTTTAAGAGAAGGCTAGAAAGTGATTTGATTGTAATCTGAAAATTCCTATGTTGGGAGATAAAATTAGGTAACAAAATACCTTTAAACCTTGAGGATAAAGGTAAATTTATAATTAAGGTTGGACACAGAAGCCAGATAAACACAGGCTAAAAAATGAAAACTTTTAACAACACGAGCAGTCAGGGACTAGAACTACTTAACAAGCCTGGTAGAGTATTCTCTAGTACTGGGATCTAATACAAACAGTGGAGGCACTATAGTAAAAGTTCAACTACAGCTACCTGGTAGGAACTTAACTTCAAGAAAAATCACTGGTGTGAGGTATGCAGCACAGAGAGTCACAGTATTCTCTCTTCACCTGATACTCTAGTATGAGAAAACATCAACTTTAAAAAAACCCAACAAACCAAACAGAAATCCAAATCAAAAACCCCAGTCTCTTTCACTAATATTAGTGCAGTTTTTGGGGTTACCACCATTCCTCTGCATTGAACTTGTGCTCATCCAGAGGGTCATGTACAGACAGTGTCAAGCCTTAATGAAAACTAGATAACTTGTAAAAAATGTGTAAAAATTATTGGAAAAATTATTTTCAGCCACTTACTTTCATCTTTAATATGCAATTTGCAATTTAAGCATTAAGGATGTTGTTATTGTGCTTTTTGTTATAAAAAATACCACTATCAGATATGAGCTCCTTCATTTATTTGTATTCTGTTCTTTACCTTGTCACTACACTGTTTATTTATGATTTTAAGAAAAGTTCTGTCTGATTTATAACAAAGCCTCTATAACTTTGCTATATAGCTCAATCTGCAGACTAGAGTAGGGTTTCATAAACCAGAACACTTGGGTGCCATCACCTCAAAAAGGGAACTGTATTGTACTGCACAGTGGCAGCCAGGTGTCTTCCAGCAATAGGATCAGCAATAATCAGCTGCAGATGGCTGTAAATGCTTTGTGAAGGGGTCCTTCCCATTTCCTCAGGGTCAAACAAATGGCTTGAGGTTCCTCTTTCTGTTTATTTCATGCATTTTCCTTCGAAGACAGTTAAATGAATACCAATTGCATTCTGAAGAACAAATAGCCTTTACGTACTATTATAAATAAATAAGGTACCACGAAAGTTCCAAAAAGATGCTTGAGATTCAATGGCATTATAGAGGCATCCTTTAAAGATAATAATGCACCAAAAGGATTAGCAGACCACTGGGGAAACTTGTGATGTTAACAGTTCAGGTGTGTCCAGAAACTGACAAATAAATCCCACTATCAGATTTCCAACTCACAAAAAGAGAATAAAACTAAAGTTAGAAATAATGCAAGGAAAAAAAGTTTATCATCATACCTAAAATACTACAATGAGAAAGAAAGAGAATAGCAGTTCTTGCATCTGGCAACTTGGTTTAATTTAAGTGCATCACAAGCCCTTACTTTTAATGATGACACCTTGTCTGAAATTAATCAGAATCACCTATACACTACAGAGCACTAAACAGTCCTAGAAGCCACTGGACTAAGCACTCAAGTAGTGTAAACAGATGTAAAGGCTCAGTTAGTTTCAATTAATCTCCACAATTAATCTATAATGCGATAATCCATAGAGATGTTTTGTAACAGGAAACAAGTTACTTGTCTCTCATGGGTTCAGCGAGGCTCCACCTGCCAGTTTTTCACAGCAGACTGCCTGACAAGCCCCCCTGCCACCTCCCTTAGACACTGGCAATCTAAATTATATACTCTTTGTTGTAAACAAAGATAATTTCAATTATTTCTATTGTTCTGCTGTAGTTACTGTGTGTATATTCCTGTATGATGACATCTTTTACTCATATCTATAATGTAAATACTTGAACAGGGTGAACGCAATATTTTATATAAAATACGTTGTGATCTTCTCACTCCATTTTCTCAACACATTTAAAACTAGACAGTTACTGCAGTTTTCTTTTTACATCAGCAGAATCCCATCCCTCACACTTACTTAAATTATTAAGGGCTATATCTTAAAAACACATTCACTCACTTGGTCTCCTCTTACCTCAAAGGAAAAAGAAACCCCTTCCACAAGTTTTCCTGCCATTATTAGGTCTTCCAAGTACCTGAAGTAAAAGGGTTGTCTGAAAAGACTTAACATACTGGAGTGACATAGATGTTGGGAGAAAGGTTTCTAGCCCATCGGGAAACTGCTGCTACTTCTCTTTCCATCAGTAGAAAGTAAATGATACAACACTCCATCTCAAACATCATATCTTCTAAGTTAAAGGAGTTAAAACACTGGTGTCCATTCCACATTTGTAACAGCAAAATAAAGAACTCTAAAATATTTCTTTGAGGTCTAGTTATTGTCCCAAGAATAGGAAACAGTGAAACAGCAGCAGTCTGAAAAAGGTTTCAACACCTTTATGAAAACAATACAGTCTCTCATCACAAGCACAGAATAATAATTTTTTTTGTAAAAATATTATTTTTACTCACGTGGTACAAAGCAGTTTCTGGTCCAGGCGTACCCATGACATCTTGTCTCAATGAGTCCATTTGTAAACTAGGCAACAGTGAGTAATGGCTTGGACTACTACTCTTATCTCCCTTCTTTTTGGACTTTTTCCCAGTATCCTTTTTGCTATTCCTTTGAAACATGTAGTCTTCTTGACCTATTTTCTCATTGCTCATATAGCGGAGCAATGAATTTTCTGTTGAAAGAAAAGTAATGCAAAATGTAATTGTGAATTGTTGTACATATGTTAATTCTGCTTCCAAAATATATAATATTCTTCCTAAGATCTACTGTCAATTTTTACCTCTTTGAGACTATGTAATTAACAAAACCCATCTGCTTATTTTGTCTGGATATAATAAGAAGGCAATGTTTTGGAAGGGAAAATTCATGTTTCTTGCAGTTTTCTGGTGTCTTTGACAATAAACGGAACAGAGTATAGAAGAAGCCTCACATCAATAAATTTTGCCTTGCAGTTTTCAAAAAGTGAGCAATGATACACTTATGATCATATCTGCAATCTTTTTTTTTGGTTCTGGTGCCATACACTTTAAAATAATTTGCTTTGAAAATTCATTTGAGATAATTCACAGCATCATCCATACTTTTCCTGAATACTCTTCCAGCATCTACCAGCTTGTAGCTGAGGGACATCCTGAGCCAGAAGCCATGTTTGTCAATTTAGGAAACCTCAGCACATTTGTATTTCATGAAATTTCCTGGTCTTCCCTTGTATAAATGTGAACTTTTAGGATTCACAACCTCCTTCAGCAGCAAGAGGTACCTTTAGTTCAAACAGAAACTGTATGTAGAGTCAGGTCTTATTTTTAATCAGCACTCAACAAAGACATAGGATGTCTCTCAGGTCTTGATTCAGAGAAAAACAGTGACAAGCCTGTTTCCTTATTTCATTCCACATGAGTTTACAAACATTTATAATGTTCTGTCCCCAAAAATCTCCCAATCCGACAATGTCCAGCCTACTGCATTGACCCTGGTCTGGAAGCCACTCAATATATCTGATAATTTCTGTTGTCTTCTAAACCTTTTTTAATTCTGATGAAGAGACTAGAACTGCACACACCCCCAGCACAAGCAAGAACTTACAAAGAAGCATAAATTTCTCCTCTATTCTTTTCCTATTAATTTATAAGTGCTCCCTTTTTTTGATCCCCACTAAACATCTAGTTAATACGTTTATGAAAATATCTATCATTACTGCAACATTTTGTTCCTGGGCAATAACAGTCTCAGAGGTTATAATTTGTAATTGAAGTTACATATCTGGGCCATACAAGCAAGAATTTTGAAGAACTTATCCTGGATTGAGGTGAATCCTATGATACTATACAATATTTTCATCCATTTTCATCCATCCAAAAGAACCATGAGGACAGACCAATGTGACATACTATTCTCATTTAACCATAAAAATATTTATCAGCAATAATCGTACATTTGCCATCTAGTATTATAAACTAAGGCCAGTTTCAAAATGGACTGGATAATACAGCCAAATCAGCAAAATGTCAATATAAAGTTAAGCTAACTTTAGGGTTTTGCTGTCATGATTTTTTTTGCCTGTCTGAGCAACTTCCTCAAACTTAATAAAGACTGCAAAAAATTAAGTATACATAACGAAAGAGTCCAAAACAGGTTTACAAAAATACATATCTAAGCAAGCAGCAAAATGATGCTGAAATATACATCCTAAAGCATGATAAATGCCTTGCACAAGATGTGCAGTAAGATCACTTACCTCTCCTACTATCTCTTTTTATTTTATTGGGGTCTTCATAATCCCCCACCCAGTTATATTCTACTGGCATAGAAATAGGCCTTAGTTTCCCTGGAAACAGAGGAAAAAATTGAGAACATGCACCATAAGGCAGCATTAAGCTAACATTCTTTAGAAGAAAGAACAAATTATGTGCTATGCTGCTATTCTACACAGTTGCCTATCAAAGAGGATCCAGCATGGACTCTGAGTAAGAGGTTAAGATTGGAGTTCTATTTTCTTTAACAGAGAAGAAGCAGATAAGTATTTAGTGGATCCATCAGTGACTGAGTAAGAAAAGAAGCAGAAATTCTCTACATGTAGGTTTCTTTGCAGTGTTTCATCCACCAGAAGCAAAGTACATTACTATTTGTAAATTCACTTTGATTTCAGGCAGCACGAGACAGAAAAGGTGAAGACTATTGTATCTTTTAAATTTTCATTTCAAAGCTGCTAGCTGATTTTATAAAATTGTGTGAACCATGATTTCTGCTTTAAGATTCCACAAATACAGCTGGAGATTCAGTGAAAGTGTGCTATGCAAATGAGTAGGATCACTTAAAGGGGTCTGAAGTTTTAGCAAGTTTAGTACTATATTGAAACAAAATATAGACTAGTTTAGCATATGGCACAATAACTGGAAGACTGAAAATGAAGTCTTTTCACTACAGGGTCAGTCCTTGCTGTTTTTTGAATTGGTTACAAAACTGAAAAGTGGTAAAATAATTTGTTTTTAAAAGTAGCAGAGCTTAAAAGTAAAAACTTCAGAAGTTTCATTTATTATTTTAGTAGAAAACTTCTACATAAAGGCAGTTCCAAATTTTTGAGGTTAAATTGACAGAAACTGACAAAAAAAAGAGATGTATGTTCTGTGCAGACCACAGGATCAGGTCACAAATACATCATTGCTCAGGCAATACAACATATATACTTAACATTTTGTTTGTGACTTATTTTACTATTTATGGACACATATTTAAGTCTGATTGAAGCTGGTGAGATTCAGAAGAAGCTGGTAAGATTAAGAAGCCATTTCCTGAGTGGGGATGTATTCAGCTCATGTTTACTTGATGAGAAGTAACTTTCAAATGTTACTTTTTCCACAAATGTAACTTTCACTTATTTTTAAGACTAAACTCAAAATGTCTTACTGAAACTATCTGCACACTTGAAAAGATACAAAAGCCAGCAAAATCAGGTCAAGTCTGATTGTTACCAAAAGCTACAGCTGCAACAAATTTTCTACCAAATCTCTAGCTCTTCAAAGTATGTGGTTTTTGTATCTGCAGTGACCAACTTTGTTTCTTCCCTTAAAGTCAAGTTTCTTTTGCCTGCTACCTACACTAATCTTGTTAGCCCCCATGGATTCTCTAAATCTCCTTTTCCTGGTGAATACACACAAGAAAATTTTTTCCTTGGGATGTGAACAGAAGCTTTCTGAGGCCAATTAGCAACAATTATGCTACAGCAGGAAGCCAGCAAGAACATAAAAAAGGAAATCTCTTTGTTAACATTGTCAAAAAGATTCCAATAAAGAACCTTAGGAAGGCCTAATTAACCTCTCACAGAAGACTGAGAAATATTATATTAAAAAAATTAACACCACCACTTAACTAATGATGAGTGTGTGTTGAAAACAATTATTTCTCTGGGCCTTGGAACTCTGTTTGACCTTCTTTGGTGGGTCAACATAAGCCAGAAAAGTGTTTCACAGATTCCTGTGAAATCCTAAGGACATGGCTAGCCACAAATCTTATGCTAACAAACGCCATGTGGGAAAGTTTAGAATTTAACGCTGAACTGGTAATATTTTAAAAATACACTTAAATGAAAATGGACTTGACAGTGTGAATTCATTAAGTGAGAAGTGAGATCAACAGTGAAAGTCTGTATGAGAAATGTGTTAAATAATGATTGATTTTCAGTGCAATCTTTGACCCACATATTTACAACCCTTTTGGCTACTATTACTAATAAAAAGACTGTTTAAAAAACTATCCTGTAACAAAATAATGGATTCAGCAGTCCTTGAAGAAGAAATGTGTTCTTCACTGCAGACCAGCAGTATTAAAATTTAACATCTGGAACAAAGAGTGTATCTCTGTCAATGGAACTGACTGTATCCACCAATTATAATGGCTGTACACTGTGGGTATGGTTACAAAACACCTGAGAACACTTTGAAATCAAAAGGATAGTGAGGATTTTGAAGTAGGACTGGGTAGTTGTGTACAAAGGGTGCCTTTTATGAAAATGTACCCTTTAATGATGGGTAAGCACAATGCTCCAGGTCCTGTGGATACTTCACATAGCTCAAGCTATCCCGATGTTCCAGTATTCAACAGGTGGCTACAAAGAAGATGGAAACTCCCTGTATACAAGGAGTCACATGGATAAGAGAAGGGGCAATGGGCACAAGTTGTTCCTGGGGACATTCCGATTGGACACAAGAGGAAAATTTTTCACTACAAGGACAGTCAGACATTGGAATGGTCTCCCAAGGGAAGTGGTGGATTCTCCCACTTTGGAATGTTTTAAGTCTCAACAGGGTCCTGAGACATCCCATATAAACAGAGTATTAGAAGGGTTGGATCAAAGGATCCTTGAGGTCCTTGAATTTTTCCTAATTCTGAATTCTTAAACCCATGCAAGTCTTGCCCTTATACTTGAAGATCGATTCTATCCTCTATATGTAGTAAAACTATACAAGCTTCTGGCATTTTTTTTAAAAAATATAAAATAACACTAGAGGTTTATCTGCAAAATTAACAAAATTATAGAACTTATATTCAGAAAAATAATACAAAAAACCTGAACTTGCCCTCCCTATCATATTGACTAATTTTCTTACACAGAATAAACTCTTGAATTTGAACTAAAGTAGTACAAAATTCTTAGAATAAACATATGGCCAGTGGAAATATTTCCATGCTTAAAATAAAGCAGATACATGAAAATCCTAAAATCAAGAAATTGCAATTATCCTTATTAGATCAATGTCATACCATATGTTGGTGTGCTCTCTCTCCTTCCAGGACCACTTGTTCTTCCTTTCTCATATTCATAGCAGTATAAAACTGCATCTTCTTCAACCACATTAAAGCGTTTCCGATATTCCTGGTCAAGAAATGAGTTTGGAGATTCGGATCCTGTATGAACAGGCTTGCCCACTATATGTCTGCCGACATCGTCGCATGGGAGATTTCCCTTTTCATCCCTTTAGTAAACAAGAGAGGTTTTTAATACATACTGATACATACTGATGTTTTTTGTTTGGTTTGGTTTTACTGTGAATATTTCAATAAACATGGGAATATGTCAATATTTTATATAAGCACAAAAGAGATGCCATCAACTAAATTCAGGATCACACAACATATATACAAGTTCTCACACATCTCTGCTTATTCAGTTCTTTTACAGACTGTATCCATCTTACCGGCTTCTCTTGAAAAGAATCATAGAAATAAAGCTGACAAGCAACTACGTTTTTTTTGTTTGTTTTGTTTTTTTTGTTTTTTTTTTTTTTTTAAATCTACCTAGCATTTTGTGATTTAGGGAGAGTTTTAAGATGTAGCTATGTGGCTAACATGGAGAAATTTGATCTGGTTCCTTACAAACTAACCCCAGAGCAAGAAGAACCAGGGGCTGATGATGTATAGAGTACAATCAGTTTAGGCCTAAATGTTTTACAGGTACATCCATGTGTAGGTACATGCCAGGACAGCAAGGCACACTTTGCAGTTTGTGTACACATCTCCAAGATGATTTTTTTCCTTCCCAGCACAGTTGCCTTCTTCGAAAATGCAAACTACTCAAAGGCATCAAACAAGAGAGCAAGCTGTCCCTGGGGTAAGAGCCCTCTTTTTGCACTAGATGAAGCAGGACTCAGCCTCCTGGTAGAAGTATGGCTGGAGGTGGATGAAAAGACCTAATCAGACACTAATTTCTGGACAGGAAAATACATGTGAGGCAGCCAAGATTGGATCTGGGGCCTCATGCCTTCCTTGGAACACTTCTTCCCCTCTGGACTGCCATGGGAGTTCCAAGCTGGCCAGCGTGTTGACCCATACTTCCCTTGATAGCCAGAGACTCTACACGAGGATGAACCAGAACCTCCTCATGGGATCCAGGCAGCCAGAGACAAAAAAGGCCATATTGTCTTGGCCACAACAGCGACCACTACACTTGCTTTGCCAGAGCAGGGATGGTTCAGGTTTAGAGAGGGGGCCAGTGCAGCCCCACGGGGGCTGTGAGCTCATTTCCAGTCACAGAAAGGCAACAGGATGGAGACTGACATCCAAGAGCCAGGTACTAATCGATACTGCAGCTACCATTGGGTTGGCAGAAAGAAACCTTTATAATATGGAGGGTACCCTGAGCTGGAGGAATCTTTACTGTGAGAAAGGAGAGAAGTGCAGAGCCACCAGGCAAACCCCTCTCAAGATGAGGGCTTCACCCCCAAGGTTATTCAAACTTGAGCAGTCACTTATGACCAGAACTTCTAATCAACTGGCACCGGGAAACTGTTAGTCCCTCTCTCTCATGCTGCCTGTGTGCAGTAATATCAGCAACTGTACTATCTCTGGTTATCATCACCAAAGTGACATGACTTCAGAGTTTTACAATTTACATCAAAATACTGAGGCTTTTATTCTATTCAGGTAACAAAAGCAGGGCTTCTTTGTTTTTCTCCCCTTGGAATGGCAACAACAAACTGAGAAAGAGATGCTGAACAGTTTGATAATACCTCAAGTAAAGATATGCTTAAGTATAGTTAATCATGGAAAAAAAACCCTCATGAAATACCAAAACAGATTATTCAGAAACGTTGCACACTATGTGACAAGCTTGTGAAATGAAGTATAGTCCATTAGTATTAAACTGATGAAAAAATTTCATAGCTTAACCTCTTTGTAAAATCACAGCTTGTACTAATATGTATTAGAGCATTCAATCGCAATTGCTCCAGACTACTTCATTATCATCATGATTTAAGAAATGTTAAGAATTACTGACCAAAATGCAATTTGAAGATCCAGATTTCTAAAGCAGAACTCAAAAACTGTTAAGCAGTGGTTATTCATTAAAAATACTTCAAAAAGGAGGATGCAAAGGTATTTTTGTGGTGGTAAACAGCAGTACAAAGGCACTACTTTTAAGATTCACAGTTCCACTTTCAGGAGCAACTGCTCTTTACCATGTAAGTACTGTATTCAGTAAGAAACCTAAGGCTACATTTTGTTTGGTGTACTTTTTTTTGCAGTTTTTGTTACAATAATGTGTTAAAGAATTGATTGTTTTCCTGTGGTTTTTCTGAAAACCATGTCCTTAAAATACGTACATACGCATAACAAAACATCATTATCAGGGAAATAAAAGAAACATAATAAAAGAAACCCTATGCACAATTCAAGTGTCATGACTGACATTTTTATTTAATTCGAAGAAAAAAAAATAGTGAACTAGACTATGTATCCCATTTGTTCCCTTGTCACTCAGAAATACTATAGTAATTGTAAGTAAGTCCAATTGTGTTATATGTGCTGCATTTGAAACAAAATGTTTTTTTTTTTCTTTTTTCTTCAAGAAATAAAAACAAGCCAGGTAGCAGATGAGCCAGGGATGAAGAAGGAACATGGGACTCAGCTTACAGCTTCAAAAAATGCTTGTGATATCATCTAAATCATGAAGTGGAAAGTCATTCTTTTGCCCTAGAAGGCTTTTTTGTATCTCTGAAGAGTAAGAATTTATCGTAGAATCACAACTTCCCCCCACTAGCCAATTCAATTTGCCATATAACTCACTCTTGGATAGCCCCCAGGAAAGTCTTGTCAGTATCAGGTCATACATGTTATTAATTGGCTAGAAGAATTATTGTTTAGAAAGTCTAAAGAAATCAGCTACAAGAAATTCAGGTGCAAGAGAGGACATGTTGCCCTTACAATATTTCCAAGAAAGTTAACTAAAAGAAAAGCAAGAAGTAAATTAAAAATACATTGACTGGACATATGATAGCCTGTGTCTAAGCATATAGAAGATTTAAAAATCCTGTTTTCTCTTAAATATACTCCTAGACCTCTGGGAAGCTACTTCAGGACCATTTATAGGCCATAATTATATCAGAATTTTTGAAAAGCAATATCTGTATACATTACACAGAATTATGGTCCTGTGAGGGTAGAGTGATGACCCTGCAAGGAGGACCTCCTACTTTGTCCAAGCAAGCCCAGAGACCCAGGAGAGACAAAAATGATTGTTCCAGGTGGGAGGTCAGAGTATCATATATATTTACAGGGAACAGTATGGTCTCTGAGGAGTGACCACACTAAACTACAATCCTGAAAATTGCTCAAACGCTATCAAATCAAATATACCTAAAAAATAAAACACTATGGCAGAACAAACCACCACTCTTGTTGAAGTTTAAACTTTCTCGCTTTTAGCTCAGCTTCCCTTGCTGTACCATAGTTATTAGGGAAGGGGACAGACACAAACTCTTGTCCCAGTTATAGATTCAGGGTTTCAGATAACTTCTCTTCTGAAATAGGATGAGACTGTTACAGACAGTTATTCAGATGTTATCAGATGACCTGATATTTCAGAAAATAGGGTATTGAACATTCTTATCTAAAGGCTGTTTATTTTGCAGAGAAGACACTGATTCAGATCATTGTTGGTCTGCCTCAGCCTATCTACCTTTAGTAATCAGTTCATCTGCAAAATAAAGTATTATCAGCCTAATCCTGCAGGGCAGGATGATAAATAGCTATGAACAGAATGGCCAGATATTTACAAATACTTTTTACATTTGATTGCACCTGAAGTGATCTTTTTTACCTTGGAACATAAGGTTCTGTTGGAGGAGGGGGTATGTAGAGATCCTGGAGGGCAGAGCTGTCTCTTTTTGTTGGTGTGCTGATAGTGCTTGATGGAGTTGCAACACTGCTTGTCGGACTTCTAGGAATAAGAGGCTGGTTCAAAAGAGAGAGAAAAATAATCAAAGATTATCCTTATGTATAATAATTTTTAAATTGGAAAAGCTATAAGCATGTTCAGAAAGTTAAAGAAACAGTTGACAGTTCTAATGTGTTGTGTGCTTTTAAACTGAAAAAAAAGGAAGACTATTAAATCACTGTAGATGGAAATTATAGCAAGATTTTCTAACAATCTACAGCTGCAGAAAAATAAAATTAGAAGAAAATGTTGATTGCTTTAGTCTAGTTAATAACATGTCTACCTAATAACAAAAGCCTTAGGTACTTGACTCGTTATAGGTAAACTCAAGCTAAATAAAAAGAAAAAGGGCAAAACAGCAAGTACAACAATACTATCATATAATGTAAAAATTAATCTAATATTAAACAAATGCTGAATTTTGAAAGAGTTTTTTCCCTTCCATCTTTTTGGAAGTCAGTCCTTAAAGAAACAAATATTGGGATTAAAGAGAGTTCATAATACCTACCACTTCTGACCTAAATAACTACTGGAGGACACAAACATTTCACATTGTATTGATGGCAGAGAACCTCCAAATTCTGACTGAACAGTTGTGTAGAAAGATCATTCTGCCAGCACTAATAAGAATACTTTATGGTAGACCAACAGGGCATTCCTGTTCAGAATAATCAGTTTTCATTTCTCTACATATTAATCTTGACACTGCAGCATTATGCCCACACTGCAGAAATTCCCAAGAGCTGAACAACAGGAACTTTTTCAAAACCTTGGCCTTTCATAAGCTAACAATGAGTCATTTTGCTTACCAAGGAAAAAAACCCCACCACTGAGCTGGCCTCAAAATGGAACAGAGGAGGTTCAACCGAAACATAAGGCAGAATTTCTTTACTCTAAGAGTAACAGAGCACTGGATCAGGCCGCCCAGAGAGGTGGCAGAGTCTCCGTCTCTGGAGATATTCAAAACCCACTCTGTCACCATCCTGTGCAACCTGCTCTAGGTGAACCTACCCTGGTAGGGGGGTTGGATTAGGTGATCTCCAGGTGTCTTCCAACCCCTAACATTCTGTGAGTTCCTTTTTTTCAGTCTAAATATAAGAATAATGCATTCTACCTAGGAAGGCATCTACCTCTTCCTTTAGTCAGTTACTAGCCAGTTTTAGGCACAGAGCTGTGCTAGATGTTATTTATCCCAAACATAATAAAATGTTTGTCTAAAATTTTCTTGTTAAAACTTCACAAGTCCTTTATAGCAATAAATTGTCACAAGATTTTGCTTTTTGAATGTTAGAAAATCATCTCCTGTAAACAGCAATACTATTAAATTCCTCGCACATTAGAGTTAGGGTGAGCATTTTGTAGTCAGGGTAATGAAAGACTGACTGTATTTACAGGAAGAGAGGGAGACACACACACAAAACCAGACAGATAAAAGACTTTACAATCAGTAAAAACAAGAAGACAGAAGTCCGCAAAATTAAGAATAATGTTGGTGGAAAAATTCCGTAAAAAGCAAAAAAATAAAACCGAAAAAGAAATAAAACACACCTCATTTTGAAAAACAAAAATCTTATCTTTTAGTTCCATCTGTAACACTATAGCCACAGATGTTTTTGACCCACTTACTAATACAATACTTGTTACTTCCTCTCTGATACTTTGCACTTCCATGACAAGAAGCTTGCTGAGTAGCTTGTAGAATTAATTTGCACTGTAACTCAAAATAACTTTGTGACCTAGGCCTTATTTAGACTTATTAGGCCCAGCCTGTTGTTCATTGCTCATACTGGTAAGAGTACTGAGAGGAAAGACAAGATGGGTAGAAGGATTTCCTCTTCTCTTTAAGGAAGAAGACAGCCCTATGCTCTACCTGCATGAAGAGGTAGGTAGGAGGAAAGGGGGCTCTGGAGACTAGACTGGTGGCAATTAATAGGAGTTGATTGTTTATGTCATATAAGGAAAATCATTCTCAAGCATAACAGTGATCTGGACTTACAAAAGGTTGATGAGCCTCTGGCAATCCTGACTGGCTGCTGTAGGGTTAGAGGTACAGAATTTCCCTTGTGTTATAGCCCAAAACACCAGGGCTTAACTATTTAAATGGTGATGATCTGAGCTTAATTTCTGAAGAAAAAACAAAACAAAACCAAACGAAACCCAACCCCGCCGAAACAACTTTGCTGAAGTCTGAGGATCCTATTAGTAAACTTCAATGGTCCCTGTTAATACAGAGAACAGACTTACAAGTGGGCTTGTCCTCCAGACCATATTGCTGGAAGATGCTGAAAATCACTATAGGTTTTATCCATCTTTGACATATGCCTATTTTGGTTCATCTTTTGGCTTGGCAAGGTAGCTAAAATAGTGAGGGCAACAGGAAGAAATATTGTTCAGTCTACCACAGAAAACCACAACCCAGCCAGATCTGAAGGTAAAAGGTCTTCCTCAAACTGTTCCCTTGCCAGAGATAAAGCTTCAGTGTAACTAATGAGAGTCTGAATGACCTTGGTATCTCAAAGCATGTCAAAATCTGTACACATTGCCAGGGCATCCAGAGCTCCCAAGAAGATAGAAACTGTAATACAACCTAGTACAGCTGGAAGCACAATCCTGTGGGATTCTCTCAGAACATACTGGCATATCTCATATTTTCTCTATATTTGGGTTATATTGCCAAAGTCTACCCTTCTGTATATTTCCACAAAATCAGAAAAGTTGTGCAATTGAATAAGGAGAAAATCCAAATTGATTTTTTTTTAAACCATCACAAAACTAAATATTTACCAGCACTTCACTCAGAAAGGACTGCTGTATGGTAAAAGCATTCAAGCGATCTCTCCTG
This sequence comes from Florisuga fusca, assembly GCA_038090715.1. Classification (NCBI taxonomy): domain Eukaryota; kingdom Metazoa; phylum Chordata; class Aves; order Apodiformes; family Trochilidae; genus Florisuga; species Florisuga fusca. Next base: position 12,659,308 of record JAAWXA010000004.1, on the reverse strand, counting down.
ATAGTGGCTCAGCCCACTGAGAGCATTGCTATAACTACCAAGTTGTGCTGTAGTTCAGCTTTCATTTTATAAAGAATAAAAAATCTTGCCCTCCTGGTTGAAAAGAGAACCTTTAGAACACAGCCCATAAGTATGGTACATAAGTGGCATTTTGCATTTAAATTTAGAGAGACCTCAACCTCTCAGTTGGAGTCAATCTGTGCACCTGTGAATAAATCAGCTCATGCAGTTCTCCAGCTCAATGGCAGCCATTCAGTGATCACAGGAAGGCACACTGAACAGAAAAACACACAGAACTCCATTCAAGTATTTCTGAATTGGATGCTTTGGAGATCAGGGTTATCACTGAATCAATTGTCTTCCAAGGACTACAGATTTTTCCTGATGCAGTTGCTTTTGGCAGGTTGGCCAATGCAAGTGAGATTGCTGAAACAGCAATAAAAATAAAAAGTTTTCAGGTCCAAAGAGTTAAAATATTTGACCTAGGGGAATAGTCTGACAAAGTTTAGAAGTTGCATACTGAAACTGGAACACCCTCAAAAACGTCCCACATAAGACCCTGCATCAATCTTAACCCACGATGACAGGCACAAACTCTGTATTTCCATATATTTTGGAGCACTATTTCTCAGACATTTTGGATGCACCATCCTCCTTCAGGATTATTAGTCTTAATGGATCGTTTCCCAAATTGTTAGTTGGTCAGGGAACAGACAACCAACTGTCTTTACTTACTGCAGTCCAGTTTCTTTAATACAGGAAAATAAGAAGCCTCTGTAAGTACTGACTGACAACACACAGACACGTAACTCCCCTCTCCTCCAGAAGCTGCTCCCTGCAATTGCTCCCTACAATTAGCTGTGCCCTGCAATCCCTTCATTGCTCTTGCTACCAGAACTTACTGCTGCTTTTCCATTCCACAATCCTGAAGGAACTGAGAGGGTACCCCAAGGAAGTCAGCATAGTATCTTTGCTTTTTTCCTCTCTAAACAATAAATGTAATTGATATTTAATATATTGTACCTAAAATTCTTTTAAATGTTTTTATGAACCTTTGATGAACTCCATTAGAAGCTGCAATATGTAGTTTGAGAAATATTGCTCCAGAAAAAAATATACAATTTTAAAAAATATTAGCAAAACCAATACAAAACTTCAAGCAGTAGTATCATTACACAGTATTTGCATCAATAAATAGATTTTACTGCTGTTATATTTTTCATATTGGACCAAGGTTATGACAATGTATTGAACAGAATGTTTTCAATAAAATAAATTTTTTTAAGACAAATTATGATGTGAAGCAATGACATACTTTAATTTATATCCTGTAGGAAAGCTCAGTCAGAATCCAATTTAACAGTTTTGCAAAGAATGTCCCATCCCCATACAGTTAAAAGACAAGCAACTGAAGACTAAACAAGTTAGTATTTTATTCAAATTCAATGACTAAAAAGTGTAAGTCATTATTTCTAATCATGAACGATGAAAACAATATATAGAATTGTCTCTAGATGAATGAAGGAGGCAATATAATCAAATAAGAGAAGCTACATAAAAATAACAAGAGTAGCATTTTCTTTCAAATCAAGGACTCTGTTGTTAGTGCTGCTGTTCCTTCTTAGGAGGCTAAAAAGCTGAATATGCCATAGAGGAGATATGATGCATATCTAATCCAAAAGAGAAAGTCTGTTAAAAATAACTACAGATATTGAACTGTTGGTGATTTTATAATGGTAAGGTTTAATCACATACAACCACAGAGTAAAACATTTTAAATATACAAAATTTGACATTTCAATAAGCTCAGTGAAGAATATGACAGTATATTTAAAACAGGTTTTTTTTCAGAAGGTTTTTTTCCAAGATGTGGCTGGCAGCTGGACCTGCCCCCAACCTCACTAACAAAATTAAAAGCCTTTTCAGTGATATTGGCAAGATGTAGTCCAAACTAGCCGAAGCATGGCAGTATGTTGCTTTACCACTCCTTTCCTGTATTATAAAGAAACTGGGTTAAGTCTGCCACACTGTAGTCAAAAGTCCAGGCTCTTTTGCCTAATAAAGCATTCTCCAGAAGGTAAAGGAGGACTCTGCAGCCAGCTTCTCACTAGCATGATGATAGCAGCTTACATAAGATTTCATACACTTCAAGAATCTTCTCTATTAAACCTTCCACCCTTGTTCAAACAGCACTTCAGGAAACCTGCCTTTGAGACCTCCCCAAAATAACACAAAGAGGAAAGGAGAAATAAGACAGACAGTATAGAGTAGAGTATGTTTATTTAACTTAGTTTTTCAAGCAGACAAAAATTAGAGTTCAAAGATAATTAATCCACCTTGATGTCAAGTAAGAAAAACAAAAAAATTAAAGGTTAAACTTATTTGTTCACCAATTTCAGTAGTAGTCAGAAGTACAAACATTGCAATCTGAAATATCATTATTGGCTTTCACAAAATGGATCAGAGTATCAGAAAAAGTATCTGAAAGGCAAATTTAGTAAGATTTCTTTTGCAGACATAACATCTTAATATTTATGTTACAATACCATGTTAATTAATACCTTCAATTGCAAAGGAAACCACAAAATTCCCCAAGGCACAGCTGCCTAATTCAAATCTTATAAAAGCAGTAATGAATGACACAGGCTGAAAAATCCCTTGACTTCACAAATTCTGACATCATTCCAGAATTCATCAAGGGAGAACTTTGATTATCTGCAAGAAGTTGGGTACTAACAGATACTGAAACAGACAATCATCAAGTGATGGAAAAGAAAACAAGAAAAACAAGCAGCACCTCCTTTAATCAGGTCACGTGAGGAAAAAAAGGATACTTATTTTTTTGTACTGATTGACCTTAGCGTTGGAATTAATGCACTGGTAAATACTAACTCATTATGTAATGGTGCATAGTACAGCCATAGGAAAATTGCATTATTTTACTGTATATCAAGCCATTTAATATCAGTTTCAAGGATGCTCTATGGGATGCATAATTCCTCTTCTTCTTTCTTGACTCTTTTGTGAAAAGAATGAAGAATATACCAAAAGGAAAAAACCACCTTCAAGAATTAATCAATATTTATGTAGAGTGCATTTAACTTGTAATTCTTGGCAAGACCGTGTTGTGAAGGCAGAGCTGTTCTAAACAAACCACTAACATTCTATGAAGTATTCATGCCAATTAGTAACCAGTAAATATCCAAATGAACTAAATGCTTTTTCTGTACTCAAAGACCACAAACGTTTGGTTGGCATTTGGCTAATCTAGATCACTAACAGTTGACAGCAAGCTCTTAAAAATTTCATTGCCAGAATGTATAATTTAATTACCAGGATGCCTTGTCACACACACTAAACTAATACACTGGTAGTACCTGCATGCTGCCTTAATTGGAAGGCTTGACTAGCATTTCCCAACTTAACTGGCATACTTAGTACCTCTCCATTAATTCTAGTTTTTCATGTAGGTGCAAATAGCAGTCTTCATATTCTTAAATGCAATTATTGACTAAACAAGCAGAATGTAATTTACCAATATTGCCTGAACACTATTCACTTACAGCTGAAATTAAATTTTGAAGGTTAACAATAAAAATATCCTAATTTAAATCTCAGTGTGAATGTCTCTCAGTTAAATCCACTGAAATATTTCCTTCCTACCTTTGCTGCAACAGATGCTAACCATATTAATTGGTAAGGTGTATACAAAAGCTCAGCTTTTGTTTCAGCCTCCTTACATTTGGGCAAACTTCCACATTCCCACCTCAGTCATTGTGACATCACATTTTTACTGTTCAATCCATTTGCAGAAAAAAGAAAACAAACAATCCACAGCAGCCAGTTTGCAGATCCTATATTCCCAGCTCATCATAATTTCATTGCCATACCTTATTTGAGATACTTTTGAATAGTTTGCTCATATTTTGTATTTTAACAGAATTATTACTGAGTCATAATTTCTTTATTGCTCACGTCTGTTGAATAATACATATAGTTCAATTAAACTAGCTCTGTGATGACAACACAGTTATAACATACTCAATTATTTTATGGCATCCTGATATAGAAAAAGAAGTTATCATAATTTCCCCTGCTTTCAAAGTTGATGGAAGAACTGTTTTTCCTTATGTTTTTTTTTTCCTATTTGCTGTTACTTTCCATCTCTCCTCTCACACAGCCTTCCTAACTCCTATTAGACAATAGCATCCTAACATGAATCTGGAACATGAAAAATTTCAAAGCAACCAGGGGGCAAATGGCAATTACCAAAGATACAGCTTTTAAAATTTCTGAAAAAATCTTCAGAAAAGCAAATTCTGTTAAGTAGTTTCTTCATTTTTTTAAATAAAGTTTCACTGCATTCTGACTGCTTTTGCTGCTTGTTATTAATGAAATGTACAGTACCTATTTCACACTTAAGCTACATCTAAAGTTTAAGATCAGCTGACTTTAACATCTGCTCACTTCTGATCTGCATAAATTAATAACAGAAATCTCCACAATATGCAGCCTCTGAAGTTTGTCTCTGCTTCACCCTGGAGCTTTTTTCACTCAGTCTACTTAAAACTGTTGTTTCTCACTTTAACATCACAAATTACAGCAGACACACATATATATACTTCACACATAAGTGTTGAGTGAGGTTCTGGCCTTTGCCTGATGTCATGTTTGATAAAATCAGAACAACATCATCATGACACCAGAATTGTGTCTCTGATGTTTAACAGTATCTCTATTAGTACTCATATAAGCCTTAAAACCACTCATATTTGCTATGATATCAGCAAAAAAACCCCACAAAGCCAATGCTCTCATTACCCCGCTGCTCTCTCCAAACCTGTAAGATTACAGAAAACCTCTATGTAGGTTTTTTGTAGGATCAGATTCATCCAATACAGAAAATCTACATTTGAGCTAGCTGTCCAGACTCTCCTTATCATGAAATGGAGATAAAGAGGCATGTGCCAATTCAGCTCATCCTAAAGCAGATCAGACTAAAATAGGCCAAGATGAACAAACCAGTAAATGTTATGTATGCGCCCTGGCTAAAGGGAATAAAAATGAGCAACTTGATTGATGTGCAGGTTTGTACAGAACAGATACCCAAAACCATATCACTTGAATTATGCCCCTGTATCTGCATTGAACTAAGCATGCTGACATGTAAATCAGAGCCAAATAAAACATACTAGAAGATCACTGGATTTTTCCATCTAGAAATGAGTGTGGAGTTTCAAACAGGCCCACAACTTCAGCTCGTGACCACATTGACTGTAAAAGGACCACAGGGATCCTCATTTTCCTACTGCTCTTAGTTTAAATGGGGGAAATAGTTTTCTATTGAATTTCTTGCCACCCTTTTGGAGTAGCCCATTTTGATTTAATTGCTTGTTTGCTATTGTCTGGGTCAATGGCCCATGTCAGAAACTTCTGTTCTGGGGTCTTCAGTGTAATTATTCTAGTGGCAAATGATAAAGTGAAACAAAAAGAAATATCTAGGGGAATAACACCATTCACCCAAAGAAATACCAAACTCACCCAAAGAAGTTTTAGACTGAAAGCATGTGACTCCATTTAAAAGCAGTGATGTATATTTTTCATTTGTATTTATATTCTCACTAAGGCTATGATAAAAGTTCAGCCTTCAAGTATGGACATTCATACTCTCATATCATGCACACAGATTTGCAGTTTTATGTTCAGACACTAATAAGGTATTTTTGGTTGAAAGCTTTTTGTCACATGCCTAGTCAGTACTTTGTATCTGAAAGACCAAGACATCTCATCATTTAAAAACTTAGGCAGTTTCAAAGACAATGATGCATTTAACCATTATAAGGTAATGATATATATATATGTACATATTTGAGAGAAGTTCTTCATAGCATTAGTTCTTTTTATGAATCTCTTAATAATTTAAATGGCAAAGAACACAGCTACTGGACGTGGCATTTCAATATCTCATTTTTCTTTTGCCCAAACTTTGCAGAAGTCTCTCCCTCAAACTTAATTTTAAATTAGACTTTTTATTGTGGTGATAAAAATGAATGTCCTTTTTATGCAAATAAAATAAATTTCTAAACTCTGAGCTTTCTGAACTGAATGAAAAAAGGGATTATTTGTCAGTTCCATATGTTTGCTACAGGCTATCATCACTCTGGACATAACTTTTATTTCCTAGAGTAATCCATCACAGTGACATTTTAACCCAGAGTGAAACATTGAAGCTTTAATGAAACCATTCTTTGGGTTTTTTTGCACATTGCAGACTTAGTCAAATTAAAGGCCCAGCAGAAATCGTGTGCTATACCTTGTTATATGCAAGGGTTCAGTCTCAAGGACAACTCTGATATGGATATGAATATGACTTTATTTACAGGAGGAAATTCTGATAGTTGAGTGGTTTATTGAATAAAATCACCTTATAATTTTTTTTGCAACTCCATGATTGATCAAACTGGGAACTCAGGATGCTTTCCTCCCCTCTTTCTTTAATGTTATACTGCACTGACAGCTTAAAAAGAAAACTAAAATTTACCAGTTTCTATAGAATGCTTGAATCCCCTTAGTGAGAAAAATTATCTGGGGTTACTTTTCTGCATTGTAAAACAGTGGGACAACTATTTCTTAGCTTTAAAAAGTTCTAACAACAGGTTTAATTTCAATTGAGCCTGAGAGCAAACTGCAGAGAAATAATTTCAGAAACAATTTTTCAAAGTATGCAAGAGTAAATCCATATGCTGCTGAGATGAAGCACAATAAAGCATAATTGAGATAATCTATAGTTAAAATGATGGTGTATGACTTATGATTAAGCTTCATTACCTGCAGAGCAAGGGGCTTCCATCTCATATTTTTCAGTAAAGCTGGTGCTGAGGTAAGCATGCTCTGAGGTCGCTTTTTCAAAGTTAAGATAACACCACTCGGATCCTCTCGTAGTGCATTCACCAAATTTTTCAACTGCCACCCCACCTGGTAACCAGTAAAATCATTACAATAAAATTGAGGTACAGTATTCAGTATTTAATGTTCCCTTTTTAAATAAGACTAGTAAAATAACATAATAGGAGTGTGTATATATATATACTAAAGGACATTAACTCTAGAATTGTCAAAATAAGTTACTGCATAAAAATCATGTCAACTAAAATAATTACTATAATGCATTAAGATGGATATGCATCACTTCAGGTTTTAGAATTAATAAACTACTGTTACTCCACTGTAAATGTACAATTAAATCTCAAAGTGTTTTTAAAATTAGCTCTGGTGCATAGACCTTAGGAGACTAGAAGGTTAAAAAAAGCCCTGGCTTCTGCATGAACAGTTAAATTCAAACCCGAGCATTCTATATTCTATTACTATTTAAAGTAAACTAACCACATAGAGTCACGATACTTCTACTCCTATGCAAGCACAAACCAGTTCAGGAAAATCTTATACTCTTCACACTGCTATAAAATCAAAATTAAAATCACAAGGACCCCCTTTTTTTTTTTTTAACAGTATTTCTTTCATTATTATTTCAGAAACAAATACGGTAAATTAACAAGAGAAATGTAGTCTAGCCACTACTTGAATATTAGCCCAAAGTAAAATTTTCCTAATTGAATTACAGTATTTTGAAATATCCTAAAATTAAGAACTTGACTAACATGGAAAGCAATAAGCCTTTATTTAGGAACACAGGATAGAACTTTCTGAATACTTTGCCTTTTTGAAAAAAGTAATTCATAAATTAAAACATGTACATGTAAAACTCAAGGCAATATCTTCAATCTAAGTAATACTTGATTTTGGATATCTAGCTTGAAAGGTTTTAAGATATTCAATCCCTGTCTTTTCAAGTTTGGCAGCTAGAATGGCAACACACAGAATCATACATCCCTTGAAAATCCTTGCCTGTAGACTGTATCTGTAAACCTGACAGATTTTCTACCTTTTTGTCTCTCTCCACTCGTAAAAAAAAAAAAGGTGTTTTTTTCTAATGTTTAGAGGGTAACAGTTACAGATATTTTCCTTCTTGTACAAGAACAGTGTTAAGAAGAAAAATATTTAATTCAGATGTGTGACTCTTACTGAAAAAACATCTAGAATTCTGAAATAAGGTAACACAACCATAAAAAGGTTACTTAAGTTACTTTATATCCTGCCAATATATTAAAAAAAAAAAAAAAAAAGGCAATGTGAATAAAGAGAATGCAGATTTTCCTTATCATTGGTATAGTGCAATAGAAGACAAATAACTGTTACCTGTGCTTAGGCAAGGTAAACTCATGGAGCTTGCTTCAAGTTATTTTTTCCTATTACACTGAAAAACACTTTGCTTAATATCCCTTATTTTAAGAGCTGATGCTCCCACATGAGCATGCCACTTGTGTCAACACTGATTCCCACCAACAATCCTGGATGAAAGACATGGTTAAAACTTCACCACTCTTCCTTAGCTACTATGAACCCACCTGTCTTGTTTTACATCCAGGATGCACTTCTGCAGTAATATGCAGTAACAGTAAATGAAGAAACAGAGCGATGACAACATGCATTTTTATGGTATATTTTTCAGCTTCCACAGAAGATGCCCAAGCATGACGGAATTCTTACTTTCAGTCTAATGCACTCAGCATACTGCTATTACATTTTGAACAAAATGAAATGTTGATATAATCAACTTCAGCTCAACTCCCTTTTGTCTCCCTTTTGTTTCAACAGTATCTTAACCAAGTCTCTGTTAAGTCCAAGCTATGGCTGTTAATAGTATGATTTTATATTAAAAAAAAAAAGCACCTTGCTATTTACAATAGTGTTTTCCTACTTGGAGAGGCTTCCACCACTGTTTAGAAAAGAATAATATATTCTCTGCAGTTCCTAACATTACCTTGAGTGTATGCAAGGTTTCATTTACTACTCTAAAGAAGGAATTAGAGATCTATGGTTCATGTAAAATATCTCTATATGTAAGCTACTGTACACTTTAATTCACTAATGTAAAAATCTGCAGACAGACCTCAGGAGAGGAATCCTTCTGCTGAATAAAGCAGCATAGGGAGCCTTGAAGAGAACATGATGTGGCCCCAGTTACAGGGTCAGGATGCAAAATTCTTGCCATTTAAGTTGACAGGATGCTGCATGTGAAAGCTGTGCTTTAAAGCCATCTGTTTCTCACTGAAATAGCCAGAGGAATATAAATAAAATCAGGGTTTTATGCTAGAATTTTTAAATTCTTTCAAATGCACTTTCACACTTTGCAGAGATAAACTTTATCATGTATTTCAACTGTGCATTACATTGCAATAAAAGGGAGATTATCTAGTATCTTTTTTAGAGTTAGAGGGATTAAAGGAAAAAAAATCACTTCAAAGCACAGAATCTGCCGAATTTAATTTAGAAGCTCATTAATATAAACAATTTAACTTAATTTTTCACAGGAAAATTCTGAGTTTACTATAAATGTCAAATGAAGTTCATCCTTAGCTTTTACGTCATTCTCTGACAGGAGTGTTCTGGCTGATTCAGTCCTTGGTTTTTTCGCATCTTTTGAATACAAATAACTAAATTGGTCTAAGAGGAGCAAGTCACATAAAAGGCTGTCAACAATAAATTGAAGGGTATTGATGTCCATGTAGGAAGTATGCTCTTCGGTTCCCACAAAGCTTAGAACCCATCAAAATTCATATTAACACAGACTAAGCAGAAGCAATCTTATCTGAGAAGGTCAGGTTAGAAAGGGGAAAAGGTACTGAATATACCTAGAAATGAAAACTGCTTTCCAGAAATCCGTTTTAGTGACACAGAGTCTATACTTTCTTTTAAGTGTGATTTGAATTTATTTTTTCTAATCTCTCCTCCGGATCTGGTGTACACTTGCAGACCAGAAAGCTAACTGTATCCTTGGCTGCATGAAGAGCAGCATGGCCAGCAGGTCGAGGGAGCTGATTCTCCCCCTCTACCCTCGTGAGACCCCACCTGGAGTGCTGCATCCACTTCTGGAGCCTTTAATACATGGATGTGCTGGAGCATGTCCAGAGAAGGGCCATGAGGATGATCAGAGGGCTGGAGCTCCTCCCCTGTGCAGACAGACTGAGAGAGTTGGGGTTATTCACTCTGGAGAGGAGAAGGCTCTGAGGAGACCTTATTGTAGCCTTTCAGCATCTGAAGGGGCCTACAATAAAGCTGGTGAGGGACTTTTTAGGATGTCAGGTAGTGATAGGACTAGGGAGAATGGATTCAAACTAGAGGAAAGTAGATTAAGATTAGATATTAGGAAGAAGTTTTTCACCATGAGGGTGGTGAAACACTGGAACAGGTTGCCCAGAGAGGTAGTGGAAGCCTCATCTCTGGAAATCTTTAAGGCCAGGCTGGACAGGGCTCTGAGCAACCTGATCTAGCGGGAGCCTATGTCAAGGGGGTTGGAACTAAGTGATCAATTCTCAACTTCTAATCAAGTTTTTGGGCAGATGTTTCAATGTCCCTAACATATCCTTTATCTTGCTCACATAGTGCGAAGGCAGAAGGTAATAGGAAAGTTTCATTATTAGTTTGAAAGGTCAGTGATAAAAGGACTACATTAGCAGTCAACTCTACTTACATTAAAATGATGGAAACAATATATTTTTAAATTAGTGCTCTGTATTGATTTTTAAGCACCAAGCAAGATCCTGTCACTTGCTTTAAAATAAATCTACATTGCTAAACCAAGTGCCATCAACGAGCTACAGTCAGAAGAAGTGTCTTTAGCAGCAGCTCAAGCCCAGTGCTGGGTTTTGCTGTGCAGCACCTGAATTGCTCCCAGCTGCCAGTACAGCTCATGGCCAAGCACAGATGAGAGCAGCCTGGGTGTTGGGTACACAACGTGTCCAGTCCCTGGGTTACACTGGAAGCCCCTGGACAGGGAGTGGAAGAGCACCCAGTTCATGCTTGCGGGCCTGGGTGCCCCTGAGAGCACAGCACGCCTTGTGGCAAGTAGGAGCTTGGGGCAGGATAGCCCACAGAGTTTTTTTGGAAGGAAGGAGGACAAGGTCTATGGGCTCAAGGTGCAGCAAGGGAAGGTGAAAATGGTGTACAAAGATACGGGAACTAGAGGGAGAGGAAAGTGAGAGCACCACAGGGGTGCCCTGAGGGGTTGTCCTGAGCAATTCCTGATGAGGAGATTACAGCACCTTTGCTGGAGGAGTCTACTGCCAAGGAGAAGGAAGGATACAAAGGGTAGCCCATGCCACCTGAGGAGTAATTCTCCAAGGCCAGGTGAACAGTGCTGCTGGGGGAATGATCAAAGAATAGGGCAATGCTTTGAACTTGGAGAAGCAACCTTCAGGCAGGGTACCTGAAGCATCAGCATCAAGCCACCTTCAATTTCTCATTTCATTCTACCACCACACAGTTGCAGCCAAGCTGGGAAGCCTCACCAGCATGCTCCAGAGACACTTGGAGCCATTCAGGTTGCTTCTGTGAGGCAAGACAGGCATTTAGGAGCTCTGTGCAGCTGCACCCAACTCTGATATTCCTCCTCAGCTACTCTGTCTCTCCCTTTTGCCTTCCACTGGCTTCTCCACCACTTGGGATATGTCAGCATCCTCTACCTCAAACAGCAGAAAGTTTGATCGGAGGGTGCTGTTATAAAGGTCTACTTCTGCAGACAGAAGTGGAAAAAGATGCTGCTGAGCAAGATGAGACATTTTAAAATACCTCAGATATTCTTTGGCTTGCAGCAAGAACAGCTGGATGACAATATTAAAATATCCTGAAACAGAACTTATTTTGAATTCCCATTCTAAATTGCCAAGAATTTCAACATTTTAATCTAATAAAAGTTGCTCTTAAAGGAATTACCTTTTTTCTTAGATTAATTTATTGCCCTGTTTATGACAAGATTCATGGCAATCTTCCCATTTTCTGAAAGTAAGCTAGACTATCCATTGAAAAGTAAGAAAGACCATTCACTGATTCCTGTGAGCACTGCTGCTATGAGCCAGAGAGGAGCTCTGTAAAATATTAGTATGTAGGCAGCTCAAGCAGAATTTGCATGGACCTAACCCAAGTATATTTAGGATTCTACAAGACCCAGTCTGAAAAATCCAGCATATGAAACCAAGGAGCAGCTGCATCATTTAAAAGCAGCATGCAAATCTAATGAACATTGAAATTCTGTAATCCAGCCGGTGGAATTATAATCAAATGATAAATAGATCAGAGTCCGTATTTTCACAGGTGTGTTTCTTCTCAAAAGGTCACCAGAGTCCCATGAAAGCTGGTGAGAGCTTTCTGCTTCCATGAAGAATTTTTTTTCCAGTTACAGTAATTGATTCCTTACTTGCAGATTTGTAAAAGGGAAAAGTAGCAATATCTCTAAACTTCTGAAGGAAAAGTATGCTAAACATAAACTGTAAAGCTGTTTGCTATTTTCTTGTGAAGCAAATATACAAAATCTGCTCTAGTGTTAATTTTTTTGAAAGTTGTTGAAAAGGGAAAATTAAAAAAAATCTTATTTTTTCAATGTTGCCTTTTAAGTGGAATGCAGCCAGAGCTTGTTGGCTTATCTAACACTCAAAGCCTTAAGCTTTTACTCCTGTTTGATCTAAAAAACACCAGAATTTCTAGGAGGAAAGTGTATTTACCTAAGATGTGTGTTTTTTAAAGATCTTCCATATCTATCACCCATCTTATATTTTATAAAAAAGAAACAAAAAAGATTAGCGCATAAGAAAAAAACCACCACACAACACGGCACTTGAAATCCCTGCCTATCAAACTTAGCATGCTGTTAAAGTCAGAATCTGACAAGAAACTATCTGGCATCATGCTGTTAAATTAACAGATTGATTTCCATGAACACTGGCCAGAAACAAGGATGGTCATCTGGCAGCCCTGTGAAACAAATATGTTAGCAGCAAACATCTCCTTCCCTTCCCCATCTGCAGCTGCCTGAAAAGACTGAAAAATAATGGGAAGTCATAGGTCTTCTGCCTCCAGAAAATACTGCTGGGTGAGGAAACCAAAGAAGGATGTTTACAACACGGACTACCACAGAGATGAAAGCTGCATCTGTATGCAGTAGGAGAAGCAGTGTCAGGAGAGTAGCAGATGCCTTTCAGGGATTTATCCAGCTTCTTAGGTGGCCATGATAATGAACATATGTAAGTCCATGCTTACGTAACAGCTTTCTCCCAAAGAGAAGTGGTTAATAACATTGTGATTGCATAGGCTGCAATTCTAATTAAAGACCATTTTGACTATATTATTTAAATAAATACAACTGTAATCCAGTGTTAAAGAAGTCAGTTCTGTTCATCCATTGAGTGTCACTGATCACACCACATTGTATTGTTGTCCAATCACAACAACACAGTTTGTATATGAAGTCTATTGAAGAAAATTGCATCCTTTACTTGAGCAGATCCTTATGTTTCATTAAAACTTTTGCTTGCTACCACTAAACTGCAAAATAAGTATTTTTTTATATTCATGTTTGGTCCAGTAAACTAAAGCTCACACTGAAAAGATACTCCTAAGAATAAACTAAAGTAGCACCCAAATTGACAGCTGTCACTGCTCTAATTAAGCTTCTCGAATCACCTTCCTTCATCAGAAAACTTATCTGATACAGAGCATAACTTCTGATTTTGCTACTTTGCTTTTATAATTCATCATAATCCAACAAACATCACAAATGTTAGTAACATGACTACAGAGCACCATGGTAATGGAGACAAGCATCAGTTTTACTCCTGTGGGAACTGACAATTGAATTATCCAGGGACACAATCAGTTCTGCATTGAAGCTTGGACATTGTTTTATATAAACACTTACTTTTCACTGATATAATCAACCTTCACTTCAGAGCCACCTCACTGTTTTGCTTTCGAGTCATTGCTAGCAATATCCTACAACAAATAAATGACTATATTTGTTTGGAACAGCGAAGACTACAACTTAATGTGTTTGATTATAATGTATATACCTGATGTAAAGTCATACACTTATTTCAGGGTATGGCTCAAAAAAATGGGGTTGATTTCAGTTCACTGCTTTGGTGTACATCTGAAATCTGGTGTATACTCCCTTGCTTGGGTACCTGCTCTTCCCCACAGTGCCTGGTTGCCACAATACAAAGACTATAAGGGCATCTCTCTCTTCAACCAGGAGTATAGATAACCAGAAGAGACAGGTAGTGCCAATTTGTAGGGTTTCCAACCACTTGATGAATGTAGAAGTCAGCATTATTTATCCTCAGAGACTAAATTCAGTCTGTTAAACCCTGGAGGGTTGTCTCAAGTACCAAGATGTGCACAATTTTAGGTTTAAGGCTTTCCCTGGAGGTAAAGCACTCTGATGAAGGGAACACATGAGAATAAAGGCAAGTCATACAAGAGACAAGAAACCATCAGGTCCCTGCACTGGGAGGAAGAAAACAAGAGTTTTGGTCCCTATTCCTAGTGACTACTTTTTTGCTTAGTATAAATGCAATACAAACTACACATACACTTGCAGGAAACAGGGTCTGAAAGCCACATTGCAATGATCAGGACTTACACATTTGTCAGCAAGGGAACAGACATTAAATTATTACGAATAAGGTGCTCTCACCATAGTTCTCACTTGGCCTCACCTTCAGGAGCTCTCAGGGAACATATGGAGAGTTCAGGGGCCCACCTCCATTGAAATGGGGCTCCTGGCACAGGAAAGACCTCCACTGCCTGAGAGGAGACATTTCAGCATCCCTCGTGCTGTGCCACAGTGCTAAAGAAACATTAAGGCTGAGTAGGAAAGTGCTACTTAATGCCTACGAGTTGGCAGTACAAGCTGAAGGCTCAAGGGAAGATTTAGGCAAACTGGATTGCACCCCATTTTCCCCACAGATTAACCTGCAGTTGGGGTGTTGGTGACCTCATCCTTCCCAGAAGAAGGGAATAGACAAGTCCTGCACATTTCATGCAATATAAGGAACACAGTCCTCCAGAATGACCCTGCATATTAACCCACCACAGACAGGTTCACCTTACAGTAACTCATTTGTGCCACAGTGTGCTTCCATCTCACATGGAGAATTTGAGGCGTGTGTGTGAGTGTGTGTGTGTACATTGTATAGTCTCACATTTAAATTCTCAAAATGTTTGTCCAGGTATTTAACCAATAAATATGTGTCCTGGTTTGGGCCAGGATAAAGGTAATTTTCTGTCTTGAAATTAACAGCAAGTTTCTCAGACAGTATCTGCTTCTAAGACTGATAACACCGGATGTTTATAGTTACAGCCAGAGAATGGTGTGCAGAACCAAGGACACTGCTCAGCTCTGAGGAACATTTTGCCCTCTGGAAGGAGAAAAAGAGTAAAAAGGTCACACCTGCAGCCCTCCCTTAGGGAGGAACGGACAAGATAGATAGCCAAAATTGACCAAACAGAGTATTCCATCCCATACATGTCATACTCGGTACAAATTTGAGGGATCACGAGGGTCAAACCCCTTCCTGTCCTTCCTGCTTCCCCTTCTTCGCCTGCTCCCTGTTTGCTTCGGCATCCTGGGAGGATTCCGTCTTCTCATCTGCCTGTGGTCCTGATCCGAGCCAGCCTGAATCTGTGTGTTCCTGCCTCCAGCTCCTGACTGCTGCTGACTCCAGGGGTCCAGCCTGGACTTTCCCAGGGCTGCCCTGCAGCCTCCATGGTGACGTGAGAGTTATTGGGGGAAAGGGGGGAGGAACGTGGTATCATTTTTCCTGGATATTTGTATATATTTAGTAATTTTTCCTATTTATCATAACTGATTCATTAAAGCTGTGTAGTTTAGTTTCCAACCCCTAAGTCTCTCTCCCTTATTCCCTCTCCTTTCTTTATTAGGGAGGAGAGGGGGATTAATACAGAGCATCTGTTACTCGGTTTAATTGCCGGGCCAGTGTTAAACCATGATAATAAGCATGCATGCATACACAAGTATATAAATAATTTTGTTTCATGTTAAATTTACATTATCACACCCTAGTAATTTAAGATTATTCCAGCTCATCGGTAATTCCAACAGTCATTGACTGCCCCATTTTCAACATATAAATAAATTACCTGAGATTCCTAGCTGCCCTGCAGCTACTAACTGCTGTCTTTGAAACAGATGTTTCTTGAGACTGAATTCATACAGTGAAAATAAACTAACATGTGTACAAAGAAATTATAAAAAAAATAATTCTTAAAGATTACTAATAATCAAGCCATCTCAAAAAAAACAAAAACAAAAAACAACAAACCAAAAAACAAACAAACAAAAAAACCCAACAAACCCACAAAAACCCACAAAGCAAAAAGCTTTTCATTCAAATAAAAACTTACGTAGCAACAGTTAACTAACCAGAGGACAGGCATACGGAGTTATAGGAAATTGTTACAATAAAGCAGCAATTATTTAACCAGAGTCCTTTTTTTGCTCCATTTTACTTCTGTTAAAATAATCAGCCATAGACTATGGAGAGTGTTCTAGCAGCTGGGGTGTTCTAAGCCAGTACTGAGGGGTTTTTTATTTTAATAAAAAATTACATATCCAGAGTACATCTACTCTAATCAATCATAGAAGTTCCCTGCTTATTTTTTCCTTCCTCATGATACAGCATTAATTTGCTTTTCTTACTCTTTTGATCTACTTTTACAACAGGCATCACCATCTTACGTTTCCTCACAATTACCTCCTAACTTCATCAGAGTAAGCCAATGAATTATGCAACAGAAGATCAGGCTGGAACCTGAAGATCAGCTGTGCAATTTACACAGCTGCTACCCACACAAAGCACAGAGGTATCCTCTGGATACCTCTGCTGAACCCTAACTCATACATTTTCTAGGCTATGCATAACTGTAATACCAGCCAATTAATCTGCACAACTTTGAAGAGACCTCTCCTTGCCTTTAATCTCCTCTGCACTGTACTTCAATTTCCAGCAATTCCAGTAGTAATTTTATTACCTGCAGAATAATACTTGCTTTCCTTGCCCAATACACATCCCTGAACTTACAGTAAGCCTTTTAACCTGTTCTTATGAGACAAAAGGAAAGTAATGTAGCCTGTATTCTGTTCAATGGCCATCAACACAGCTAACAATAGAGAACTCCAGTTCTACATGTTATGCCCATGCTACCTGGGCATAAAACATATGCTCCAATCATATAGACCACACATCAGAGACTACAAAATTTTGGAAGAAATTGCAGAATTTACAGTATTCTCACTATTGAGAACATGTTGTTAACATTGTAATTAAAAACACCTGCAAATAAAAATTGTACCAAGATTATTGTCAGAAGGAACTACACTATGAGAATATGAAAATTTATCAGAAATAGATATATATATATAGAGAGAGAGCTGTTTGCAGCACATAGTCTTTCAATATTTTTGCTGGAAACATTAATACCATTTATGGCACCTCTTGGAGGACTTTTTTTTTTCTTCTTCTTCTTTTACAGAAACACTACCAATGGGGAAAAAAAGCAAATCATAAAACCACTATAATAAATAAATAAATTAAAATGCATAATTTCCCAGTATGTTCTGTGCAGAAAGATGAATTTAACAATTAGAACACTGATATGCTGCACAGAATACTGCAGCAGATTTTAGTGGGTACACTCACAAGAGTGTGGCCACAAATATAACTTGTATAAAAATATTTTACTTGTCTATGGACTCAGTAACTTGGCTATCCCCTGTGATGAAACTATGAAGGCCAAATGACCACGTTCACAGAAAAAGGCAACTGGAATTGCAGCAAAATTCTTTCTACAATGTCACTGCTTCTAAAAGAGACATTGGTGCCTTCAAAGTACCTCAGCTGTGTATTCACAAACAGTAGTCAGTGCCACACAGAGAAGCCTATATCATCAATTACTGAAGACTAATTTTTTTTCATGTAAGAAATAATGAAAGAACTCAACAGTCTGCTGAATTATTCAGATGTGTTCATCCAATCACATGAGTACCAGGGCTCAATGATGATAGAGTTGTCCATTCTAGGGTGAAACCAAGAAAAAAGTCTGGTTTTGAGTGAGCTGTGGGACACAGCAAATGGCAACAGGTGACCAAGACTGCAACCAGCTGGCAGGGAATACTCTTAGAAATACAGTGCATGGCCACTGAAGCCACGTCCCAATCACAGGAGAAGACTGGCATCTCATGCTGCACTGGTTTCTTCTATTACTTCCTGAAAGGACTTGTATAGTAATATGAAGTTCTCATTGCTTGACTATTACGCAGCTACATCAGTAGTGTATCAGTCCCACAGAAAAGGTTTAACATGCCAGCACATATTCTTCAAGAACTGTAGCGTACCATAACTGCAGCAGATGGACAGGAGCAGATCTAAGAGCACACTCAAAGTGAGATGTTCGTGCCTGGGTCACAGGACCTAATGCCTCTCATGAAGCCTGAGGCAGTACGGAGCAGTTTCCACAACTTGTGACTTAGAAGTGACCCTGTCAGTGCTCCTTTTCTTTTTTGCGACATAATCAACCAGGTTTAACACTTTCAGATAAGCTGAGCAGGCTGACTTTAAGGCAGAAGAGCTCACACAGTTAAGCTCTGCTATCATCAGGTAGCTGCTGAGAGGCAGCCCAGCATGGCTTTTTGCTGCAGCTGAGCTAATTGGACTGGCTGGTGACACAGGTGTGTAGTTAAGCATGAAAATTTCATGTGGAATGAACAAAGGGAATCATTTAAAGTTTGGAAGAAACATGAAGCAGCATGGGCTGGCCAGGCTTCTGATGCTCAAACACAGATGTGACAATGATATCAGTTTGTCAGCTGATTTGTCATGCCAGAGTGAGAAGTGCAAGTGGATGCCCTCACTGATGCAGAACACTGTTTCCGTAAAAATGAGTCTGTGCTCATCAAAGCAGTGTGTGTTCCACACAACTCCAAACAAGCCCCAGGGATCAATGGAAGACAGATTCCATGGGCAAGAGCACCCAGCATTTGTGCTGCATAAATGGCAAGAAAGTCCTTTCCCATTCAAACTCCAAATTCCAAATCTAAGAGGGGCCAGTTCTCAAAGCAGAGATACTTCATCTGTGGAGTTGCTGCCAATGACCACCATTAATTTTATTTTCCCACGTGTTTATTTCATTTGGAAAGCTAAAATTAAATCTATCTACATAAACACACATGCATACTTTCCTAACTCCTTAAAAGACTAATTCTCTAGTCTCTAGAGAGTCTCTAGAAGACCATCTCTTCAGAATACCTGAGAATCCCTTCTCTCTGCAGAGTATTTTTTGGAAAGCACAACATAATTAACCTGCAAATTTGTGAAATTTGTCAAGTTGCTTCTCTTTTTCATTTATACTCATGTAAAAACATCTGCACTCACCATGGGGAAACAAAAGATAATCTTCCCTCACACATTTTGTTTCTGCAATATCACACTTCCCTGACACGGGATATAACTTGTATTTCTGTGTACATCTACATAGAAACGAGATCATAAGTAACATCACAATCTTGACACAAATTCCATGTTAAAGGGAACTGCAAATTCACAAAAAAATTACTCCTTTTGAGCATATCATGACAATTTAGCTCCTTTGTCAGTATTATACAATGCTTATGGACGATGTAAAGGAAGAATAAAGAATTCAAGTGAAAATTTGTGAGGTAATTTGGAAGATGGACTAAATTTGGCAAAATCAAAGTACGGTCCTCATATCCTGACAAAATACAGAGTGTTCAGAACAGATCTCTCCAGGGAACTGGGTTATTTTCATAAAAACTTCCATTAACACTTCTAAATAGGCTTAAAGAGCCTTTAGGTGTAAATCTCACCTACCTTTAAAATTAAGTATTCATGTTAACATTTATCAAACCCTTATAAACAGAGGAAGCCCAAGGATTTGGAAAGAATTAAAAATAATGATTTGGGAGCTACTACTCTGCTTCCTCCTTTATAAAAACACATGCATGACAGTGACAGAAAGAAGGTAAGCACAAAGCATTTTTTTTTTTTTTTGAACTTTCATGATCTGGCTGCACTGCTTCATTATTCAAATCAAACATCATATGTGGATAAAATTTTAAATGAAAGATGTTACTAGTGGAAGTTGTTGTATAAGGTGTTCAATATCTAATACCAAAATCTTGGACTGTCAGTGCTGTCTCCTCCCTTATACTCTCCCAGCCCTCATCCCCATAAGTATCTCTACAAAACACAATTTCCTTCAAAGCCAAGTTAATAAGGCCTTAAATGAAATGTGTGTTTAAAAAACCTAGCTTGGATTGCAAACAGATCCTGGTAAATGGTACAGGAAATGTGAATAACAGAAATACTTGCAATATATTGTTTTTCTACCTAGAGATGTTTTGGATTGCTTTTTTCCAAAATAAGATGACATCCACTGCAAACTCCATTTTGGATGCATACACTCCAAAGATTCATGTGCACCCAAATTTCAGCATTGCCTATCAGCTGGAATTTGCCAGCTCTCCACAAACCCTGAGAGTTTCTGTGGAGGATGGACTTTTCGCACAAACTGTACAGTGAAGCGTAAAACCTGTTCCTTACTTTTTCTAAGCAAAGATTGTCAGGGTAAAGATCTGGAGAAGTATCATACCCTTCTTAAAGTATTCACACTTGCAGAAAAGCAAGGTATGGTCTTGTAAATGATAAAAAAAATCTCCTCAAAGTTTTTGAAATGCAAATATAAAAATAATTCCAGCAAGAAAATAATTCCCGGACTTGGCTTGCCCATGAGAGCTCACAGGAGTTTGCACAGTAAGAAACAAGCCATTATGAAAATTAGGTGTTTTCTACATATTGAACTATTACTACAGGTGCTGAAGACATTAAACATACCAGGTTCTACATGAAACATATGGATAACTTACCATATTTGCTTATTTTGCCAAATAAAACCTATTATTTCCATAATCTATATTTGCACATTCTGGTGAGTTTTAGCAAGCATACAAAAATTTTGGGACTCCACACATCTACCACGTTATATCACACTTTAATTAGAAGTATATGCAATGTGCCAAAAATGCTTCCAAAATAAAAAAATCAGGCACAGAAAATTACACAAGAACACCCTGCTACTCAAGAATTCTATCCTAAGTCTATACCCCCTTGTTTTCTGCTTCAAGTATTTTCTGTACAGCCTTATCACCGATGCAGCCAGGAGGAGCACTGTGAACAGCAATAATTCATGTAAGCAATAGTATCAATTCCTGCACTTTCAGTTGGTTAAAAGGAGGACTGTCGTGAGGCAAAACACACTCTTAAATTATATATGGGCAGAAACATGAGCACTGTAATGCAGTGCAAATTCTGAATCGCCTGAATAACGTTTTCTTTGTTTACACTGGAAATACTTCAGACAGACAGGCTTTTAGAGGACACTAAGGATGGAATTTACAGGGAAGTTTAAGGGAAGACAGTGCCTAAATCCTTTGAATTTTAATTGGGGCAGTCATGCCTCTTAGTTACAGAGCTATGTAAAAAAAAAATCCACTCTGTAAGGCAAAACTGACACAAAATTCACATAGGTATCTAACCTCAATGAACCACAATTTAAAGGACAATTTTCTGGACATTAATTTTTCATTGACTTTGGGCTTAATTTCATTGTTTTGTTATTTTAAAAATTCAGAAGATATTTACATTCCAGACATCCTGCCAGCAACAAGTGGAATAGATTTCACTATGCATTTTTTCTATCAACATAGCAAAAGATCAGGGCAATGACTTAAAATCCTTTGATTTCATTGCCAAATGAAATACTATGAAGACTTAAGCATCACTGCAAGCAAACTGCGAATGTCTGTTTCTGTAATAAAAGCCTTTTCATAACTATTAAAATGTGATTCTTGTAAAAAACATTAGAAAACAAGTTGAATTTTTAAAATAGTTGCATGGAATTCCTCTTCCTCATATTTGTACTCATTCTTTGAAAGATATAGTACTGAAAGACAGTTATTAACTTCACTGTGACAAAGAGAATACACTGAAAATACAGAAAAAAGCCTTAACTCTAAAATAAAACAAAATTTAGTTTTGGGGTTTTTTTTAGATTTTGATTCTCAAATTACTAGACAGAATCTACACAATAGTTAAACTTGAACAATACCTCCCTATAGTTTTAGAGTTAGATCTTTAAAAATAGTTATTTTTACAGTCAATATGAGTGATAATGCATGATAAGTTACAAGGAGCAAGTTGAAAAATGGAGCCTGGATTTTCAAATGCTGAGAAGTACATGTAGTGTGAAAAAAACTAATAAACAGAAAAGACAAAATGTAATATCTTCAGAATTCTTCATGTCCTAAGTAAGAATACCTCTTCTACCCAGAAAAACAAATTTCTAGAACTGGCAGTAAATTCCTTATGATAGGGCCAGTGTACCAGAGGACTGACTTAGATTCCTGCCAAAAAATATAATATATATTTTTAGAAAAGATCAAATATTTGGACTCTACAAATGGGAAAATGAACAAAATGCCCCTTTGTAAATGTTATGTGGGAGGTGCTATCACATTTCCAAAAGAATGGTGGGTGATACTTGGTGTGGAAAGGAAGAATTAACATACAGGGCAGTTACTTGTGTACAATATCAAAGATACCAATTATTATAATTATATTGTTTATACAAACAAAGCAAGAGCATGTGTAAATGCATGATTTAATCTACTACTATACAAATGCTCTGCACTAAACATTACTGCTGAAAAATTAATTTTAAATGGATTTTCTTAGCTTCCTATAGTCCTTTTTTCCTAGAACTAACATCAACTCCTTCTGTACACCACAGAATACCTAGATTTACTGATGCAACAGCCAAAACACCCAAAAAAAGTCCACACAGCTAGGTAAGAAAACTCAAGGCTTGTCAAAATGCTTTTATTATTAGTGTTAGAAGTAAGAACCTGGCCCTTCCATCTAATAAATGCAGTGTAGATGTGCCAAGAAAATTAGAATAAATACCTAGTTAACTGGAAATTTTCATGTGACATGGCAACCTTGCTATATAGCCACTGGAATTACTGACAACACTAGCCAGCATAAGGACTGAATGCTTGTTGATACACTTCTTCAGATGTATATACATATTAGTAGCCAAAGTAATAATCTTCTAAAATGTTTTTCATATTATATTGTTGTTATAAGCTTTCATAGTGCAGAGAAACAAAGAAATTAGCCATCAACTGTACATGTTAAGTAATCATAATCACAGGATACACTGCATATGCAATTATACTGCATAGCTGAAAAGATAAATTCTCATCAGTTAAGTTCCACACATGTACAGTATGTTTGATATCAGACTTAGCTGGAGGGTACACTGAAATATTACACTAATACATGCAGAGGAGTTGACATGATGTACAATGGCTGAAAGCTAGAAGCAGAACCCCAGAAGGAATCACAAAACACACTTTTAAAAACAGGCTGCTCTCTTAATAATGGTGATCTAGGATTATTTTTGTTGTCATGTAACTAATACCTTATATTGACTTCACTGTTCCTAAGAAACCTTATACTTTGAAGAAAAAAATAATTGTTTTTTATACTGACAGTCTGTTCTTTTGTTACCAAACTTCACCTTAGAAAAGGTAATTTTAACGGCTGACCAATCCTAAATAAAATCACCAGAAACTAATATGCATCTGTTCACACAAAGAGCAATTTGTATGGTACTGGTTTTCTTTCCTATCATATCTGTAAACTTAAAAAAAAGTTTTAAAACATGTATTTAAATTAAGCTAAACACCCTAGACACATTATGGGAATCTTACATGCCTTTCTTCTCAAAGTACATGTTCTACACATTCCTGTAAGTTTGGAAACTAGTAAGATTTCCAGCTTCCAGGAAGTAATCTTGACCTTAAACCCACAAAGTCACAACAGTTCCAACTCCCTGCAGCCCTTCAACCCAAACCTTCTATTGCAGTAAAACCATTTATTAGTAGAGCACGAGAAAGCAGAAAACACCCTAACATATATCCCAAGGCACAGCTATTTAGCCTAAATGGATATCTCCAGTGATGCTCATAGGATTGGAGCTTGAGAACTTAAGAACTATACAGTTTCAGAAGATAAAAGAAAAATTTAGATGTTAGAATAAATAATCTATAAACACACATTTCTCTACACATTTCTCCTCTACACATGCTGATGTGCCATGACAGCTCTATCTCCAATTGACACAGAACATAGGCATACATACCACAGTTTGGTGGTTAACTTGAATCACTTCATCCCCAGCATGGATTTTCTTGCACCGATCTGCAGGTGACTGAATTTAAAATAAAAGAGATGATAAAGAATACAGTTCTTACTGGTCATCATCTCTCTTTCAGCAGTATGATTGCTAAGCTATGTAAATCAGGTTAGATTGATAATGACATCCTAGATAAAGAATTAAAGAAATATTTAATAAATAAATAAATTCATTGTTGGAGAAAAATAACACGTATTATTGTACAGAATACAATCAAATGTTAAGAAAGGTGTTGTGTTTTTTTTATTACAGGGTAACTGACTCCTAAGAATTTCTTTCTCATTTCATTCTGCCAAAAGAGTGCATGACATCTCTTAACTCCTGCTTTAAGCCAAACTTCAGCTTTTGAATTTTGAATCTTTTAAGACTAATTGGCAATTCCTCATAAACAAATTTTCCAACATTGCCTTGTAATTCTGTAATGTTTCAATATGTTGTAGAGAAATTCAGTAAATTACTATTCTTCAAAGAGTACACAAGGAGAGAGGATTAGGTTAGGTAACAATTTGGAAGATAATGAGTTACATAGTAACTTAGTTTCCCAGTCATTATTGGGGTGAAAGAAACGCATTGAATTCCTATAGAGATCACACTTTCAAAAACCAAAGTATTTATCTTCTTTGCTTTTGCCTCAAAAAAATACACCAGGAGAACAAAAAAAAAAAAAAAACAAACCACAAACCAACAACCCAAAGTAAAAACCTCTCAACAAATAACCCTAACCCACCACCATAAGCAATATCCCCCCGCCAAACTTTTCTTTCTTCTGCCTTCTGTATTTACAGTAGACCAACTGTTTTCTGATGGATAATAACCCTAAATTTAGAGGAAAATAAGTTCCTTCACAGGTCTTAATAGGGTAACAACACTTTGCTATTTCTCCCAGTGCTGTGGCTGCCAGGCTGCAAAGGCACTTATTAAGTCAACTTAACAGTAGACGGTGAGATGGATGTTTTGAAAAAACTCAAGCTGATCAGGAGAAGGTTTCCAAAAAGCTACTATCACTTTTACTGAAAGGAATTAAGTGAAATTCAATTTTAAATGAGATAGAAGGTCATCTAGAGACTATGCTCTGGGCCTTGACATGTGGACTGTTTATAAAAACCTATGTACCACATCTTCATTCAAAATCTATGTCCCATAACTATGCCATGACTTTCTAGTACTATGTAATTCTACGTAATTCATGGCCTAAGTTAAAGACAGTGTTTAAATGGAAGATATATAAGAGAAACATGAGGCTGAAGAGTCACTGATGACACAGTGCTAGGAGACATTTCTCAGAACATCCTAAATCAAGTGGAACTGGTAAAAGTGTAATTTTATTATCATAAAGAACAGCAAACTTGACTTTTTTGTGTCATTTCAGCATTAAAGGTGTTAGCTATGTGAAAAATTTTAACACTGGTGATTATGTTCTAATGATCTATCTACTTTAACTACTCACACTTACTCATTCATACCTCTAAAAATCTTTATCAATCTCCTATGTAATACTGCTATTTTTTAGCTCAGATGCACATAGACTTAAGACTCTCAGAATATCAGTGCAACTGAATCTTGTCATTAGCCTTGAACTCTACAGACTTATGTTTGTATTATGATACAAACTTGCTCTTGCATTTAGTTCAGCACTCGCAGCTTCAATCTTGACCAAATACATATTTTGTGTAGCAGTTTGACAAGCCAATAAATATGATCTGAGACTCTTCAAACTAGAGAAGTCTACTTTAAAAAAACCTCATTGCAATTATGCTTTGAGCACACTGAAAAGCATGGTAAAAATCATTTATAGAGGAGTCTCAAGGCTATGGTCTTATGAAGAGGTTGCAACTCTTGTTCCTTACCACTTTTTTCTCTCAAGAAGATAGACTTTGCTGTAAAGAAACAGTATCTTTTATCATCACTATTTATCATCACTATCAATAGAAAAATCGATAATTTTTTTTTTCAGATGTATATGCTGGTCATTGGGCAAAACATCCATTGAAGAAATCCTAGTAAGTGAAACAAAGTGTGTCACATCACAGCTTTATTTTCAAGAGCTGGTAATTTGGTTCAGCAAGGAGTTGAACAACAGATGGAATTATTTGTCACTGAGGCTCACAACACTGGTACTGCACAAGGTATTCAGAATCTGTTCGGAATTTAATTTTCAGAATCAATTGAGTTTTGTCCTTTAGGCTAAATCTTGTCTTTGTCCCATTTCTCCAGTATACTCATACTTTCTGAAAGACTAGTTCAGACCTCCTGGAGCACACGTGTGCCCAGCATGGAGACCTTTGTGCTTTTTTTTTTTTTCCAAAAGGCCTCTCTTCCCTGAGATCTAGGGGAAACATACAAACTCAACCAATGCACAGTGTATCAGGACACTGGGAGCACCCCCTTCAAAGTTACACTGCTGCTGGAGATGCACTGCATGCTATTGCTGTAGCAAATACTCTTTTCTATTGGAAAACCAAATCACAGAATGTCCATGTTTGAAGAACACATTTGTTCTGTGAATTAAAAGAATCTCTCCAACATACTCTAAGAGGGCTCTCTACTCAACAAGTCAGCTGTAATCTCTTGCTGGTCCAATACACCCTTTAGATTTCTTATTCCCAAACAAAGGAGAGAAGATGACAACCAGAAAGTTCAGCTTGCTCTAACGCTACAGGACCACCAGTGAGAAGCTCTTGCAGGGCAGTGACCTGTGAGGAACTCTGCTCTCTCACAGTTCACGTTTCAGAGCTCAGCTGCTTTGACATGCAGGGCTGATATGTTGAGAGAAATGAATCCTAACACTGAATCAGCAAGATCCAAGCTCTAATGGGCTTTGTAGCTGGACAAACACCTTGAATGGCCACCAGAAAAAGCAGAACTGTGGTTAAAAAACCAGCATTACATTAATGTGGCTAGCACTGCCATGCTACTGTGTTAACTGAAAAAGACAAGTGCTTCTCTGTGATTTTTAAGAAAAGTGTCAGGCAAAAATTGTGCCAATGTGTCACCTGCAAGGGCAGAATTCAAAAGAAGGAAGCCACAACATTTTGTTCAAAGAGAAGAGAGTTAAACATGTCAACATCAACATGTCAGGTCGCATCTGCACCACCATGATTCTCTGGCCATGTCACTTAGATGTTTCTCCTCCCATCTATTAGATTCATGCCTTTTATTGTTTGTTTGGGTTCTGTTTTGTTTGGGTGTTTGCTTTGTTAAAGGAAGCTGCGAGCTTTAGTGGTTTTAGAAGCAGAATACATCTTATTTTATCTAAGGCACTACTCCTTTTCCACAAAGGCTTTACACTACAGGTTTTTCCCCTAGATAACAGACTGCAGTTTCTCAGTTTACTGTGAGAACCTCCAGGGTTTTACAGTGAGTGAAAGTCAGTAACGAAAGCAGAAAAGTCATCACGACTGAAGCTTCCTGATGTGGCTTTAAATTACACTCATGAATCACAAAAGATAAGAGTTTTGAGGGAATGCATTAAGATTTTATTTTTATCTTTGCCCCTGGGAAATTAAATTCAATATTAGTAAGTCATGGAGAGAAATGGTTCTTTTTTTAAATCTGAGAGAAATTCAACTGTAAAAACCACCCCTCTTTCTTTCATATGTTTCCTAAATTAAGCTCAACTTTGGTTCTATTGTTTTTGTTTAGTTTTGCTCTTTCACCAATGGTATCTGTAGCTATAAGTCTGACTCCCTAGAATTTTGATTTCAAGACTGCAATTCTTTATATTTTCCTTGTTCTGAGACAGGTGGCATTCACAGAAGTTCAACCACAGATATTATCTATTGGGTATAGGAAACCCAGCCTCACAGCAGAACAAAAAAGAAAGAGGAAAGGCTATCAGTTTGCAGTTCCTATGGAGGAATGAAAATAATACTCCTGTTTTACTGAGACAATTAACAGAACCTCACGACGAGTCAGGGCAGCAGTTATAAATACAGTGCAGGCAGCTCACGTTTTCAATTGCATGCCACAGTATCGGCATAGAACAAACATGTCTAACAGCTTCATTTTAAGAAAATGTCATCAGCATCTCTGAAAGGAACTGCCTACACCATTATGGAACAGTGTTGTTTAGTGGCTTACTCCATGTTTATTGAAGATTATGGATAGAAGCCTTTCCCTCCAAAATGGCAATTTTCTCACTTCCTAATGGACAGCCTGTTCTCTAAATATGGTGTACAAGGAATGGAGGTTGTATTTTAAAGTCAGTTGATAAGTAGTCTATTATATTTTGCTTGCTGTTTAATACCTGCAGTGAGAATTAGTACACCAGCAATAAGTGTTCCTTTCCACAGGCATTACACAGAAATTCATGCAGAAATAGATGGTTATTTGTCAATGTGAAGGGATGTCCTCATTTCCATGCATTTATTTATTACAAAATAAAGCTTGATTGATGGAAAATATAAAAGCTGTTTGTCTAATACTGCAGCAAACTTCAGCATATACATAATAAAGATATTTATCTTTTATTCACAGACCAAGGTAACTCCAAGACAGCTACTTCCTATCTTGATCAACTGCAGCATTTTAGGTGTCTTGCAAGAACAAATCAAACCAGATTCCCCTGGTCGTCAGCTGAGAAAAACTCTTTTAATTCTGAGGTAAAGAAGCACAAGCGTTTCTGCCGTCCAACATGCTATTGGTCCTCAACAGCCAACTAGCACACTTTTGCAAGCAAAATGTAGTCTACAGCAAAGGGAAAGCATAACCACAGGTAAGGTCGAAAAGGCTTCCAGGTCTGAACATACAGTATTAACAATACTTACATTTTCTGTTGTTCCAGTAATTACATGGAGACCATCATATGTTGATTTAATGTACATACCCTAAGAAAAAGACATCATGGGAAAGAATTTTTAAAGTGTTTCACAAACCATCACCATCCAAACATAACTTGCATATGTCTAAAAGAAAAGCCTTTTTTCTTTTTCTTAAAAAAATAAAAATTAAAAAAAAAGTGGACTTTCAATATATGCCAAGAGGAATTTGTCTCTGGACAGGAAAGTGCTTTCTGACACACTCTGAGAACAGCCAAAATGATTCTGGACCTGATTAGCAAGAGCAAAAGAAAACTTTCACCACAGCCATCTCCATAAATACTACCCAGTTTTTCTAATAGACTCCTTCAACTACAAATATAACACCACTTGAGTACAAAAATTCCCAGAAATAAAAATTTCCATATGATGATAAATACTTCCATTTGTCTTTGAAAACTACAGATGACATTACAAGATCTAGAGTTTCTGGGATGCATATGCTGCAAACGTAACTTTCAAAATGATAACCAATACTCTGAAGTGTGCCTGCAGAATGGCTCCAAGACTTCCTCATAGCCTCACTCATCTCAGTGAAGCAGACAGCTGCAAAACTCTGATAAAAACTTAAATATGAACTTTTTTAGTTATCCCCACCGCTTTCAAAAATATATGGAAAAAGAGGGATAGCATATAAACAGATAGAAGTTCCTGCATGGCTTTTCATCAAGTCTGAATTAAAACATTTCAACAGCATTCATTAAGACAGTGAAAAAAGGAAAAGGGAGAAATAACTGGCATACACTGAGCATTCAGCAACTTCTAAGGACTCTCCCTCAAGATGGATCACAGAAAGCAGGTAAATTTTGAGTATGTGAGTAAACATTATCTCCAAAACCTACTTTTTCCCCTTTTATTCAGACTGACACAAAGTGCTCTGTTCCGAGCTGAGGAGCAGGGTGCACCCATTGCTAATTAACTATGGTAAAGAGGCAAAGAAGACCCTTGGTTGGACTAATCTAATTTGGCATGACAACTCACAGACATGTTGGTAGTGGGGCAAGGAAGTATCCCTCATATAACAAAGTATATGATCATCCCAGTGAAAAATAGGGACTTGATGAGGTTTTCTTTTGGGGGCGTATAGGGGAAGGAAGGAGGAGAGGGGGGACACCTCAAAACCAAACTCCTATTTGGGTCTTCACAATACATAGCAGTAATGGCATAAAATCCAGTTGTCATGTTGGGCTGTCACAGCTAGAAGAGAACAAAGCAAGAATCTGCTCATTACTACAGAGATATGAAACCTCAAGCATCAATCTTCCAGCTTCCAGTTCCTCCATGCACCTTCAGCAATTTTTCTAACCCTTGGCTCCATGCTTAACTATGCTCCATGCTTATCTCAAATACAGAACGGCAATTTCTTATATGTTTATCCTCACAACACCCCTGTGAGGTAGGGAAACACTGATATACAGACATTTTACAGACAGGGGAATGAGCCATAACAAGAGATGGATATATTGGAATCTGTCATTTGGTACTTATGCCTACCCAAAACCACCAATAGACAGGGCCTAAATCCCTCTGAGGATCTCAATCTAAATGACATGATCATACAGCCTGAGACATGGAAAATGCTGAAATCATGGTGACTTCATGGTGACAAGAACTATGAGTCAGGTCCCCATAGAGAGATTTCTGAAGAAAGTCACGTCTACGTTCTTATTGACAGTGAGTTACTGCTTTCAGCTTAAAACATCAGGGTGAAAGCTGAGGATAAGTCTCACAGTTAATGATTACACAGGGCTTAGCTTTGTGCAAAGCATTATTTTGAAGGATAGCAAAGTCATCCAAGTATGCTGTCCTGGAGAAGTGCAATTCACATCTAATCCAGTCTTCTCTAGAAATTTAAAAGATTTTGAAGAAGCAAAAGAAGAGGAAGACGTTTTTGTAGAATTTTCTTTAAAGGCTAAAGATTTGCACACATTGGGAAAGAGAGAAAAGACAGAAGCTGAAAAAAAAAAGATTTATATTCAACACATGCAGACTTAATAAAGGTTACACTATGCCACATTAATTTTACAAGAGCAAACATTATTCTGTTTACAAAGCAGTTATTAAATGGGGACAGGTAACATTCTGCAACTGAAAGATGAGCTAACGTTTCACCCATATTCCTCCACACCTTGTTTTAAGGGAACAATACATGGGTTAGGGTACAGAGGAGAGAATGTTTCTGGATTATGGTTTGATCCTGCATGGAAATAAGAATATTCTAGACATTTACAAGTTTTCCCCTCTCTGCCTCCTTGTGGCTGCACAATATCAACACTCTTTCTAGTGATCAAGAATTCAGGGCAGATTAGTGTGTGTGCTGCTCATTGGTATTGAAAAAATTAGCAGATACACATTCTAGGTATCCAAAGATAACACCACTGCCCCTATGAATTTACAAGAATCAGTTAGATCAAATAAAAGGAAAGATAATTCAGTTAACACAATTTAAAAAGCTTTAAGGCAACCACCCTAGGAATCAAGAACCGAGGTATAATTAGATTGAAAATTGGGTAACTCATATTTAATTACATCACAGATTGTCCCTTCTGATCAGTTAAGGGCAGAAGTATAAATGCAAACCATACATTTTATCTTGGTGCAAATAATTGTCTTTTTTTTCCCCGCTATTTTTCTTAAAGATTGAAAAGAAAATCCAATATTCTTTTAATATATTTTACACAAAGCTAGATGAAAAAGAAAAGAACACAGTTCAATTTTATCACACACAACTGAATTTTTACTCTGTGATATAATCTTAATGGAGTCCCCCAAAATCACGTGTGCCTCTTTAACCCTAAACAGTTCTCAGAACACTGTTCATTATTTTTTTCCCAGTTCCTCCAATGTTTCAAGCCGAATAATTCAGAAGAAATATTAGGAACAGTGGTACATTGGGTTCCTGGCAAATACTTTCTGGCTAGGCACCTTTAGCCAGCTGTAACATCCTGCTGCATCTTCAACTTCTATTTTATGATTGCTTTTACACATGACAGTCTCATTTCACATTTGCTTCAGCAGGTAAAGAGGAACTCAGAACAATCTCACATTCTGGTGGATTCACCCTTGTGTTTCTAGCAAGCCAGGTGAATATCTGCTACTTGAAATTATATTATACTTCCTGAACTGACCAGAATTAAAGTGATAACAAAGACAAAAGAGGAAAAAAAAAATTCAGCATTAAACTTTGACACAGTTCTTTGATATTCCGTTCTATATTATAAATAAGCAAATAAAGAGAGAAACAAACTGTTGAAGAAAATGTTCCCAAGGAAAAGTGGTAGCTAAAACTTGGTTACCTGCTTTTTGTCTAACAGGAGGCATACAGAGTTGTGTTTCTTTCCTATATTCATTCATTGTTCTCAGTCTAGCACTATTTTAAATTCTATTTCATGGCAAAATATAATACCTAAGCTAGTCAATTTTGTCTCTTTCTAGAACATCAATAGTGCAAAAACATACAAAATTAAATTCCACATAATGATACTGATAAAACAACTTCCAAATCCTCCAAGAAAAATGAAACAACCACCAACCAAACAAAAAAAACCAACAGGGAAAAAACCACAAACTCATGAGAGCATACTGGTGACTGCAAAGCTGGCCACATTAATCTATTTCAGAGCTTTTTAGAAGGATTGTCTATACTGACAAGTCCCTTTTCACCCTCACTTCCCAAGCAGTGCAGACCATATCTCTTCCTGCAGCAACACTGGAGATCATGTGTATGCAGCCTGTCACATCACACCTGAGCAGACCAGAATAGAGGAGAGAAAAATAAAGGAGGAACCCCCCCAAAAAAAACCAATAACAAACCCCACCCATCCATAATGTTGCCTTACTCAGTACACAAGAGTTTCCCCATAACACATTCTGACAACATCTTCTGCTTGCCAGGTTAGTTAATTGTTTTTCTGATAGGCGTTAATTAGTTTTAGTATCTGTAAGATGCTGTAAGCATTGTAACACAATTACCTTTCCTTCTGCATTAAGGATTTAGTTTGATAATTTCTCTGACTGATACTTAAGCTTCCACAAAAAAAAACAAAAACAAAAAAACCCAGGTCAAACATAAGTGAAAGAATTACTGGTGTTGATTGGTTGATTAAATCATGTGGTTTAATTTGCAAAAACTGCAACCATTTTCTCAGTTCTGTCTTGCATTTACCATATGAGTTTAGGGAAATCTCTCTGTTTTCCGAATGTTTTATTTTCTTCTCTTCTCCTTTCCTTTTTCATTCCCTGGTCTGCTTTAGCTTCTCAGATATTAAATGTGAGACATGTGAGAAATTCTGCTTAGAAATTCCTAGGTGACAAAAACAAGCTTCCCAATCAACAGTCATCCTTGTCCATTTCCTTCTTGAAGTCTTTTTATCTTTATAGATCTTAATTAGTGATTGGTAGAGTCAGCATAAGAACTATCATGTGGGTCAAAATTCTGAAAGAAAGTTGACAATAATCCATTTTTCCATTTCCATTGTTGCACAAATCCTGGAAGAAGGTCCAGAAGTCATCAGGCTTCACACTCATCCAAGTGCTCCTGATATGCAGAGGATATGCCCAACACCAAGCTGCACCATCATTTCTTAAACCGACACACTTAGCACTCAATAGGGCAGTACTGATATGTATTTGCTGTACCATAAGTGAAAGATTTAGTTTTAAAACCAAACAGCCGAACAAACAAAAGGTAAAGCTTTCATACAGAGAACCAAGAGCAATCTGACAAAGATGATCTGTTAGTAAGACTGGCACTGCAAGAAACTGAAAGCCATGATATTTCTCCTTCAGGTGCAAATTTAGCATCCTTAGTTCCTGCTCTGGAGAGCTCACAATCTAGAGAACAGCACAATACAGAGGCAACAGAATACTGGTGTACAGGGAAGATGAAGGGGGGGCCAAGGAAAAGACCATATCAAAATAGCATTGTATCCTTCTGAGGCTTGCATATTGTACAGTTGGTATTTTCCATTTTTTAAAAAATACAGATAGTAATTTTATGACAATGACATAGTAGTCCTCAGTCAGCACTAGGATTGTGTTCAGCTGGCTCACAAACACAAACTATAAAAAAAACAAACACTGCCTTAGGAGTTTCCAGTTTAAACAGACAAAACAGACAGAGGATATAAAACAGAGGCACAGAGGGAGAAGAGATTCTCTGTCTGATCAGCTACCTAGCAGGAACAGACCCACAAAACACCTTATTTCCAAAACTACTGCTCAACGTTTTTCAGTCACTGAAGACTTGACACCATCTACAGAAAGACTTTGATAAGAACAAAATAAACCAAAAGCAACAAAAGGGTCACAAGATAAAAAGGAAAATACAGATGAGCTCAGACAAAAATTGACAGAACTCCCAAAAAAAGTGTTTGAGAGAAAGGGTAAAACAATTATTACAGAAGAATATAGGATTCTGAAAGGTTGACTAGAGTAAACTGGAAGAAGAGAGACAATTACAGGAGAAAGAGGGAGGAAAGATTCTAAGAAAAGCTGAAATCCTGGAAGACTAATTTGCAACGGATTCAGAGATAAAAGAGAAAGCCAGTGGAGAAAGGAAAACAAATACCAGACTAAAACTAAGGATGATGAAATATTTGCTCATCCAAATATCTGTTTGTGGTTTTGTGGGTTTCTCTCATATTTTAATCACCATTTGCCAAAAAAAGAGCAAAAATACTTGTTTAGTGTACAACTGATCTAAAAACCTTGGCACATGAAATCTGTCAAAAAATTGAGCCCAACCAAAATCCAACAACCCCAAAACCAAAATATTCTCCAAAACTACACCATCCAAACAATTTCCAAAACTGCTGCAAAGTGCACAGCAGTAGTCCTTTTTATTCAAGCAAATGTAACGAGAATAAATTTGGTAAGAAGTTGCAAGAGCTATTTCATTACACAAAAAATGGTCAACTGTCTTCTGATCACCTTCCCACCTCCAAGGGTTGTGGGAAGAGACATTATTAATGCTGTCAATTTTATCAGTTACAGAGCTGTAACTGTTATCATTGTTGGCTTTCTCCATGCACTCGGTGTTGGATGTTCGAGTAAACAAAAGATGAATGGTCAACTCTTGAATAACATGGGATGGCTGCACTGAGCCTTTAGAAGAACCTAATTAAGCATGCAGAGTTCTTACAATCAAATTCAATAAACTACTTCTTAGCAGTACTGTAGAGCCCTTGAATAACTTATGAAATAGCTTTGTATCTCAGAGATACTATGAAGCATATTCCAGAATTTGACAGATTCTGTACATAAGCCCACGCAAGTTTCTTGGTTAAGCTGATCTTAGTAATTTAAATCCCTTCAGACTTCAAGATCCTAGAACAATCTGAACCATTTTTCAGAAACTGGTATGAACAGCAAGAATTTCTCACACAGTTCTTCCTGTTCACTAAACTCTTTGCATACATCAGTCAGCCTAACAGAACACTTCCCTGTTGGCCCAGCTGCATGAGAAACCAAACTACCATGAGCAATCAAGCTATTTTCAGACTTAAAAATAAAAGATATTAAAGTCTCTTAATCCTTTCCATATATATATAGCTTATTTTCAATTTCACTTTCTCATCCTGGGTGATGGTTTTTATTAACTGCGTACTTCTTACCAGCCCTTCACTTGGCTTGATGTTTGTAAGCTGGATCACTTCAAGGTGAGCAGACTGCGAAACCAGTGGATCAGAAGAGAGTGAGATAATGTGATCGCAGACACCGGACAGAGTTTTACACTAGCAAGGAAAAAAGAAAATTAAATGTCACAATAAGCATACGATTGCTAAGTGTTTGCTTATCAACTTACAATCTAAAGCACTACATTTTAAAGCACATATTAAAGCACATTGCTGAATCTACAAGAGAGAGGCAACGAAGGAACTGTTTGCAGTAGCAGTAGCGCAGTACAAAATCCATTTTCAGGGGAGAGCAAGAGGTAAATACTTTTGCATCTGAATAAAAAGGAAATGGGGCTGTGTGATGTGTTCCCACACCCCCTCAAGGCTAAGTGCCCAGGTGCCAGGCTGTGCTCAGGCAGGCAGAGAGCTCATGGTGAGCTCCAGTCCCTTTCTCTGCCCATATCTTCTGCAAAGAGATTAAGTGCCCCCAAAACCCACTGATTTCCATTATACATGCAGATGTTAAGCACAGGTTAAAAAACTATTACAGGTAACTCCCGTTAACTCTTTAATTTATTCTATTCTAATAAAATGTGCTAACTGACTTTGGACTGAGTTTATGTTCTACTGTTGCCAAGCCCAATGTACTATTGCAGGCATGAAGATTACAATGGATGACGGGATAATTCTTAAATCTGTTACCCTTGGCAGCCTCTTTGTAGTAAGACAAAAATAAAGAAGTTATTAAAAAGGCTGGGACTGTCAAATGAGTACTGGGTATCTCATCTTTCACTCTCTTTTCAGAAGCAGGCAAGCTGGGATTTTTTTCCTAGCATTCTTTCAAATTTCTGTAAGCAAGTGATTTCCAAGAGTTGATGTATTTGGTGAAGTCCCCTTTCAGCAATTATAACTGATTTCTCCTCTCAGGTTTCCAAATGTGTGTTTTGCCAGCACATTCAGGGATTAGGACATTCTTCTGGTCCCAAAACTCTGAGTACCTCCAAAACCAATTAGGAACAAACTTAACTGCTCTCTGATTCAAAAGATGAAAGCTAACCCGTCTCCTCAACTGATTGAAACCAACTGCACACAACTCCTGCACCAACTGGTCTTCTTGGATTACAAAACATTCTTAAAGTAAAAAAATATCTACAACAATGCTATGGAAAAATAATACAAAACTGGATATAAGCTCCTTCCCAAATTAAAAAGCCAGTGACAGTGAAATCTTAATCCTGTTACAGACATTTACATTGGGATTTTCTCCTCTTTAACATATTTACAAACATTTTGAAGTTTATGTTTTTAAAGTTTTTGGGTTGTTTTTTTGGGGGGGGCTTATTTAATTGAACAGTAAGGTTTCAGAATTAATAAATTAATCACAATAAAATGGAAAATATAACAAAACCTATATTACCAATGTGACTTTCTTCCAAAGATATTACCTTCAACAAGCATAGGAAAAGGAACACAAACACACCCCTTCTACTTGATTTGTATTTCATGATTCAGAATCATTACTGAAAAATGTCAAGAAACTGCTTTGTGCTTTACCTGAATTAGGTAGAAAAGTGAACTTCATTGCAAAATATTTTTATGGCTTTTTGGAAACATAAAATTGATTTGAACTGACATTTTAAAGGGGTAAAAATTACATAAATTTACATATTAAAAATGAAAGCTTAGATTTCCTGTTTGTTTTTTTAATATGATGCTGGCAAGTTATTTATATTTTCATCTTGCTTGTAACTGCAGGCAATTATTGAAAAATTACTTCTAGAAAATAAAAGAACACTCAGGTCTCCATATACAAAGAAAAGAGGCCCAGGTCATAAATCATGCTCTGATGATAAAAACTGATTTTTTTTCACATATCTTTAGACTTGTATTCCCCCCATATTCTTCCTGTTACTCTCTTTTAAAATTATTAAATTTATGTTGTCCTCCACAGTTTCAGAGAAACTTCTATTTGCAATGAATTAATGTATGATTTTTTTTTCTCTTATTCCCAACTGTTGCATCACAGGGAGATGGCAAAATGCACAGAAAAGGCATGTTCCTACCACTTAACACAAGGTATGCCATTTCAAGTCCACAGACATGGCTCCTCATTCAAAAAAACAATCATTGGCTGCATTGACAGATGATGGGGAAAAGAAGGGGAGTAAGGCAAGTCCAGGATGTGGCACAGAACAGAAGGCCAAAGCTGAGATGCATTAAATAGCTCCCTGGAGCAGCTGCTCTCCCTCTGACTCTGTGAGATGGCTACAGACAGTCTATACAAAAAGCCTAGGGAGATCAGCATTCCAATATGGATATATTGGTTGCAATCCTAAAACAAGTTAGTGTGAATGGTCCCTGTGAAGAGCTCTGGGAATACTTAGCCCCAGCAGCACATGGGAACTTTGATGGCCCTGGGACACACCCATAGGGTCCAGCTGTATCATTTTTCAACAGAGTTTAACCAGTGGCTCTGAATGTAGTTACTGTCCAGTTGCTAACCAGTTTGCTGCTGTTGACCCAAACTTTATAACACATCAGACAGCATAAACCAGTACACAGACAAAATGGCCTTTTCACCAGAAACACGCTTCCTCCGCATTAGGCCTCTTCATGAAAAAAGATCTTCGGCCTCCTCAGTGGATCAGGAAGGACTTTCCATGGCAAAGATGCTGACACATGGCACAGGAACAATACTAACTTAATGGAGTCAACATGCTATTGTATTTAGAAAGTTTGTGACAAATGCCTCTGACTTCTCTGTGCTCCTCTCCCTAAACAGTTCAGGTTGTGGTTCATCAAGTTCATTCGATATTCTTTCAGGCAACCTCCCTGCCTACATCTAAAATTATCTTTTGATGCTACTTTATTTCTAGCTTGACTAAATTTTCCCTAAGCTCCCCAGGCTACACTGGAGCTTTTACCATTGCAGATGCAAAGCTAATTTGACTAATTATGTGGGTGCAAGGAACACAGGGAGGTTTGTTATTATTTTATTATTAGCTAATAAAAGTTTCTAAATTTTTATTTGATGGAAAATAATGGACTGGCATATTATGTATATAGGCTACTCAGTTAATTTGAGTGGAAGCACACAAATAGTGCACTTTTGCTACTCATCTTTTTCTATACATGAACACATTTTTTTCAGCATAACAATTCAGCACACTCTATCACAGATACGTATTTTAGCTTCACTAAAAACAGATGACAGTACAACTTACCTTTCCTCTCAAACGGTAGTTACCTTTTATTACTTTTTAAAACTATATTTCTCTTCCTGAAAATCTTGTTAATGGGATCAGGAAGAATCCTTCATCATTTGTAACAATTGATTCCTTACTGCAATGCAGTACTAACTACAGTATGACATAGAGGAAGATGAGCATCCCATCAGCAGGCATTAAAATGGCCAGTCTTTCCTAAGCTACACTCATTTTCCAGCATGCAAGGTATATGAACAGGGGAAAAGGATTTGGACAGGTCAAAAAAAAAAAAAAAAAAAAAAAAAAAAAAAAAAAAAAAAGGCAAATTACATAGGATTAACTGAAAGAAATCAGATTATTACATTTTCTTCTTTTGTCTGTGGTCCCTGTTCTCCCTATAAACCTTACAGCCATGACTTTTTTTTTGCAGTAATTAATCAGTGCACTTTAATAATAAATTCTCATTTTTATTCAGTCACACACTTATACTCTACAGTCTTT
The DNA here is from genome assembly GCA_038090715.1 of Florisuga fusca. Taxonomy (NCBI): domain Eukaryota; kingdom Metazoa; phylum Chordata; class Aves; order Apodiformes; family Trochilidae; genus Florisuga; species Florisuga fusca. The sequence goes on along the minus strand of JAAWXA010000004.1, from coordinate 12,619,921 downwards.
TAAGTGCAAATCTAAATGAATAAAAGGACGATTAAAAATATCACTACACAACACCTAGTTGTTTGGTAGAAATTCAAGGGGAAATATTCTTTTTCACTCAGTAATTAACCAGTTTACCTCCCAGAGCACAAAGAATGAAGGATAATACTTAGTTTCTACCTGTATGTTTGGATTGTTGTGTACCTGCTTCTAACAGATTTTCTGCAATAATTCCTTCTTTTAGCCAGGGGAATTTGGACTTAAGGGTGACTAAATCAGATCTGAATCTGTTCCGATTCCCTGTGGCTGCTTCAATTTGTGCTGGGAAAACTTCAGGCAGAGTGGAGGGACTCAGGGACAGAGCTATCTTCAGAGGCCTTCACAAGCTGTGGCCTTTCCTCAAACTGCTCATCTGTTATCTGTTCAATTCAGGCATCTCTAAGGTCACAAAACATTTATGGACTGTGTTTGTTCCTGTCCTTAATTTTACCCAGGCTAGTGACCAAACTCAAATCTATCTTGTCAGTTATTTGCAATACTGAATCATCCTGGTTTAACCATATTCTCAGGGCTGAGGGCATGGAAAGCAACAGCATCCCCCATCTACAGGAAAAGCAGCATAATATTAAGAAAGCTTTGTTTGGTTGGTTGGTTGGGTTTTGTTTTAACAGAAATAATCTAACAAGAAAATTCAGTTAAAACCTATTAATTTGACTGGAACCCAGCTTCTGCTTTCCATAATTAGTCCTCCTTGCTTTGCTCTCACTTTGCTTCACATGGATTAATCTGAACTAGATATTTCCATCATACACAGCCCTGAATAGCTGGAGTGAATCAATAAATTAGTCTTCATGGATTTTAAAGCTCCATTCTGACTTCGACAACAATTAACTTCTAACTCCTCAAATAAGCAGAAATGATATCTTTTTAAGCTGAATCATTTTCCATATATTCTATCACCTCAAGTTAAATCAATATAAAACTCTAAATATAAACTTGTAACAGTGTGCTCATTTCCAGTTTTGAAGCAAACACTGCAAATATGGCTTACCTTTTCTGATTCAGGCTGTTATTTTAAAACCTGTTCTTAAGTTAATATGTTCTACTGCACTCTACTTCTGTTGGTATTATTTTCTACCGATATTTACTTTCCATTTATGTTAATAAATTATTACAATTTTACTTATTATTGCATCGCGTACTGAGCAAAAGGTAAGCTGGAGAAATGAAGTGGCAGAAATATCAAGCAGTTCTCTTTATTCATGAGTACTTCAGAAGCAGCAACATTTTAATGAGCAAAGGCCAACACATTATTCTTGTGTGGTTTTACGCTTCTGATTCCGCAGAAACCAAGATTTTCTGTGAACAAACTCACAGCGAAAGAACATTTTATAAAATATTATTGGCTTTAAAATAATTGACTCAACACACCTGTGTTTCTTGGGCAGAAACTAGTTTTTCCAAGACAAACTTCACAACTCCATTTAGATGGAGTACATCATTTCATATTCAAAGTTCATTAGTTTTCCACAAGATCTTTTTCCTTTAGATACACTTGATGTGTTTAGTTGAATAATACAGATTAGTTTACTACTTGACCTGGTATCATGAATGATAATCAAAATGCTTTCATATGTCATTTGAAACTTGAATGGTTTGCAAGAAATAAAATATTTCTTTCTTGAATATAAGGTGAAGCTATAAAGTTGTATCTCCACAGAATACAATTTCTTAAATGTACAACTGACATCTAAAAAGCTAACATCAGAATAATTCTATTGACATTAAGACATACTAGTTATGGGCATGGTGATTCAGCAGTCTCCTCACATGAACACCCACAGCACTATCTCTGAAAGAACGAGGGCATTCATCTGCTTTTCAAAAAAAATTACTGCCATCAGAATGTGAGCATAGTAACTATTTTTTGGCCCTTCCTAATTAAAGCAAACCAATCACTCATTCAGTTGAGGAGCTTGCCTTTGTTGAGGGGTGTTGCCCACACCATCTCACTTTTAGAGGAAAACTTGAAGACTCAGTGTTGGGTTCACTTCAGAGGTATTGATGTATGACCTTCTAGAGCAGCCGAGTGGTCTCATATTTCTCACGCGTGCCCACATACCCCCTTGCCTCCCAATTTGGCACAAAACAAGCTTCCTCCAGGGGTAATAGGTCAGTATCCCCACAGCAGATGTTATTTACAGAGATTCAGACCCTGAACCACAGCACACAAGTTCAAAATAACGCTTTGAGCCATGTGAACTATGGAGATGATCAACCCAGAACACAGGTTCAATCTGAAGTAAACCACTAGATCACCAATAGGTAATGCAGATAAAAATCAACAACTTTGATCCAGTGCTCTGTGCTCCTAAGGCAGTAAATTTCTTGATGCCCTAAAGAATAACAGTAAATAAATGTAATCTAGTTTCTTTTAATTTCTGTAGTTGTAATTATTATTTTACCTTATGTAAGAAGGATCTCTTAAATTTTAACTTCAATCCTCAGTGGGGATAATGCTTCACAACATTAGGATTTCCCCAGGCTAGTTTCATAAATTCATAGAATCACAGAATGGTCTGGCTTAGAAGGGACCTTTAAAAGTCATACACTTAAAATTCCCCTGCAATGAGCAGGGACATCTTCAACTACACAAGGTTATTGAGAGCCCTATCCAAGCTGACCTTGAAAGTTTCCAGGAATGGGGCTTCTACCACCCTCATAATAAAGAACTTCTTCCTAATGTCTAAACTAAATCTACCCAGCTTGAGCTTAAGACCATTGCCCCTTGTCCTGTTATATCCCTTGGCCTTGTTACAAACTTTGTCCCCGTCTTTCTTTCATGCCTCCTTTAGGTATGGAAAGGATGCAATACATTTTCCCTAGAGCCTTCCCTTCTCCAGGCTGAACCACCTCAATTCTCTCAGCCTTTCCTCACAGGAGAGGTGTTCCAGCCCTCTGATCATCTTCATGGCCCTCCTCTGGACCCCATTCCAACAGTTCCATGTCCTTGTGTTGGAGGATCCAGAACTGGACATAGTACTCCAGGTGGGGTCTCAAAAGAGCAGTGCAAAGGGGAAGAATCATCTCCCTCAACCTGCTGGCCACTCTTCTTTTGATGGAACCCAGAATATGGTTGGCTTTCAGAAATCCCATGAAATCCCATCCATCAGTTGAAATGCAATGTATCAGAAATGATACAAGTTAATACTTATAGTCATTTTTAATCTTAGCCTTCAGTAAAACATTGAGCACTCTGTTCAGGACTCCTTGAAAGCCTGAGCACTAATCATAGTAGCTAATTAAGCTCTTCATAATAATACATATGTCCACCTTTCACCACAAGGAAGTTCCTGTGGATTAAAGAAATAAGCCTATATGAGTCTCAATAACGTAGGATAACAACTTTTGAAACCTGTCTCAAATTTGTGCACCCACATATCTTAAATTAATCCCTCTCAGTTTCCTCAAAATTTTCTGTTGAAGTGTATATTAAGCGAAGTTTTACCAGCTCTAAACACTGCCACCTTCCTTTACAATCCTTTTTGCTAATTTGGAAAAGACATGCATTGTATATAGCAGATGTCATAACTCTCAGCTCTTGCAAAAGAAAACAAGCATGCATTGAAAAGCAGGCTACATATGTAATTATTTCAAACTTATAGGACTCCAACTTTTGCCAAGATCATGGAATTCAAAACTTCAATACTTAAACATTTGCAGAAATCAGCCTAGCAAAGATGCCCATGTTAGCCTCACTGAAATTGCCAATATTTGTCTCACAGGGAAAAAATCATCAGTGAAACTTAGAAGTACAAGGAGATATTTTCTTCCACACCACTGTGAAATCAAAGCACCAAAAGCTTATAGAATTCAGCTGGTTAAGCTCTAGTAATAAAAGACTTAAGATACCACAACCTACCTAAATGTGAAATACAGTGAATAAACTAATTCATTACTCAATTTTAGGAAGCACATCTTCGTATCTGACTTTATGAAACAAGCTCTGGGTTAACTTAATACAACACTACAGCCACAACATGAAACACAACTTAAGTATCTAAAACTATGTGCAGTTTTCAAAGTTTACTTGACTCTCCATCCACTAAAGCATCATCCTTTCAAACTCATCTTGTGTTCTAATGATCTGATGATTTCCACCTACTTTACTTATTATTAATAGCTCTACAGAATCTGGGAACACACCATTACATTCATACTGGGAATTCAGAAGGAAAGAATTGCATTTATTTCCCTGTCATTAGGAGCATGGACCTAGCCTATGAGGAATAATGCTGTATAAATTAAGCTACCTCACCAACATAAATATATATATGATTTCATACAAGTCTAGCAAACTATGCCATTGGGCAAAATTATTCTGACCATATTTTATCAATATGAGACTGGCCAGACAAACACAAGGTCTTGCAAAGCTCCTGGATTCTCATTTGCCAAATTCAGCTTCTGTAACATCATTACCTATTCACAAGTATTTCCATACATTTACTCAGTCATATCCAGACTACTTCATTATCACACTGGCACTGAATAGAAAAAGTACAACACATGTAGACTACATAGACGTTTAGAAATAGATATTTCAATTTCTACATAGATTTTCTAGAACTGTAAAATTCTATTTATAAATAGGAATTCAACCACTACTCACCACATGAAGAATTTTATTTTCTGTTTCATATACTGTGCAATCCTGAAAAAGGAAAGCAGAAAAGGCAGGTTAAATTGATCCAGTCATCCACTGTTCCTAGATTGATCCTTAAAAAAATAAACTGAACCAGTAAGCCTTTAGGATGAAACAAAATATTTCAAACAATGGCAAGATTCATATGACCAATGTGTGAACATACCACAGAATTGAAATACTGGTCAATCTTAATATCTATTCACTAGTTCTTGTTGCTTCCTTCCTTGAGAGAGATAATGATCTTCCTCCACTTTTCATCTTTTTTGTGATCGCATGTGTGCCAGACTACTGGTTTCAACCAGCAGTCCCTGAGCATGGACAAAAATTGCCTCTTGCAGGAGGTAACACTTAAAAACAGAGGTACCAGCAATAGTCTTAAGTAACTAGGGAAGAAAACTAAGCTAACCAATTCCTGCTGAGCTGATCTGAACTGACATGTTTGCACGCCCTGCCAAAGGACAGAAGGAAAAACCTGAGAGGAGGAAGCGGAGCAAAGGGAATCACTTGTTGTTTATAACACTCCATGGGATGGGAGCGAAGACAAATGCAGAATACAAAATGCACAGGAACCATCTTGGTACACTCAGCTTGCTGGGAACTGCATGCACATTGTTGTCACTGTGTAGCAGGTTCTATAAGCAAGACTAGCAGGTGGGAGGCTGGAGGCTGTGAGAAATGGAGTTATTTAGGCAAGGAGCACATGAAGTACAACCAACTCAATGAAAGCACAGCTCCTTCAAAGCTCATCAGATGCTGTAGCTTTATGGTAATTAGTACAAGCTCTGCTCAGAATGGATGCTTTTTATCCACCCTACTTCATAATGCACATGAAAAATGTGACTTAAGTTTTCATGTTTCAAATCTCATTTTCTAAACCTGTCATCCTGTTAGAAAACAACTTGTTATATGCAGGCTTTTTTTATTAAAAGTGAACTTGTAATCCATGAAATGCTTCTAGTGTTACTTATGCAAAAAAACCCCCAACAAAACAAAACAAAAACCCCAATGTGTTTATAAAAAGCAACCTACCCAGAAGCAGCAGGTTGATCAGGGAGTATTTTTCTAATAGCAGCTGTTGGCACTCAGGAAACATTTGCCAGTCAGTACAGCCAGAAAAAAAAATCTAACACATTTAAATATATGCAGACATCAATGAAGTATTTGCAATCTTAGCAGCAAAACACACATTTCATTGTTACATGTGGTAGGGCATGTAAAATTGCAAGCTGGATGCATCTATGTTCCGCATGTTTCTTGTGAATCATTTTGCAAAAATAGAAGAAAGGGATTGCAAAATTTATATTTTGAAGGAAACAAAATGCTTCTAGACAGACATGATTATTTCATTTGTAATAAGATTTTACTGTAAGTTTAGACATGCAGCCTAAAGAGTATACTGTTTGAGATGTCTCACTACTGAACGAAGGATTCCAAGCTCCTAAATGCTGCTGGTTATTAAAACCAAGAAACCAGTAACAGAAACATTGCTGCACTGCTTGAGATTAAATTCTTCCACACAATCATAAAGCAAGCTAAGGAAATACGCTTATTTTTGACAAACCATGAGCACGTGTAAAACAATACAATATTTCTGAATCTACAGAAGACAGCAAAGCAAGTGGAAAACTTCTCAGGCATCTAGTCTATGTAGGAGCAGGTGGCCTCACCCATAAATTCTGTCATCACACAGAATTCCCTACAAATTCCAGGGTCTGGGAAGAGGAACTGTTAAATGAGTTCATCGCATAGCAGACAGCTGATTGTTGAAACTACATCTTCATATTCAGGCAAAAGAAAAATACACCTAATATACCATAAGAAACAGAAAAACTGGAGGAGAGCTTAGGTTAAAAAAAACAGTTCCAGAATATACTTCTCCCTTACATGGATGACATCCAACTAAACATAATTCAAGCATAAACTCATGAAAAAGTGCAGGAATGCAAAGGCCCATGCTAGCATAGCCCAAAGCAGCCTAGAAGTCTAGGATTCAAAGAGACTTACAAAAGGTCACCAAGCTGATCCTCACATTGTAGCAAGATTGTTTAACTTCCTGAAGACATCCCTAGGGATGAGGCTGCTTCTGAATACTCCCAAGAGCAAAACCTATATGTCACATTCATTTCTTTTCCCTTAGATTTTTTAAGTCACTTCTCTGTTTTGTTCTTAACTTTAAGCAAGTGATAAGGATTACTATCCCACCAGCTTCAAACATCCCTTAGGTAGAATGACAACATGAATACTTATTACTGGGGCTTTTACCATTTTCAATTATTGCTTTTTCATACCCATTTCATTTCAACTTAAAGCACTTGAGAACTATAAAAAGAGTCACTAACTATGCAATTAGAAATAAATTTGTATTCTTAATAACATACCACCCACAGCTGGAGAACATCTCCTCCTTCCATACCTAACTACGAGCCTATATCTTACTCCTGAAAGATCTTCTTAAATATCTGTTTAACAACAGTATCAAAACATTGCAATTAGTAAGAAACAGATCATATGAAGCTTAATATAAACTGTTTTCTACTTCAGAAAAGCAGGAATGCACAAAAAATCTGCAAGCAAGCTTTATTCCTACACAAGCTAAGAATTTGCTATTCACTTACTGAAACAAAAGTGTGATTACCCCTGAATTGAAATACACAGGTACAGGAAGGAAGAGATATCTTACTTTTACTTGTTTATTCTCTGAACTTCACACATACATTCCCTGACAAACTATAACTAAAGTTGGCTACATGAACTTCATCTAATCCACCAGTTAAAACTTCAGCTGAAACAGTGTATGGTTACCTTCTAAATGAACATAATTTTCTAAAATATTAATAACACAGGTTACTAACAAAGCAACAAGGGCAGTTCTGTGTGTGGGGACCTTAAAGATTCTCTAGGTCCAGCCCCCCTGGACAGACAGGAACACTTCCCAGTAGACCAGGTTGCTCAAAGCCCCATCCAATCTGGCCTTGACCATGTTAATTTATACTTTCTGAAGATGTAGTCAAATACTGGCAATTAGCAGTTTCAGAGAGGAAAGTGGAACAGTATCATCCACAAGAAAAAGAAATAAAGGGTAAATGTGATGGAACAACTTAATTACTAATACCAGATTTTCACAGTCGCTCTTTCCAGCTCTGCCTCATGCATCAAAAAATGGCAAAAGTGACCTTTGTGGAGGCAGCTGGAACTAGGCTAAATCCTAAAAACAGGGAAAACTCAAGTCCAAAACTGGAAGAAAAAGAAAAAATTCAGTAAGAGAGAAAGATAAGAACAGCAAGAACAAACCACAACTATCAGGGAGAGGGTTCTTTGTCAGTTTCAGTCCTGGTATATTTATAAGACCTATTTTTAAGATTAGCAAGACCTATGCTGCGCTGACAATGAAAGGCATCGCTTATATTTCTTTCAGACCTTCTTACCTTCATAAGCATGATTCTGCATTATCTCTGCAAATAATTACAAGTTTTATCTGCAAAGATCCAATGGTAATATCTTAAATAATTACTAAATACATTTAAATTAAACTCACTGAATTGGAAAATGCTGCAAAATGTACATATCTCACCCATCCCATCCCACCCCAGGCATTGCTAGGACAATTCACATGTGAGGCAACATATAAAATACAAATACTTGTGTATTTTATTTTTCAAAAGCAATATTTATGATGCTTCATTTTGCTTTCTTCTCCTAACACCTTATTGCCTTCTTTTCAAAATTTTGTCTCAGTGTGTTACAGAAGTGGGGAATGAGGTCAGCTAATTACTCCAGCACTTCTCGTATTCTTTAGTCCTTTTCTTTGCACCTGAGTTAATTAAATCTCAATTCAAAGTGTGAAGTACTGAGATCTAGAAGACCTGCCAACTTATCCTACTGCTTTTATATCCCACATGGGAAAAATGTTTGTGCAATTCTCCAGTACTGTAACTGTGGGATACTATTCTATTTTTGTGTAGGTACGATCTGGTTTACAAGTCCAAGTCTGCAACCTGTCAAATTACCTACTGCAAATAATTACCTGTCAAACGCTTCTCCTCATAGGATACTAGCAGGCTAAAGTCTTCAAATATACCATCATTATTTCTATTATTATTATTATTATTACTCATGGATTTACCACATATTCTAGGCAGCCGTTGCACTGCAATTTTGGCAGTTTAAAGATCCTGTCAACTCCATAACTTTACTTCAGAATACAGTTATGCTAGTTCAGAAAATAAAATACATATATACAAGTAGTTAAGAGATACAAAAAGGGAGAATTTCAGAAATGCTTATTAATGTGTCAAAAAGTTAGCAACATTTCAGCATCTCTAGTAAACATTAGAACAGAGTGCTAAAGAGAGGCAGTGGACTTCTTTCGCTGCATTTTCTTGTTCAGCAAATGCCTTAGTTTCTGATGTATGCTTAGTCACCCACACTTCTTTCCTCCAAGGCAAGGAAATTTCTTAGCCAGAACTGATACAGAAGCAGGCTAGACAACTGTCAAAACCAAAAACCACATTAGCCCAAAAATGTCCCTTTTTCTACAATAGTAGCATTGCTCAAAAGAAGGATGAGGTGCTAGAGGTAATCAACTACAGCAACTAGTGAAGAACAAGAGCTTGTCATGAGAGTGTTCATTCTCCAAGCAGCTTTCCAGCAGTTTTTGATGAAGGTTCTTCACTAGTTTTTCCATTTGTTTTCCTCTGCAGTCCAACTGAGTTTACATAAGGAACATTCACATATGTGAGTTTGTGTATATTGCACTGCTTTTACCTGTATTTTGCTGATAAGATGTGAGCAAGGTTAGGAACATAATTTTAAGTGGTAGTGAAATTGCCTGGGAATTGCACCTTTCATGAGCAATCCCACACATCTCCCATGTCTAGATTTTAGAGGGCAACAGCTAGATTTCATGCACTGCTTAAAAACATGTCTAACAGATTTGCTGTCACTATTATTTTGAAGTCACACAAAATGTTCTAAACTGTGTAACTTTAGTTCTCCATTTGTAACAAAAATAATACATTACGTGACTGCTAAAAGAAGGTTCAGACTCTCATGCATCGCCAAACCCCCAGCATAAAATCTCTCTTGAGCAATGTAGCCACTGGTTGGAATTAAGCCAAGCCATCCTTTAAATCCCTCTGCTTCTCAAAGTGATTAAAACCGTCACTGAATCCTTAAAAACCAGTATATGTCAAATGGATGGTCTGTTGGTCTTGCTACTTAGCAACAATAAAAAATAATTAACTTGAAAATGCTCAGATCATAACTCCCCATCACACCATATCATATCCCAGTCCTTTCAGCCTCAGCACCGCACTATCAAAAATAAGTTCTGGTTCAAGGAGCCCGCTCTGAGCCTGTTCAAGTGTCACTGGCTCAAGGGAATTCATGCAATTGGCTCTTGAAATTATGCAAATTGGTTTGAATCCTGTCCCATTCAGCCATGGCAGGACAGCTTCAAGACTGAGGTTTGGTGGAGTTGTCACAGAAGGTTCTCACAAAAGTTCTCACCAACAATGACAGCAAAGTCTAAAGCTTTGCCAACACATGAAGAAGGCAAAAGTTTTATAGTTTGCATAGGACCTTCATTTATAGCCCTTCATTGCTTTTCTCTGACCCAGACAGTGGTACATAATTTCCAAGCTGGTACAAGGGTAAGATAGATTGAATTAATTTAATATTTCACTACTTGGAAAACATATAGAAAATACATTTAATACAGCTGATGGCAAGGTTAAACAATGATAGCTTTGAAACAAACTCGATCACAATATAATACAGGCTATGGCAAAATGCTGTGTTCTATAGACCATGAAAATTAGACAAGTAAAGAATATTAGGTAACTCTGCTCAGACTGATTTACAGGTGTCTCTGGGTAGCTACTGCAATAATAAAAACCCACAAATTGACAGATATACAGAGCTGTTCAACCCGCTTCCCTCCAGCCCCCTCCACAGAAACAAGAAAAAAAATTCTTGAATATTCCCAAAGTTACAGAAGCTGGCAAGCAGATAACATGATCCTCTAGCAATAGGCAAAGGATTAAGAGCATGACATGGGTAGAGGTTTCCTGAGGTGCTTCATCACACCTTCAGTTTTAAGAGGTCTAGCAGGACTTCAGACACGAAAGTGGCCTTGGGGACACTGACAACTACAGATGTTTGGGAAAGAGGTAGAGAAGAGGAAATACCTTTTCCCTGTCTCATTACCGAGCAAGTTCCCCATAATCTATGCAACAGCCCAGTGCTTGCATAGGTGATCCTTGGATGCTAACATACAAAAGGATTGTTTAAAATTACACACCCATTGTTAAAAACCTCTACTGTAGTTTTAAGTAGATATCCCAAAATATGTGCTTCCCCTGAGTTTCTTCCTACTGAGCTGCTCCAAAAGTCTCCCATCGTGGCTGTTCCTCCTCTTTCTGACTGCTAGAATATCAGGGAGCTCTATCCTCAACTCTCCCCTTTTCTGCAACCTCTTCCCTATTGCTCAGCAGCCTCCTAAAATCATGCTGCTTTAATTATCATCTCTGTGTGGATGAGTCACAGATCTCTCGTCCCTTCTGTTCACATTTGCAGTTCAGAATCTCCTTCTGGATATTTGCCACCAGCCCTAGCACAGTATGCTCAAAAGCTGAAATCACATTTCTTCCCTAACCCTCTCTGCTCCCCTCGCCTTTCCCTCTCTCTGTCAACAGCTCCACCACCTTATGTCCCACAAGCTCACAACCTGGGTGCCATTTCCAACTCCTCTTCGCTTCCCACACAAATCCTGTCGATATTCTTCCCACTGCCCTTCAGAAATATTTGCTTTCTTTCCTACTTACACTACAATTATTCAATCCCTGCAGTTTCTTGCCACTGGGTCTACGGCAGCCTCACTCTATTATTATTCCCTGCCCCTTCACACTGAAGCCAGAGCTCATCTGTATCTGCAGCAACCCACGCTGTCCTCCCCCATCAGAACCAGGAGAGATGGGAGAAAACAGTACACTGAGCACACACCACTGAAGATATTAAAGGAAGGGGAAAAAAAAAAATTGCTATTGTGAAAAATGTAATGTAGTCTATTAAATAAATGAAGAACATTTCCTATGAAACCTACACAAATGTTCCTACAGTCTACAGCCTTCCCCTGAATATTTACTGAACTTGCAGTTCTCTAGGTTCATAACCCATGTGTACAAACTAACAGCAATTATCCAGCTGAGTACAAAGAATTGCCTTAATTTTATTTAAACAATCTGTGTGGAGTGGTAGTGGTACCTATCACCATAGTAACAGAATACTTCATGCAAAAATTTAACAAAACTTACATAAATCACCCACAGATCAAGCAACTACTTGGGAAAATTGCCTATTGGATTAAGAGAGATGCAATGCGTACACTAAGCTCTTTTCTTCTACCTTTCTGAAGTCATTTTCCATTTCCAATTATTTCTAACCTCCTTTCTGTAAAAGGCACATTCTTGCTTTCCTTTGGAATCTGGTCACATATTTGTTCTCAATTTGCACATAAAGAGTAGCACTTCTTCCTGCTATGCTGTTTCTAAAAACGAGCTGGTACACCATTAGGTCAGAAACAATAACAAGCATTTTAGCACTGACTAAAATCACACTGATACTTGCTCATATATCCTGCTAGAATCTAAGTGCTTACGTGTTCCAAATTGAATTTCAGCTCATAGGGTGATTTCTCTACACAACAACGTTCTCAACGTAAAAATGAAATTCACTGAAACTATCAGGAAACAAGAGGTAGGAAATGAGGCAAAAATGCTCCCTCCGAAGGAGAAGACACTTTTTTCCCACGCTTCTAATTCAGACAAATAAGCACCATGCATTCAAAACTATATCTTTTAATACTGACATGCAAAAGAGAGTTTATAGCACAAACTGGTTTGCTGTTCTTAAGTTTTCAGTGTTGTTTCCAAGGCCCTTTAGAGGTAAATAACTTCATTTCACACTTCTGCTTCTCCTCTAGTACTGTCACTAAAAGAACTTTGGTTTATAAAACATAATAACTGTGTTGCTGATAACCCCTTTCTGGACCACAGCGTTTTGAGGTCCAGAAGGTGTTCTTGCCAAGGTGCAAGGACAGCACTCCAAAAGTTACCCTTAGAAACAGTTAGTCTAGCTCAGTGTTAATCCTCCAGACTCACCGATCCTCCTCCGCAGGCTGCTCAGGAGTGAGCTGAGCTCACCCCTGGAAGCCCACCTTTTATTGATCCCCCAGTTCTGCTCATGCGCAGTTGGGCCCAGCCCTCATTGGGCACAGGTGGGCTTAACAGGAGCTCACACCTTCCTCCTCCTAACTGGCAACACCTGAGTGTGCTTACCTGGTTGCCTCTACAGAACTGAGACAAAATATTTAATGCTTTTCTGCCAACAGATGAAATAAAATTATTCAAACTTGAGAAAAAAGTAGTTATATTAAGGCAGATGGCACTTCAGGCTCAGCTACAACTAACGTTTGACATTGGATCATCCAAAATTCTTGATGTATTTTTAACAGATTTAAGCGAACACTTACATACTTCATATCATATTCCTGAAATAAAGATTGGCCCTAGAGCTTTTCATGTTCAAGGCTTCTACTAGCTACCAAGCAATATATACTTCCTGTAACTCCCTATATTTAGAGAAATCTTGCTCTGCTGCACCTTGTTACAGACTGTCTCTAGAAAAAAAGAGTGATAGCGGTTTCCAAACTAAAATAAATGCAGTTCCAGTCTTCACGACCAACATCCTCTTAATCCATCATCATCAATGATTAAATTTAACGTTTTTATATATTACACAGGTAGCATTTCCCCCCTCTGTCTACACTTCATCTCAGTTTCCACCAACTTTCTGCTATCTTCTGCAAGTGCTTCCAGTAGTGCATGAATTAACCTAAGAGTCCCTGACTCTTTCACTGTCACCATGACCCTCTCAGGCTCCTTTTCTTGGGAAAATTTAACAGAGTCATTGGCTTTCCAGCTTAAGTCACATCAAACAAGCTACTCTTTTTTCTACAAATTTTTCTGCTTTGTGGTTAAATTTTTACCCATTTCAGAGGCTGTCAATCATTAATGTGGAAGAAAAACAAACAATAAAAAAATTTAAAAAAAAAACAAAAATAAAACAAAAAAACCCCAAACAAGCCAACACCAATCTATTTTTGCTTTCTTGGTCATTAAGCTTCTTATGTACTCAGTAATCTTTCCGGAGCTCGTGGGAGTTTCTTTCTTCTTCTATCAATGAGGAAAAGAAACTACTTTCTCTAAGAATGGAAAAGAAAACACAGCTAATAAACTCACAGGACTTTACAGGGTGTTTTTTCTTAAAGCATGTAACGGTTTTATAAGTTACTTTGAAAATGTCACATCATAGACTACACAAATTTAGGGAAAAAATCCTCTTTGCAGTATATATCTCAGTGATGAGTAACGAGGCATCAAATTATTTCTTGGAGTGGTTCATATTCCTATCAATTATTACTGATATTTTAACCTTTGAACTATTCCATGCTGAATTCTATTTCAAAAAACACTCCAAAACTTAAATGAAAAGATGGCATTATATCTACGAGTAAGCCATTTCAAAGGGAAAAAAAAAAGTATAATAAAATAGAAGTAAATTATCATAGTCAGAAAAAGGCACCAATTTTAAGCACCTTAGGCGCTTTTTACATTACATTAAATTACATCTGAAATTTTCCACAGAAGTGAACTATAGAGAAATAAGCTACTCTACTATGAAAAGGAGAAAAACATCACTAAAGAGCATAAATTTGAACTACTTTGTAAACAAGAAACAGTTTCACATTTACAACAATCCTTTAAATTCTATTTTACCTTATACATTATACATTGACTTCCAAATGTGAAGAAAACAACTTCTCAGCATAATAAGTATCCTGAAACACCACTAATTCTGAGCACAGCTTTGAACCTTATGAGACAGAAAATCTTGCATATGAGCAGAAGTTGAAGGATACAAGGTCAGTCTAAATTTCTGTCAGTGTTACTTGCAATGAGTTACAACACTCTCATATGAATACCATTTGGGTACCATGTACTATAGGCAGATATCACTTGGCTAATCTCTTCAAGGGGTGCCTTTTTATTTAGTTTTTAGCTTGTACACTAACCCCCCTACTTGTAAAGTTAACAGATATGGGGTACTTTCTATAAACAGTGTACTATGCACAATTTTTTTTTTTTTTTTTTTTTTTTTAATTACAGGAACATGTCCTCCTCATTGTGAAGTATTTTTTATTTAAACAGGGAGAAGAGACAGGGTTATTACCATGGCAGACTAACAATGATTTTTCTCCAAGCAGCTGGTAATAACATTGGGGTGTAAGGAATAATGTTGGAAATGTAAACTAAAAACGTGAAAATTTAATACATAACTGTTTCCATTAAACACATATTGCTTTGAAAATCCCAACAAGCTGGAAGCACAAAGCAACTTTAATGAGGAAGCAATCAAACATTCACCCCACTGAAGTATTAAAGCCAATTTATGAGCTAAAGATTCCTGAGGTAATTAGCTACTTGGTATGACCTAAAATTCAAGAATTTAAAGCTATATTTAGCAAGTCCTTAAAGTCCTTAATAAACTAGGCCTTTAAAAAAAAAGTGAGGAATTGTGATAGAAAAGATTAAATGATACTTTATAGCAATAATACGAAGAATATTAATTGTTTTTCTCTATTCATGCACTTCATTATTTCCTAAAAAAATTAATAGAACCATTTTATGTTATTGCCTTTGGATTCTGAATCGGAGGGGCAGAGGCTAAAAAAGTAAATTCCCTTTTTATCCTTTAAAAGTGGGAAACAATCCAGCATTTCATTTAAAAAACTTTGTATTTGAAATATTTATCTGATAAGTTACAGACATGGATTATGAAAAAAACCTCTTTGTCATACAAAAGTAATTTTCCCTATCTTTTATCTGAAAGATAGCAGTGGATAGAAGCGCAACACAGTTTACCACCCTAGTATTGGATGTGATTCCATGAAGGCATGGAGTATATGGACATATGTTTTTTTTTGAATCTCATGTTCAAATGGGGAATAAGCTCCAAATCACCCAGCTGAGGCAGTGCACAGGGTAATGCTTCATGTGCTCTGTATTAGGGCTTTTAGTGCAAAATCCTAGCTAACTATATGTGCAGACAGAGATTTTCTGGATGGTTGTCCTGGTTTTTCCTAGATCTTCAATCCTGACAGCCACTTCCCAAATTGCATCACTCAGGTTCTCACCCTGTGTCATCCTGAACCTGATTCTGCCTTCAAAAGCTGCTGAGGCAAAAGTATGTCAAAAGTATGTTCTGTGAGAACAGTGCAAGCCAGGGCCATGTGAGCCAAATGACTGTCCTTCTCCACCCCTATTCCATGGAATTGTTTCTTTAAAAAGGTGTTTAGGCAGAGAAGTAATTGCAGCGAAGCTTTTATAAAAGAGTATTTACAGGCCTAGAGCTATGCTTCTGCTGAAGCATCTTGCCCAGTAAATCCCACAAGACACTAAAGCTGTTAAACACCAATGGTTTTAAAACTAAATACACACAGCAAATCATTGTGAAAGCTGATTAAGGAAAGTAAAAAATACGTGACAAGAGTGCTACTAATGATCACTACTAAACAGCAAAGAAAAGAACTATGTTGCTCAGCAGGAAAGTTTTGTTTAAATGTCTGATAACTTACAGAGTCAAAATAAAATTAGAGTTTTCAGATATAGCCTCCTAGTTGGGATCTGGACAATGTGCAAACACAGAAAATTAAATGGTTGAAACAAGTATGTGTCATTCTGCATTTTATTCTGAAGCCTGTCTCTAAGCAGGTATTACAACTCCAACTTTTCTAATTATTTAAATGTTCAAGAAGAGACAATAGATTTCCTTGGACTTCATACTTACAAGAAACAGAAGTAATTCTGCAAATTTTTTTTCTTTATTATCTGTTTAGCACTGATAAAGTGGTGGGGGAACACCCAACAACACTCAGTTCTATGGAGAAACACTGAGATTATAATTAACCTCAAACTGCAAAGGAATTCAAGCAAGCCAGCTAAATTTTAGATTTTTTTTTTCTTTCATCTTGACGAACAAATTGTATTTGGTTAATAAAATCTGAGGGCTGGCTGTAACTTAAATGACACAAAAATTCCTGGTTTTCAGTCCTTCTGGACCTCATTTACTGAGGTGAATTCTGGCATCCTCCATTGCATGAATGTCTTGAAAAGGAAAAAAAACAAAGCTATAAGAAAATGTAGATTGTGGGGGTTTTTTTTCATACGCTAGTAAGCTTCATAAAAAACTGTTGTTAGCTAATGTTACAAGAACAACCATAATACTGCCTTCTGTAGGTCTTCACAGACAAAATATATATTTTTAAATTAAATTATAAGTTATTGTAAGTCAGTGAACTACTTTAAAGTACTTCACATACAAAAGAAAATTCATTTTGAGACAGAGAAAACTCCCAATAAGGTGATACTGAAACATTTAATTTAAAGTCTTAAGAAAGCAGAATGAGGATTTCCAGGGTGTTCAGTGATAATATAAAAGAAAAGCTCACTTAAGACATTTTGAAATGCTATGTTGGAATGAATTTATTTTAAGTACAGATCAAACCACATGTGTTTGGGACTAGTAATGGAATTTTTCATTATCTTTCTTCTGACTACAGCCCAATTCAATTTCAGAGCATGCTTACACTTGGGCACATAAATGCTCTTTTTGTCTTCCAACTATGGATACACGTACTGAACTGTTTCCTCATTGGGAAATCATGTCAAGTTTTGGCAAAGACAAACTGCTTTTCTCCGAAGCTATTCAGTAGTAATATTTGCTCTCATTCACACTGAAAAAGACACACAGAGAAATATTTACCTAGCAAATTAGCAGTATCATGGATAGGAATTAATTTGTATGAAAATCAACTGACACAAAGCTAATTCCTGAGAAACATTGCAGCAGTTGATACTTTTACCCACTTCCTCACTAAAGATGGACACTTGAAAATGGATCAGGTAGCTTCCTCTGAATTAAAAAACTAGATGGTGATGCACAGCTTCTTCTATGGAAAATGCATCTTTTGTCCAAGGGGCCACCGTGCCTCCTTTTCCCAGAAAACCAACACTTTCTTACAGCTGAACAAGGACACAACAAACCACAGAGGAACAGATAAAAGGTCATGCAAAAGTTATCCAAGAAAAAGAAGGCATAGGCTCTTTTTTTCAGAGCTGACACACCACCAGCTGGCACCTCTGTCCCAGTTGGAGGCAGGGTGACAGTGAAAAACCCACGGGGGAATGTGTGGTGGCTGAAGGACAGGACCAGTTGGACACCCCTTGGCCCTTAGGCCTGGAAAGTAAATTTGAACACACTGGACTAGCAATACCACTTTCTCTAATTCAGGTGGGACATTACCTCAAATTAACCATCAGTGTTGCAAACATTTATGAAAGGGTCAGAGAAAAACGCATTCTTTTAGAGAACGTCATACCAAGTCATGCCAAGAGGCCATAGGAGAAGTTTAGCTTTGCTCAGTGTGGAGGGATTCTTCTGAAAACCAGAAAAAGACTCCTCAATGCTTGTATCTAGCTCACTTTCTCCCTTTTCACCCATTACACCTTCTCAAGTGCAAGGACTCCCCCCCAAACTTCTGCTTGGCTTGCTGAGCCACCAGGAGAGGCAACCCTCTCTGGATCCTTTTCCCTCCATGTGATGGGCACTGCTGCCCTGTCTGGTCAGCTGCTGATATAAGATGGTCCTGAGGTCCTTCACAGTCATCTGAAGCAGAGTGGTCTCAGAAATGCATGCATCAGGATAAAAGATGCAGCTTAGCTGAGCAGAACTACCTTTAATTTCCTAGGTTATTTCTACACAATTTGGTATCAACATTCATTTGAACTTGTAGTAAAAAAAGAGACTTTTCTGTTTCAGTCAAATAACAGGCAGAGATGGATACAAGCCTAAACCACAGCCAGGGGAGAAACAAAAGAGTAAGGAAGAGTAAGGGAGGATCTCTTGATTGCAATAAAGCTTCCAAATTGCAATGAAACTGAATTCCAAATGAAGCCTGTTAAGCAAGTGCTTCAGTATCTACTTCTGGATTTCTTGAGGCAAGATGTAATAAAATGTATACAAAACATTATAGCCTCATGGGGGACACTTGTTATCTTAGCAGGTGTCTAGATGATATTAATTGCATGAAAGAGCAGATGGCTAAAGCAATACATACAGACCTTTTGAACCAGACAGTTAATTAAAAATTAAAGACAAAAAACGAGAAAATAAATATGCAAATTATCAAATAGATTTGGAAAATTTATAGTGATGATATTAGCCTAAAGAATCACAGAATCATAGAATGGTTTCGATTGGGAGGGACCTTAAAGATCATCTTGTTGTAACTTTCCTGCAGAGGCAGGGACACCTTCCACTACATCAGGTTCCTCAAGGCCCCATCCAACCTGGCCTTGAACACTTCCAGGGATGTCCATATCCACAATTTCCCTGGGCAACCTGTGCCAGTGTCTCACCACTCTCACAGTGAGAAATGTCTTCCTAATGGCTAACCTAAATCTACCCGCTTCCAGTTTTAAGTCATTACCTCTTGTCCTGTCACAACATGCCCTTAGAAAAAGTCAGAATCAGAAATCAGAATCACAGAATTATCTGTGAATTATGAATTATGACTGGAAAAAACTTCTAAGATCACTGAGTCCAATCATCAACACAGAAAAAACCACCGTACCCACTCAAGCATGTCCTGAAGTGCCACACCTACATAGTTTTCAAACACCTTCAGAGATGGCAACTCTACTGCCTCCCTAGGCAGCCCATTCCAGAGCCTGACTATTCCTTACTAAAAGAAATTCTTTCTAATATGTAGTCTAAATGTCCCCTGGTGCAACTTCAGGCCATTTCCCTTAGTTCAATCATTTTTCAATTGGGAGAAGAAGCCACCACACACCCACTACAACCAACGTTGCCCTCTTCAGGTACTGGAGGGCCACTATAAGGTCTCCCTGGAACCTTCTCCCAGCTGAACAACCCCAACTCTCTCAGCCTGTCTTCATCAGAGTGGTGCTCCAGCCTTCTGATCATCTTTGTCACTCTGCTCTGGACTCACTCCAACAGCTCCCTGTCCATCTTATTTTGGAGACTCCAGAACTGGACATAGCACTACAGGTGAGGTCTCACCAGAGCAGAGCAGAGTGGGAGAAACACCTCCCTTGACCTGATGGCAATGCTTCTTTTGATGCAGCCCTGGATATGTTTGGCTTTCTGGGCTGTGAGAGCGCATTATTGGTTGAGCTTTTCATCAACCAACACATCATAAGTCCTTCTCGGCAGGACTCGGCTCTCAGTCTATTCTCCACCCTTCATTTCCGCTTGGGATTGCCTTGTCCCAGATGCAAGCTTGGCTTTGTTGAACTTCATGCTGTTTACACAGGCCCACCTCTCAAGCCTGTCAAGTTCCCTCTGGATGGCCTCCCTTCCCTCCAGTGTGTCAACCACACCACACAGCTTAGGTCATTCATAAACTTGCTAGAGGGCATATTCAATTCCACTGTCCCTTAACATCCCTTAACAAAGACGTTAAACAGCACCAGTCCCAGTACTGACCCCCAAGGGATGCCACTTGTCATTAGTCTCCACTTGGACTTTGAGCTACTAATCAAAACTCAGTTGAATGTGACCATCCAGCTAATTCCTTATTTACTGAGTGGTCCATCCACCAGGTCCATGTCTCTCCAATTTAGAGACAAGGAAGTCATGTGAGTGTCAAATGCTTTGCACAAGTCTACTAGATGACATCAGTTGCTCTTCCCTTATCCACCAATGCTGTAACCCCATCAAAGAGGGTCAACAAATTCACCAGGCATGATTTTCTTGGGGTGAAGTAAGATGAATCTTACTACTGAGATATTAAGAGGCAGATACACTTTACAACCTAAGCTAGTATTATAAAATCAGGACGCAGAACTTTTACAAAGCATTTGCTAAGTGCTAATATTCCCTTATTTTTGCTAGACAATGATACAGAGTAACACAAAAATTGTGTGAAGAGGTAATGGCCATTTACATTTCAGGAAAAAGTAAAATACTAAGCAGATGGTCTCATACCTGTTGTACTATTGTTGTTAGTTCCAGACAGAGCTGTATGACATTATTTCTTGTTACGGAGTAATCTGTGACAGCAGCAAAAGGTGATCTAAAAAGAAAAAAGAAAAAAATGTTGAATAGCACTAGCATTTATCCAATTGCTTCACTAGTGTACAATGTGCATAATATTCTAGGTATATTAAAATCACATAAAACACCCAAAATGTGCTACCAAAATTGTAAAATACAAGATACATATCCATGGAAAATGTCGATTTCTCCTTGATTTTGCAGTTTTAAAGTTCTTCTTTATGACATTCCATTTATAAAAGCATAATTTCTCACAGCCTTCTATTGTACCTCTGGACTGCCCCAGTACTTCCCCAGTAAACACCCACCTTGCTTTCTGCACCTATTTGGGAATAGCCTCACAAAGGCAGGAAGAGGTATCAATGGTGTAGTATCAATGGTGTCCAGATGTGAATGAGATGAGAAAAATATTTGGCTGCATCAGCAGGAATCTTGGGACCTGATCTAATATCTGGTAAAAGCACTGGAGAGACTTAAAAGTAAAATCTCTATCCAAAGGGGAGAATAGCATTTAGAGCCAGAGATGCATAAACATTCAGAAACAGCTCCAAAGGCTAAACTGGAGACTACCTAACATCCACACACACTGTGCTACAATCAGAAGTGCTCAGTGAAATGAAAAGTGTAACTCAGCATTTACAGATGTCACCTATATCCATTCTATATCTTAACATTTCATAATAGAATGTTTAAAATTCTTGTCTACCTAGAAGCTTGCTTGTTTTCTAGAGACTCTGCTAAAATGTATTTGGTTAGAGGGGATGGCTTTTTGTACTATAAGTAAACTATTAGCTTAACTTGGTCTATTTTCTTTATACAAAACATAATCAAATACTAGGTAGGACTGTTATTTTCTCCAGGAGATTTTTATTTCAACAGTGTTGCAAATGAGGGTTTTATGGGCATCAGTAGCCTCTCATAAATGGTATTTGTCCCTAATATACCTGCTTCACACGTTTAAATAAATAAATAAATAAAAAGGTGACAAAGAACCACAAGGATTGTAATGTCTGAATAAACTAACAACAGATCATGAAGTGTATCGGAATGTCTAAACAATTATTTCAGTGCAGCTGCCTTTAAATTAAGCTGGGTGTCCCTTCCCCAGCTGACTGAAGAGTATCCCTTCTCTCAACACATCTTAGAGCATACATATTCGTATATGCCTTTAATTTTTACAGTGCTCTGTGATACTTTGCCTTCCTCATTTAAGCCATTCGTGCCAAGTTTCCAGTACAAAGAACTCTGTTATAAGCATGTAACTCTGCTATAAGCTACAAATAGAGTTCTATGAGTTCTTAGCAGGTTTCTAAACTTCTTTTCCATATGCAGACTTACTGAAATTTTACTGCAGGCAGTTTTGGAACTCTCCATTAATAAACCCATGTGAACTCTTCTATCCTTGTCTACCTCTTCCAATGTATTTTCTTCTTCAGGGCTCCCAATTCAACCCTGACAGTACATAAGACAGAATGAACTTTGAGGTGCACAATCAAGTCTAGCAGCTTTAATTTGATGCAGCACCTCATACAGCAACATATACTTGCTCCCCATATTTTCTAAGGAGAAAACCAGTACAGTCCTTTTTTTAAAAAAAAACAAACACAGAAATCAAAAGCTAGGCAAAATTTAAGAAACATAAAAGCAAGAGAAGAGGAAGACTTAGTAGATAGCATATGGCTAAGTTCCAAAAGATGCATTACAAAAGCTCTATGAGACTGACCTATATCCACAATTCAAAATCAAATTTTTTTCAGCAAAGAACAGCTCTACAGCAGCTGTACACTACAGCAGGCCTATCCACAGATACTCACACAGTGTAATACCGAAGTTCAGGACACCTGAAAATGTATTAAAGGAAAAGTGGTAACTGAACTGCTTGGTTATGATCCATTATTTTGTTCAAAAAAAGTACATTAGTCAAGATGTACATTAGCATGGATATTTTTCCTTTCAAAACTAACTGTGGAGGTTCTGAAATCTACATGAAAACCTGATTTAGAAAGGTCATTTTCATTTATGAACTCACTTTTATTGAATATTATTGGAATCAAGCCAGCAAATTGTGTTATTTTATTTTAAGTATGAATGTTAATACAATTTGATCCTCAAATTACACAACTGGAAGCCATTTGACATTTCAAAGCCTCCAGCATTTCTCTAAACAAAACTGCATGGTAGGCTTTGGCTTCTAATTATGCATCATCTTCCCCCATACTTCTATAATTTAGTTTAGAGTCACAGTTCATGAGGAAAATAACGACATTTTTACCATCATCACTTTTAGTGAACATTTACAAATGCCCCAAATAAACTTTGTTGACACTAAACAGGCAAAGGGACTGAGATTATTACTCATTTTTGTTATGTGGATGTTTACATAGTGAAGATTTACTGAAAACAGCATGTGAAGTAGGCAGCAAGCATGCTAGCAACAGGGAGAAGACTACTAAAAATCAATAACTAATGTGTAATGGTTTGCAAAGTGCTTCACAACCTGGAAAGCTGATACAGGTCCACATTATCTGGACTTTGCTCCTGCAGAAAATGAAACGGGTCCTTGAGCTACCTCCTCTGTCGGTCTCTGTAGCTTTTAAATTGACTCCCTCCCAAAACCTCTCTGGGGTACTGCTGCAAATTGGAGCAGTAAAACTGAAATTCCCTCTCCTCCCTTCCCCAGTTCAGACCACCTCCCTGGAGGCAATCTGGGTGCACAACCATACAGCCACTACTGCATAAGCAGCTGGGGAAATGGGAAGGACAAAAAAGCTTCTTTAAATATTTACTGCCAAAGGAAGTGGACTTTGTTTTTACATCCCAAGCTTCAGTTTCAGCAGTGAAAGTCCACCAAGACTTTGTATAAGAATATGCCAGCAGTTTTAATCAAAATATCAGCAGAAACATCATTGTAGTGTCACTAACTGGATTTCATGAAAGACACAGTGCGAAACACCAATTTAATTAAAAAAACCTCCACAATGATATATCCACTGACTGCAATTTTAATACAGCACAATAGTATTTTCTTGCAACAGGTGAAACAGTATGTACAAATTCAAATAAACTCTACATCCAACTATAACTTTTTAGCTGGCTACAAAAACAGTTTCCTTCTCAAGGCATCAGAAACATACTAGGTAAAAGGAATTCCATGTTTAATTAGGTATTAATTAGATCTGACTACTTTTTAAAAATTATTTCCTTAGCTTGGCTGAACCATTTCTATCAACTTCCAACTCCTAGTCTTTTCTTTCAAAAGCAGATCTTCAGCAGTCCCTGGGACCTTCGAGTCTCAGGTACCTCCTATCCCTCCAGTGAAGCAAAGTCCCTGAGCACAACTACAATTTTCAATGTGTGCTATCCAGTTCAATGCTCTTCATGTTAAACAAGAACTAAAGAACTGCCTTGGACTGGAGCCTTATGTTGACCCTTTTCTTGCTGTGACACTGACCCCAGAGTCCCACTGCCTCACTTGCCAGTCATTTCCAAGACTTCTTCCTATTTGTGGAACCTTTTATACTCAATTTCTCTTGTAATTAACTTGTTCTTCCTTTAAAACCTCCCTGTGATTCTCTTCCTTTACAAAACCCACATTAAAACCCTTTTGTATCTCCACAGTGCACCTGCCTGACGACACACCTACTACCCCTTTCCATTCATTTCCTCCATTGGACCTCCACTGGTTTCTCTTTTCCATTCTATTTCTATCCCTTCCACACCTGATATCTTAAGGAAAGGAGATTTATACAATCACATCAGTGCACCTGCACACAGGTACAGGATGGTTTTGACCCTGTTCTCAACTTTTCTCTGGCCTTCTCCTTCCCAACATTTGAAGCCATTAGCAATTTTTAAACCAATTTCACAAATGGGGAAGGTAAAATATTTCAACAATAATTAAGTTCATACATGTTTTTTGATCATGCATGCAGCTGGAAAAGTGGGAGCCTCTTAATTTTTCCACTGTGCAAACCCACATTGTGAGCCTGCATCTTATTTGACACCAGAGATTCCAGCAAGAGGAAGAGTTTCCAACTACCTCGTTCACTGGAAAAAACTCACAGGTGGTGTGAACTTTTAAATTTTTTTATCATAAGAGTCAACTAACTTCAAAACCCTAATCTATAAGAAATAAGGTTCCCCTAGTATCAGGTATGACCTAGCTACTAGTTTTCTTCATGTTTTTTAAACCAGTGTTTGAGAGAAATAATAAACCACCTCTGAAACATGAATTTGTTTATACAAGCGTAAAGCAGGTTGTAACACACATACATGTATGCAGTCTTCAATTTCAGGAACTGAGACCTAATTGAAATCTTTAGCCGTATCAGTATCTTTCACAATGAAAAATATATTATCTAATCTTATTTAATTAAGCCACCCTGAAGGACTGGTAGAAAAGCCAGCTACATCAATATAGCATGGCTAATTCCCTCACAGAACTAATATGATTCAACAGTTATTAGTACTCACAATTGCTGATTGCACATGAAGGAAAATCCTTCCCGAACAATTAAAAGCAAAAAGATGTATATTGTGAACGAGATGCATACCTTCGGTGTTTGTATATTACCAAAATTTTCATCCTCCTATGCTGTAGCCTCCTCATCTCTCTTTTTCATACCAGATTTGGTTAGGGGTAATTGATATACAGACATAACTATTCAGTTTTAAAAGTTGCAATTTGAACAAATACAGGCCATTGTTAGTAGAAGCACTGCCCCAAAATAAGTCATATTTCACCACTAGTTGTACTACTGAGCTATTTTATAGCAATAGACTTTGTGAGGGGTTTAAAACCTTATCGTACTTATTTTAGCATCCTAACAAGAGAAAACATCCTCAGAATAGCTTCATTAAACATAAGTTCAAAATCTTTCAAAGAGAGAGGTAACCACATCAGTAGCATAACTGACTATTCAAAGATAAAACACTACACTCAAAAATCTGAACGTACAATATTGTTGCATATATATTTGTGACAAATCTAAGATTCATTTTTCTAGACTTTCATGAAACAAGCATTTTGTTTGTATTTCTAATGGAACTTCTCCATGTAGAAAGAGGAAGGAAGGCAGTAAAATTCACAGAGTAAAGGAATTCTTTAAATGAATGCTCTGTTAAACATCTACAGCTGTTCCAGTTCCAATATGGATAAGCACCATAGCATTCCTATGTAGCACTTACAGACAGCTTTGGCATACCATTCAAATAAACATCAAGAGAAATACATAAAGGAAACATAAGATTCACAGGTTTGTGGCTGAAAACCATTTGACAGAAAGTGCATTGTTTGGTGAGTAAAGAACTGCTGAACCCTCTAGATTCCTCTTGTTTGGGTTTTCATTTGTGTTCCCCTACCATCTTGTGCTCAGATGAGATCTACCCTGTCAGAACAGGCAATAACCAAGCACAACTAATAGGACTGAATGAAATCTCTTATAAAGGAGACTTCAAAACAGTAACACTTTCTTAGTAAGTCAGAAGTTATGGGCTCGCAAACACTCAAGAATAAATTTCCCATTGAATGCTCCTGTGTACTTAAAACTACAAAATAGTCACACCATAAACATCACCAAAGCTCATTCACCAAAAGCAGTGAGACAAAGAAATCCAACTGAACACATTATACCTATAATGTGGAAGAATGTCACCATGGTGAAAAGAGGGAGATCCATTTTTGACTGGGGAACTCATTCTGCTACCACAGGTGCTTTCATACAAAGCAGGGTTAAAAGGGTGTGCTGAAACTGAACACCTAGAACTCTTCATAGACAACAGGGCATCACAAGAAAAAAAAAAAAGGTTACACGGTCCACAGAGAGACGTGAAGGTCCTGTTCTCCTGTCCAGACTTAACCAACAAATGATTCAAATGTCCTTAACTTTAGGCACAGATTTTAGCCTTACTTAATAGGACTTACGTATACATAAAAGTGCTTTGCTCAATACTAGCACATTTAACCCCTGCTGAAATAACTTGCCCATCACGGCTTATAAGTCAAAGGACTACACTCCACCACCCTATGAATATCTCTAAAAGCAGAGCTAGACTTTCCAGGAAGTCCTTTTACTCTGAAACTTTACATTTTGCTACTACTGTCAGCATTTTTACCCATAGCTTTTACATGACCAACAATTTTTATTTACAGTTGGGCTTTTTCTTCATCTTGTTCCATTTTGTCCATGTATCATGCATCCAGACAGCGGTGGTAAATTAATTATTCTGGCAAACATTTGTCAGCCTGCTATCTTTTTTCTGGCCACAGCACTGAAAGTCTGGAACACAAAATCTATCTCCACAAGATCTCTTTGTTCCTATTACTTAGACTTCAGTATAATCAGCTGCAGCAGTTTAAGTTTTTTCTTTCCAAAAATGGAATAGCACTAGGGTGAAAAACAAGGGATACAGGAGAGTTGCTGTGAAAGACATATTGAATCACTGCCCACACAGATGGCTGAGTCAAACAGTACACTAAAAAAACCCCAGTGTTCCCTGACAAATCCCAATTCAAGACCATTGAAATCTGTGACACAACAGATGCAAAATGTTGTAGCTAACTAATGGAAAGTTGATTATATTTTCTTAAAAACTTAATTGAAAAATAAAGTACCCTGTTATCTTAGCTGAGTCTTTAATGAAGACTCAATTAAGGCCCTAAGAATAACCATCCCCTTTTCACTCCTAGTTGCTAAGCATTATATATAGCATATAGTATAAAGCATAATATATAGCACATAGTATAAAGCATTTATACTTTATACAGATACTGCTTACTAGTTGCAAAGACCTGAAACATTGTCCTTCATGTTGCACAAGATAAAGGGTATGAGGAGTCCTTACCCCCATTAACATGGCCCAAGCACTACAGAGTAGACAGAAGCACGACTAAAGAACTTTTCTTGCTTAGTGCAGTCAGCAGAAAATACAGATTTCCAGGGTGTTTTCTTGTCAAAAGTAGATGGAAGTACAGTGAAGGTGAATGAAGAAAACATATCAAACCAAGAGCAACATGGAAGATGGCACCAGCAGAAGCAAGGGATGCAAACAAGCTGTATGCTGGCAGAGAAAGGAGACATAATAGGAAGAGACAGATCTCACACAACAGCCACCAAATGTCACCCCAGTTCAGGTTCCCTCAGGATCTTTCCTCTTCCATGAAAATCATGACAGTGCTTCCCAGGTAAGATTATAGCAATGAGCTATACCTGTTAAATCCAGCTGTCCCATGAAAGAAAAACATATGAAGTACAGTGGAACTTGGAAGGGTGAAATGGGGTGCTTAAAGGATGTGTAAAAAGAGATGGTTTTGCTCCAAGACTGCCTTCATTTTGCAGTAGCCTCTGACTCAACATACCACATTGTGCCAACTTCTGACAAAAATACAGCCTTCTGTCTGTCTGGTTTGGTAAGTTCTGGAACAAAATGTCTTGGATGAATCTGAGAACCCTTCACGCACGACTCATCACAATTTCAGAAGTACAACCAATAGGTAGCAGCAAATTAGTAGAAAAGGAACGAGATACAAGTACAGTGTAAGAGCTGGAGGTCTTGACTAGAGAGAAAGTTACAGGAATTGCTCAATGCATCAAACTTGCAGCTCAGAAGAATTTTCTGGGATCCATTGTTTTTCAGTTCATATTTGCCTCTGGACAAAAACTAGGAAGTTTTCACTGGTCTTACTTAAGAAAGTAACACGGTAACATCCTGACATAATTTTGTTAAAGATGAAAAAAGTAGTTTGATTCTCAAATCATCTGTAAATTCATAGTGCTGTTAGAGCAAGAAAGCCATGGAAAGATGGAGTATATTTAACTCAGAAATCTCAGAGAGGCAATGAACTGTGACACGTCCACACACAAAGCAACATCTTTACCAAGTGGTTTTCCAGTGGACTATAAATGTATGCTGTAAGAACAAAATGTCATCTGGGATTAACAGAAATAAATATGTATAATTTCAATCTCAATTAAATGTGCAGGTACTACTGGACATACTACTGTAAAAGAAAAAATAATTTTATGAGTTTAGAGATAGCTTTATGCCTCAAAACTGCAATGCAGTCTGTTGTGGATCCACACTACTGAACTTAGAATAGTAATCCTACTTTAACCATACAGTTTAGAAAAGTCTCTCTGTTACACCTTATGTTTAGCTTGAGGGATTTATAAAATTTTTACTCAATTTTTATTTTTAGATTGTCTGCAGACATTTTTCAATTGTACTCATTTGCCACAGCTTCCAGACTGTAGCATACTTCGTGGTCAGGAGTATAAAGCAAAGAGTTTTCCTTGCTGGACCAGACTCCAGTTTTGATATTAAACAATAAATTTACATAAAATGAGTTGGCCAAACTGTAAAGGCAATGATGTCTGGGTTTTCATTGTAATTCAAAAGAAATATTGAAAAACACATTTATCAGAACATCTATACATAATCTTAGCAAAGGAAACAGTCTGCAGAAAGCACTGAGGTTTCCTCCCTAGGGTGGAGTGCATCAGCCCTATAAAGGGGAGGAGAATTTCCAAGAACTTGACACATCAGGGAAGAAGGAGGATTCAGAAAGATCGCCAAATAATAAAATTTCCATGACTTACAGGAGAAAAGACTAAAAAAACCACCAATGATGTAACTGGAAGCCTCAAACACCTGCATGACTGTATATACTATTCTTTAACTGTTGAGAAGTATTGCTGGAGACATTTCAATGTCAAGTTCCTTTGAATATCAAACAAGTAGTCACTGATAATAGTCTAAAATGTGTTTTCCATCAGCCTAGTTAATTGTCAAGTGGAAATGCACCATACTTTCAAAAAAAAAAGCCCAGTTTTTCAAGACTGCACCAATCTCATCAGCAAACTGGGTTGGAAAAAATAGAAAATTAGAGAGAGTATAAAATAAAACATTAAGTTCAAGTATTTTTTAAGTCTTCTTGAAAAGAAGATAGATTTTGTCAGTTGACAAAGTAACAGGAAGTTGAAATTAAGTCTAAAAAGCTTAAGGACATAATCTGTTAGTGTGATGACAGTTTCTTTACAGGACATTATTGGCCAGCTAATTCATGCTCCTTAAAATCATCAGCCAATCCTTTTTAAAAATAGCTAGAAGTCTACTACGTTTTCCAGCTCCTAACTGAAACAAAACCAGGAGACTTTTAAAGCCTGGCAATAAAAGCTACCCTAATTTTCACTAAAACCCAGTCTCTGACATACATCTGGAAGTAGGACTGCCCCAGGCAGAGACCTAGAACAAGGAACGTCCTTGTATCGACCCTGCACAGTGGCACTGCAAGTGCCACAGCAGAAGTCAACTCAGCAAATCCCAGCTTTTACAGTCCTTTTGAAAATTGTGCCTGGCCTAAGGAGGTCCTTATAGATTGTAAATGTCCTACAGAAACACTGTAAAAGGAGATCTTGCTAGAGCAGCAAGAGAAGCTCAAGTTGTATGGAGTTATCACCATCCCATACACATAAAAACCCCATCACTGCACTTCTATACAAGTCGGAATGGGTTGCTAGCTGCTTTTTCCAGATGTGACCTGAAAAACATTGCATGGGGGCAGAGTAGAATGGATCTTACAATAGGGTGAATAACTCTAATAGCCACTTTATTCCTCATAGTGGTTTGCCCTCCTCTCTTTCACACCCCGGAGATGCAAGTGGTGTTAGAAACCAACCAAAAAAGTCTCAGATTTAATAGTAACAGCTGTGCAGAATAAAATTAAATCCATGTTCCTGTCTTCAAATACTTTATTTTAAAAATCTTCCTATCTCCCCCTAGTGGCCCCAATATCTTCTTAAAAGGAATATAATAAGCAGAATCCTACTGATCTCCAGATGTTCCCGCTTCCTAAGAAAAATGCAGTAATTAGTCTGCCTTCATCCAAATTTGGGGGCTTCACAAAGAAGGAAAAACAAACCTAACCAAAATATTCACGTGTTCATAAATCAGAAAAGTCTTAAAATGTTGCAGGTAGCCTTTGCTACAGCCAGGTGTTTAGTTACACAAATCTTCAAAAGACTCTCCCAGAAATCTGAATTAAATTAAAATATCACTTCTAGGAGTTCTTATTTTCACACTAAAGACAGCATTGCTAAAAGTGGACTGCCCTAATTTTTTACTTTTTTGCTCATATCAGTAGAACTGATACGCATGTTTTTAGAAATTATTTTAGAAATATTCCCTTTCTGACACTAAAACCTGCTAGCAGACTTATCTCTGACAAATACAATACAGTCATCTTGATAAACATAATTTTATGAAGAGGTGATTCTCAACACATTTCTGAGCTACAAACAAGTTTTACAGACAGAATTTGTCCTTTAATACTTAAAGTGAATAATATGGGCACAGTGCTGCAGTGATACATTAGTGCTCAGATGCAGTTGTTTCCTTGCATCAACTACTTTTTTCCTGAAGTTTAATTACTAAATTCTTATTAAGATAGCAAAACCACATTGTTTTTCAATGTGTTAAATGTACATATATTTTAAAGGTTACTTTTTAATACCAGACTACTTTATGCAGAAAAAAACCCAAAACCCAAAACAATTTCAACTTTGTAACTAGTAGTCTTTATCCATTAGACACAATTCCAATTAGAAAGAAATCAAGGTTATTTCTAAATAGGAAGAAGTAGCAAAAACTGATCAGCCTATGCGATTTGCTATTCTCAGCCAAAAATTATTTGCAGTGAGAAAAAGTGAAGCCTATAGGTCTTCCAAGTAACAACAGGCTAGAGGCAGAGCTAAAAATACATTCCTGATTTTTAAGTCTCTATACTAAACTCTTTCCATGACATTTTATTGCTTCTATGAACAACTAATGTTAAGCATCTAAATAGAAATTTAGAAGCCCAGCTTTATAGTCTTGTTTTTCAACTTGGAGAAAGCCTAGAAATGGAAGAGAAAAGAAGCAGCAATGGTAGCTGCAGACTATGGACGAAAAGAGTTTGCAGTTCAGCTTAAGAAACGGAGAAGATTTACGTCCCACCTAAGCCTTTCATATGGAAATAATTTATGGGACATAGGCCAGTTTTCCTCAGGAAAATGAAACACAACAAAACCCACAGAAGTAAATCCAAATAATTCTGTTGGATTTTAAGAATTACACAAAGATCCTACTCCAAATAAAACTTCAACTGCTGGACACAAAGTAAGATACATCTTTAAATCAAGATAAGCATTTTACTTTTGTTGATAAAAATGCACTGTGATTCATTTTATGAAGACATACAGATAGTCTACTTTTAACTACTTCAGGATTTTCCATAATCATCTTAAATACTTGCTACCAACATCCTCTCAGCATCTGTAAAAGAGTTCTGATTTCATTTCAGTATCTACATTACATTTTGTAAAGTTGGGGTTTGTGCATGTATATGATCTGGTTACCTGTGACACATTTGGAAGATTTTACCTGTCCAACCAAGCCAGCAGACTCTTAGCTGCTCCTATCAGATCCACTACCGACGTCAGAAAATCATTCGGTAATTTGCGGCTGGTCCTTCCGTCATAGTGACCACTCCTCCTCCTCCCAGTAATGAAGTTCTGTAGGTTTTTGGCAGATGCATTGAGTTTGTGAGAAAGAGTTTTTAGATTTTCTGTTTCCAAACCATAGTTCTGCATTGAAAAAAATGACAAGGAAAAAAAAGTTAGCTTTGCAGCTGAACATGAAGTACTGAGAACAGCAAGACTGCTCTTTTGCTTCAGAAGTAAACCATTCCTAATAATTAAGGTAGAATACACCCACTCATTAGTTTTTAAATGTATGGCATGTTCTGTTTCTAATGTGCATAAAAATAGGACAAAAGAAGAACAAAATTATGAGTGATCTTTTAGATGGTTTTAACTGCACTGAGAAAAACATCTCAACATGAAGAAAAAAACTAGTCTGAGAGATTGACTTTAAAAGCAGTGCATCAGTCTCAAGTTGATCAGAAATGTCTCTCAGTAGAACTGATGGTTAGGGATCAGTCCCTCATGTTCGTATTAACACCAGTTCCTAAAATCACATCAGGCAGGAGGGCTTGCACCTAGCAGAAATATGCATTATGGACACAGTATGACGTGAAATTTCTTTTGCTGGTTGCATTGAAGGAAGCATATTAATTATCTTATTTTTATTCCTGTTAGCAATAAAGGACCATCATAATCACAGACCAGAGAACACAGGGCTACTTTGCTCAATATCTGTGTTGCCCTCTCAAAGTCAAATTGTAAACTTTGCTTCCATTCAACAGTCAATCCCTTAAAATTAAATTATGTTCCTCAGCTGTGCAGCAGAGACAGAAATAAGTACACAGAGATATTAACAAATAATTCTTGAAAATCCTTCAAATATACGAATGTTGATGAAACAGCTCTAGAGAATGCACTAATTTAATGATCAATTACAATATATTTTAGTACCATGAGATTTGTTTTCCTCAGATGCAAAGAATAGAGTGATTTCAAAATAGATCTTCTTCCTTTACAAGTGAGTAAAGAATTGCACAGACTTGAGCTTATTACTCCTGTAGAAGAAAGATGGGACTTCTGAGAGTGTTCCTCATCTTAACCACGTCACAGGGCTATAGCACTGGGTGCACACAACTTGTTCAGTTGACAATGGAAAGGGCTACTTACTACTGAAGGTGGACCACTTCCTACCACAAATGATGATGGAATAAGATGCAGAAAGCAACTCAGCTGCCCACAGAAAAATCTGCTTCCTAACCTCACCCTCTATCCTCACCAACTCTCCTCTCAGTCCCGCAGTTTGGTCCCCATGCTGATCTGTCTACAAGAAGAGATAGGAGAAGTGATGTATTTGCCAATGCTAATGTAAAAATGCTGAATCTGATTTACCTCAGTCCTTTTTTCTATAGGAAATTGAGATTGTATGATTGTTTTTATTATTTACAGAAGTTGTCATGCTCCTAATCCAAACCATCTACTAAATGAACTCAATTTCCTCTTTAATTAGACAGGGACTCGAGGAACATAACAGGCCCCAGTGAGCCTCCAGCCCTCCCATAATGTCCATTCCCAAGCAAATGGGAGATAATAATGAAAAGGCAAGATTTCAGTACACAGCTTGTCTGCCATCTCTCAGCCAGCTCCTCTTTGTGCCTATAAACCAAACACACTTTGTGAGGGAGAGCTAAAACAGCCATCTCTCCTCAGCAGAGGATGCGCTTCAGGAATTCACTTAAGGAAAAAGAGACCATATGCTAGGACTGCACTTTAAAAAACACTACTGCAACTTTTGTGAACATCCATATTTTGGGCAAGGAAACCTTTGTGGGCACGTTTCTCAACTGCAACAGTTTGTGCACAGGCACCCCTCTCTGACACCATATTCAGGTCCCAATTATACAAACGTACGTCCCAATTAGTACGTTTAGGCAGTGACTTTTCCACCATGTAAATATTTGATTGCAGTTTTGCAACAGATAGAGCTGGGTTATAAATAAAAAATTACAAGACAAAAACGGTAAATTGGAACGGAAAAGTAAAAAGTACTTAATTATGCAGCTAAACACCTAGTAATTAATAATTTATTAAATCAGTCCAAATTAAAGAGATAAACACCAGATAAAAATAAAGTTGTTTCTGTTGTTCTGGCTAAGAAAGTACAATGGAGACTTAGGACTGGGTAGGAGTAAAAGGGAAAAAAAAAACACCAAAAACCAAACAGGTTTATTCTTATTTCATTCTACTTCTTGATCATCCAGCTCATTTTGGCAAAATTAGCAGGGACAAAACAAATTAAAGACATTCTGAATGCAAGATACATCACATTAAATTCTCACAGATCAGCTGAACCAAACCGCCCCCCAAAAAAGTGAGCCCCGTGACACCTGTGCAACATAGCGCTCAGCTTCCCCAAACATGGGAAGCACACTGGGAAAACCTGCAAACCTCAGCTGGCCACAGGGCTCCTCACAGTGTTTCCTTCTTCCTGACACAGCAAAGTGTTGAATTTCTTAATCCAGGGGGCTGTTACTAAGAAACTGAGTGTGATTATCTGAACTTGCCTTGAAACTAAGTCAGGGTCCCTTACCTCCCCAGCCCAGCCACGAGCAGCACCCACGGCGGCTGGCCTCACACTGAGGCCCAGGTTGGATTCCAACACTTCTCCTCCACAACCTCAAATTATTTCAGCTCCTTCTCTTTCTCCATCCCCCACTTAGTCACCTGGTCTGTACCTCATCTGCTGAATGAGGGAGGTGTTGGGTACCAGCCTGTGCCGGCACACCGTGCTCGCCACGGCGGAAAGCCTGATGGGCAACGTGCAAGCCTCCAGTCCCACCTGAAAACAGACCACCATCTAAAAGAAGACCTGCAATATTGAACACTGCAGACCAAGCAATACAATACTCAGAATTTTATCCTTTGACAAGCAAATAGGTTGGATTTGTGTACATGCTACTGTAGAAAATCAGCTCCTATAAAAGCTTAGTAGCCTGTTCTTAATATCTCAAATGACAGCCGCCTACAGACATACTCTTTTTTCAGATGTCTTTTTTCACCATAAGATACATGGAGAGGAAGAGGCAATGTTATCAAAGTCCATTTTCACAAATATCCATCGAAAGTGTTCATATTCTTTAACATAAAAAACAGAGGGATAAACGTAATACCTAAGCTACATATAAAATCCAGTATTACATGACAAATGGCACTGGTTTTTGCAAAGCCTCCACCTGTAGACATATCAGTCCAGGGATGGACAATACAGAGATTATTTTCAGGCAGAAAATATTTTTGGGCAGCTGTGTTTAATTGAAGCCTTCAAGTAGAAGGATCATAAAACTGCAACCAAGCTAAAAAAATCCCCACTTTGTTTATCACTAAAATTTCTGCCCACATTAAAAACTAACAAAGAATTGCATGTTCTAATGTAGGAAAAAGGTTTACTAAAATAATAGGTGCCAAGTGTAATCATGCTTTATATGCCATACTATACTATTAACAATACAGTTTTCTTAGAAATGCACTGCATTTATTTTCAAGCAATATAAGAAGATAATTGCAGGCCAAGGAGAAAATTCTGTTTTACCCTACTCTGAATTTAGCCAGCACTAACACAAGTTAGGCTTTCATTAGCCAAAATAAATTTATAGTCACTGAAAGAATCACAAAGAAATCTCTGCATGCTTGTAGAGATTATGAGAAGTGAAGCAAGGCTATGCTTCTGCTTCCTCAATGAGATGCCATGCAGCAAGAATCTCTTCAGAGACACCCCACCTCAACAGAAACAGCTCTAATGGAGCCTCTTCTGGCAATCAGAAAACAAGAACTTGATGAAGCCAAGCTACAGAGTAATAGCCTGTCAGCAGGTGTTTGATCTAAAGGTGGTAGGAGCTATTAATAGACATTTTACCTGCTAATTACTTTTCTATAGCTTCACATGACAGTGTGAGTGATGAATTGTAGCTCTTTTCTTCACATGCTGGCAGGCAGCAGCTCTCATCACCACTGATGAGTTTTGCTTCTTTTTATGGTGAAAGGAGCCAGCCTAGTCCCTCTGCCAGTCCAACCTTGCACCAGCACCACAGGGTAGGTAACTTTGGAAGTAAAGTGAACTATTTTGGGATTGGCTTGATCAGTGCTCATTAGTTGTTCGTTCCTCCCCACAATTAACAACAGAAAATAGACATAAAATCAGAAGTCATTTTACCTTTTTCCTGCATTACATTCACTTAACCCTCACTAGCAGGGAAGTGCACCTCACTCTGTTAGCACAGGCTATAAAGTAAAGTCTTCCAAACTCATACAGTTCTAACTATATCTGCTGGCTCAGACTGAGTGTCAAGAAAGTGATGAGACCTTTATTTTAAAGTATTTTTAAGCTGACCATTGCAAGTGCAAAGACATCTCAGCTACCTAAAAAAGACAAAATCGTACCAAAAGAAGTCTGGATCTAAATACATCACCACAGTATGCAAGAAAGACATAGCCACAGTCCCATTAACAAATCAAAAAAATGCCCCAAACAGATGTCCTGATCACAATTTTTATGCAGCCATGAATGCTCTTACATCTCCAAGCACAACAGCCAAGTTAAGTTCAGTGACATGATTGGACTCCTACAAAAAATTCAAGATGGAGAAATGAGCATATGGCCTCTTTTCCTGCCTCTCTAAATAACCATTTCTTCTCTTTCTGGCCAGAAAGCTGCTGGAAACAACATGGAGCAAAAGGCACACAGTGACCAGTGTTAACTCTTACTGAAGAGACACAAGATCAAAAATGAAAATACTACTGGACCACTGGTGCTTGGGGGCAAAAGTAAAATAAAAGCAGTTTCTCCAGGAATGCAGTGCAGATATCAGTGCTTACATGGGTCAATTTCTGCAGCCCTTCTGGAGAAGGCAACACTACTGCATAAAGGACAGAAGGTAATGGTTTGTTTTTCTTTGGCAAATATTCAATGCCACACACAAAAATAAAGAAGGAAAAAAAATGGCAGCCTTTTGAAAAGACAAACATGATAGTCTATATAGCTATACTATGTAAAAAATCAAGTGCAGAGTGTAATAAATTAGATGTGAAAAAATGTAACTTCTCAGTTATGCCTGACATCTCTCAGAAATATGGATAACAACCACAAGGACAAAATCCTAAGTTTTCTCTCTAATGTAAATTTTTAAAAAGTCTTATTCACAATTTCAGATAAGAATAACACACAACTGCTAAGAAATTAACTTAGGATAACATCTGCTGAGCTTAATTTTGCTCCTTGCTATTTCTCAGTTTTTCATCTTTCATACTTAATTCTTCATCAACATTTCTGTACATAGTACCTATTGCTTTTAAACAAGCAACCTGGGAACAGAAAAGTTTAGAGTCCTCAGTTCTCTGGAGCCCTGGGTAAGTTTTCAAATGAATAATCAAAACAGCATCACATGGACACCACTGCACATGGCAGCCAATTCAAAACCATAACTCAAAATCTGGGTCAGCCAAAAATTCACGAAGTAAAATTCCAACACTTGTCTCCAAAGTAGTTTTTAAAAATTAACAAAATGCACCTGAAACTCATTCCTCAGAACAGTTGGCTAAACACATCCCACAAAGTAAAAGGCAGATAGCTTACCAGAGCAAAATTGCAATCAACTGAGAACACAGCTTGTCATATGGAAGATGCTTTATGTAACTTTATACCTCATCAGATCTGCCTACAACATGTATTTCTAACAGCCCTTCTTCCGCTGTCACAAAATACCAACACTGAGGTTATCTCTCCTTAAAGTAGCACTGACATATGGGGTAATTTAGAAGTGCACAACACATCATCCTTACACGTTTCATAAACACAGTAGGTAAGGAGAAAAATCCAGACAGCTCAAATGACACTGATAATTTGCTGCAATCATTAAACATATACTGATTTAAAGGCAAATGGTTTCAAAGAGTATAAATATTTGTCCTAAATGTTTGTAATTGGGAAAAACTCAAACCTGGGAAAGATTCATAATCATCATCATCATCTTTCCTGAGAAAAGTCCTTCTTCTTCCACAGCACAATCAAGTAACACATCAAAAAGCCAAGCCCTTGTTATGCTTTGTAGCACTAATAGAGCAATTATGTAACTATTCTTCTTACTCTTATTCAATCAGCAGATACTGCAAGGCCAAGTGCTCATTATTTCTTTGTTTTTCTACTTTCTCATGTAATTTTGTCCCTAGCCAGCCAAGAGCTCTTGTTTCTCCAGAATTCAAAATACCTCTCGCGTATTCCGTTACATGCATTTCACAAAATCTCAAACAGTTAATCAACAGTTTTGTGAGGAAAAAAAATTAGACTGTTATGAACACACTACCTCTTTAAAACATTTTACACTGTAACAGCCCTTTTTATCCGGTCTGCTTTTAATGAGGGGGCTAGACCTTTAAAGGCTTCTTCAAACCTAGACCATGCTACATTTCAATGACAAAAAGCAGATAAGAAAAATATCCAGGATCTGGAAGTGATTCTTAAGGCAGATGGGAAGGACATTCATCTTTTGGATACAGACATACTTACAGATACATTGCTCTGGCACACAAAAGGGTTTACTGCTGTTCTGTATAGAAGATCTACTAACAAGAACAGCAAACATTTCCAATGTGATCTACATGAGCTAGCAGAAACCCTTGAACTCTGTAGCTTTATTGATCTGGTGATTGGACTTTGGGATTTTCTCTGCAGTTAAGCTACCTCAGGCTGAAGACAGGAAGGGAGATGATATATAGGCAGAACTTTAACTTGTAAAGGGCAAAGCAAAAAGGGTCAGCCATTTTCCTGCAAAGTGCATGCAGAATTTCAGCCATAAATCCCAACTTCTCTACATGCAAACCTCTATTCTGAAATGAAGTCTTCCTCATTTAGCACTGCAGTGATTAATATTCACTGCTGCTGACAAAAGTCATTTTAAGATCTGACTAGTGATAAGGGCAAAGGAAAGGATTTCTGTGTGAGAAATGGCAAGAAGATAAAACTAAGATAAAACACATAATTCTTAAGAGGAATCCAATCATTCATGAGTAAAGTAGGTCTATTTTTTACAGTCATTTGCATATAAATGTTTTGTGTTAGTGGTAAATGATAAGTAATTTCATGCTGTTAGTGCACACCAATGTTTTCTCTGCCAAATGATAGTGCTATTTCATCTGCTGCAATCTTCTAGCTTTATAGATCTAAATACACAGATTTAAATAAGTTCCTGTGCAGCCATAGACAATTTAAGCAAATAGGTACAGAAACCAATACTGAAACCAGTATGTTGTACCAAGCAAAAACTGTTTTGTTTTTTAACCAAATTTTATTCTGCACAATGCAGATTCTCTGAAGAAGTATTTTGCAAATTCACAGCAACTTTACAAGATTCTTTGTTAAAAGAAAACTAAAGCATTCAAAAGTAATTTGTGAATTTTTCTAAATATTCTTATCTTCTTAGAAGAAAATATTTCCCCATTAAAAGTATATTTGAAAGTGTCTTAAATCAAACAAAACTAATTTAATGTTAATTCAAGCAAAATGTACATGATATTTCTGAGAAGTAAAACCAGTAAAAATTCTTCATGTATCGAGGCACTGGGGTGGTACAAAAATATCTCTGGCTGTGTAGCCTTCAGTCTTTGTATTCTCCAGGGAGCGAGAAAAAGGGTAGAATTTTCTGGGAAAAATATGATACCAAGGAGTATATTGAGTCCATGGACACCAAGGAAAATATGGTGATACTCAGTTTTGATAAATGAAACACCACCTCCTGACAAACAGATGATGGAAAAAGCATTATGGTAATTTCATTGCTTTCTGTAGCCCAGGTAGGTATTTCAGGACCTGCAAGACTTCCAGATGTATTCCAAGACTGAAGACAGTAAAATGATCTGATGACATTATCTAAGTAATCTGTTCTTCCGTATGCATTCCTTTTTTTTATAAGCATCATCTTAGCTTTTCCTCAATTTATTTTCTCTTGGCATTCTTTGTTCACCTCCAGGTCTTAAAGCAACCATGAGAGAAACATGGCTTATTGCATTTTATGTGTTGATGAAGGTCTGATACACTGCCATTTGTCTACTGATAAAATGTAAATGTAGGCCAGATTCCCTATCACACACATATTGAAAAAGATCATATTGAGGCTCGATCTTGACGATAATTTCATAACTGGTGAACAAATGTATCTTTTATGTACTAAATATACTGCTATACTGTTTTTCTTGTATCTCTAGAACTAGACATGCAGTTTCTTAGTTTAACATTTTTCAAGCTGGTTTGAGATGTCAATTATTTTTTGAGATTTTGTCAGTATGAATAAACACATCCACATCAAGCATGAATCTACCCCTTTGTGCACCTAGTGTGATCCTGGATTCATGTCCTGGTTTTAACAGAAAGAGACGAGACATGCTTTGCCAGAATCAGAACAACTCTGCAGGCTTAACTGCATCATGGTGTTTCCTCAAGGACTGATCAAAAGCCATGCAACAATGAAATACCACCACAGACCTCACTACTTCTTACTTTTAGGCACAGATATTATATCATTTATCTTGTACTTTTTGACATATGGATTTTATGAAACACAAAACCGCACTGAGACAAGATCATCACAGACTGAAGGAGAAAGTGAAGTAACAAACCACATTAGTTACATTGCCTGCTCTATCCTGGAGCACATTCACCTTCAGTGCTGGTATGTGATACACATGCCCCCATCACTATCAGCAAGCGTGACCTGTAACAGTAGTAGCAGCTGGGCAAAATCTTTATTCTTCCTTCTTTGAAGCACCATAGGAAAAGAAAAACTGTGAATCTCACCCCCAGGATTCTTGCTGTCTTGTCAAGCGCACGATATGGCAGCCTAGCAGCCAAGAGAGACTCTACTAAGATGGATAACACAGGTACTGTTTGTTTTCTCATCAGCTAATGAACACTGGGGGAAGGATCTATTTGTTACAAATGCTTACGACAGCAAGAAAATACTGTGAAAGACCAAAGCCACCCAACCCCCTACTGTCAAAAATCAATAAAGAACATCCTTTAAATAGTGCTATTGATCTTAACTGGTTCCCAACTATTATTACGACAAGCAGTTTGTCTATTTAGCACTGTTCAATAGCCCCTGTCTGAGTTAAGGTGGTCCCATGCTCTCTCCATGCCATCCAAATATGCTTTTTCAGGCCCTCCACTTTCCTCCAGGAAGAAAATGCTGCCCTGTGAATGGCAGGCATGCAACACAAGCAGCTGGTTTGCCATTATCCACAGTAGACTGGGCAGAAACTGCAGGTAGTAATTTACCCACAGAATTTGCTGGAAAGCAGGGTAGGAAGAAAGAGGATCCTAAAACACATCACCTATCAACTTTTCAGAAGCTTTCTTCACTGGTGGTAACTCTGTCTTGCAAACTCCCCTGCAGAGTAGAAGCAGGAATAAACAGCAGAAGGTGGTTCTGTCTGCCTCTATTTTACTTGGTGCAAAAACTGTTTAAGTGGTCATTCATGAACTTGGACAGAATGGGAAGAAGAATCAGAAATTACAATCCTTTTGGTTTATAATGATTTTAAAAACAGAAATTACACTTGCAAGGCAAAATTAGCATTACTATGCCACCCATTATCTTCAGCATCCAAACAGATACTCAGTTTCTACCATGAAACTTCTGTAAAAATCCTATGAAACAGAAGAAAAAAAATATATAACTTTTAGTAATAACTTTTATTTTAAAAGTCCTTGCACAGTGACTACCTGCACTAGCAGCTACCCTACACTGGAAAGTCATAGGTCTAAAGATTTCTTAAACAATACAGTCAACATTAGAGGCTAATCAGAAGAACGGAAGAGCACTAAACAGGACAGATACTTACTGATGCAATAAAAAGGGAAAGCTTGCAAGTATAAGACCACTATAGCCAAAGGGATTGGCTCTGAATTAAATTTCCTAGGAGGTTTATCTTATTGGTGAACAATAAATTCAAATTAAGTCCACTAAAATCAATACAACAATCACATTTTGTGTCCCTAAGCAGCCATCAGGAGCCAATTGTGAGACTGCAGAAACCTCAGCTTAAATGAGAAACTGTGATCTGAACCCACGCTACTGTGTTTCAGTGCTGAAACACAGCACTGCTTTCCTTTAAGATGAACTCAGAAAAGCAGATAATGGTGTATGTGCAATAAGGACCAGGAAAGTAGAAATTGCTGCATGAATTAAGGTTGCAGTGTTAGACT
This sequence comes from Florisuga fusca, assembly GCA_038090715.1. Taxonomy (NCBI): domain Eukaryota; kingdom Metazoa; phylum Chordata; class Aves; order Apodiformes; family Trochilidae; genus Florisuga; species Florisuga fusca. Next base: position 12,577,329 of record JAAWXA010000004.1, on the reverse strand, counting down.
TTGTCACAAATTCCTCATTTTATATTCAACTGAGTTTCATACACTTTTGCCTAAGATAAAGTAACTACAAAGACAAGTTGTGCTTGTTTGTCTAAAGATAGCATCTGCAATTACATATCCGGGGGAAAAAATATCAGCTAATAAACAAGGTTTTTTTCTGTGAAAACAGATTATTTTTGAAAGAGCCACAATCTGTCTCCATGTGTGCCTGAAAAGAATGGTCATCAATGTTTACCCTAAATTAGATTCATTTCAGTTAATTAAAACATTCAATTTCTTGTTTCCTTTTGCACTGATGAGAAAAGTTTCCTTCCGTACCAGTAGTATATTTTTTTAGGATTGCATCCTTTGCACTACTTAAAAAAACAAAGAGATGAGTTAGCTTATTGCATTAAGTCACTTTGGAACATTATTAGAAACATGACTCTGAAGAAGAGAACGTAACACATATTAAAAACCAAATGTCTTCCTGTATGGAAAAGCTTTTCTTCCTTTTTTTACTTTTTCTTTTGCATTTTTTATTTATTCTTTTCATTCTTTTCATTACCACTCACATGTATCTCACAAAGATGCAACAACAGGATATTCAGAAAAGCTGCTGCATACTGAGAATCCACAAGCCCTTCTGAAGAGCCTTGCAGCTTACCATCTTTGATTGCCTCTACTGGGATTCAGCTTTCTTAAAGCTGCTTCTGAGGCTTGGAAAAGTAGTACACATTAAAAATCCACAAAACACCACTTCAGGCAGTCAAGTACATCTTGGGGGAGCTGTTTACAATCCTTCCTACATGGAGAAGGCAGACAGTGTGCCTAACCCATCACTAATCTTTACAGACAGACACAGAAAGTTGTAAGAAGGGTGAAGTCAGCACCACACCCGTCACCAAGGGGATAATGCCAGTTTTGCCTAACATGACCTGACTGAAAAGAACATTACCAAAATCCCTCTGTATGCTCCATCAAAGATGCATGTATTATTTGCACGTAAGTTAATTATTTCAGCATTCAATCCTTTCTACTGTGAAATAAAAATAGTTATGTTTCAGCAAGTCTGAACGATCATCTAAGACACAATTTGCATGAAAAGATCACTGAAAAAAGAGACAGTTGATATCAGGACATTTTGTTTGTAAAGGGCAACCAGCATTCAATTACTGCCTTCACACATATAATTGTTTTCCATCCCAAATCAAACCTACTCTAGTCCTTTCAGATAAGCTTTCCTTCCACAAAGACAGATATGTAAGCCTTAAGGCTCTGATACCAATTTATTTAACAAGCAGCATTTTATCCGTAGATATTGCTCTTTATCTTGGCTCTGGTTTAAAATTGATCATACATTGTTCAACCATGTTCTGGTTTAAATTGTTCATATATTACATGCCAGGACTCTCTTGAACTACTTAGTCTTTAGGAATAGAAATCTGAATGCAAAAACTGTGAATATCCAAACACTGCTCACTCCCCCACACCCTGGTTTTTGTCCCAAGAAGTTTACCAGTGCGCAGAGCAAGTCTACCGCTTCCAAGATAAGCTCCTGATGGCCAATTCGTGTGACTCCAAGGTCCTCCAGTTCTTGATGAGTAATGCGTAGTAACTGATCACCACTAATCTTCTCTCTCTCAAAGTTCTTAATATACTGCTGCAGGCAATCATCAAGACCTGCAGAAACACAACAGAAGAAAGGAAGACAAAGCTGAGCAACTTTTTGTACTGGCAAAGATCAAAATAGGCTGGGGAAAAAAAAATGAGCCAACAGAAGATATTTGCCCTGTCTTTGAGAGAAATATTTCAACAATACACAAAATTTTATGCTATCCAGAAATCAAAAGGTTTGAATAGCTATGGCAGCCATGGCTTTTCCACTTATGGATGATACCATCCACTCCTGAGCCCTGAACAGTGCCCTCAGTTCTTGTGCTATTAATGCATATCTGTCAGCTCCTAATAAAAAGGTAACTTAGTTACCTTTACATCACTTACCCCATTACATCAGGGAAGGGAGAGGACGTGAGGAGACACAGCAAGGGATATGTCAACAGATACTGTTAATTCTAACAGCACTGTAAGAGACTGGAAATAAGGGAAAACACTTGTACCAGAGACACATTCAAAGGTTATAATGGGAGTGTTAATACACTTAATGCCACATATCCATGAGTAAATAGCTTCCAGTGCCTCTAAACCTCCCACCAAGCATACCTCTACCATGGTATGTCACACGGTGTGGACAGATGCCCTCCAGCTAGAAACCCATCTCTTCATTAGACTCTTGACTACAGTGCCCCATGCAGTGCCCCACAGAATGGCAGTGCCACCTCATAGCAAGTCTCCTACTCAAAGACCCTTCATACCCTGCTGAGCTACCTGATGGTCCACAGAGCCTGCCAGCCATCAGAACAGGCTGCAAAGGGCTCTGGAGAAAAAGAAAAGCAGTAGCACTGCAAATGCATAAACTGCACCCCAGCTGCAGCAGCAGATCCAGCTTAATGTACCTCTGTTAAAAATCTGTATGGGGTCACACAACACACAAATGCTTACAGAGCATGAAAAGCCACCCCAGTCAAGACCTGGGTACACTCTCCAGAACAGGATAATTGGGAAGCAGAAACACACCCATTGTGCCAAATTAGATCCTATAAGTGAATGCAAAACATTTCCTCGTGGCACAGATGAGTGTAGGACTGTACAGGACCAGGTCCTGCTTGGGGGCCTTTCCTATTCCAGTTGTTCTGTTGGAGTGCCAAGTCTAAAGACATGAAGCTGATGAAATATTTTCAAGTGAAGCAAAGATGATTGTTGCACATGATATAATCTCATGTGTCCCTTCCCCATCAATCTTTGCCTAGGAGGACGAGACGAGTATGTAAGCTCTGAAGTATGTCCATCCCTGTGCCAAGAGAATATAAAAGACTCTTGGGTGTTTGGTCATCCATCTAAAACTTCTGTCTTAATACCTTCCAACATGATTGATACTGAGGAGCACGATTTGAGAAAAACCTGAATGCATTAATTGAGCAGCTTCTTGATAGATGCCACCTTTCTGACGGTTACCTCCAAACAATCCCAGCCAGCACATATCTCTCTCCCTAATGTTGAAAAAATGTCTGGTCATTAGGTTGCAATAACGTGAGAACATTTTTACTTGCTAATCAAAATGTCTAAAAAACCTGAAGATAAGTGGAGAAAAGATTGATCTGACTGATGAGCCCCCGCTGACTCACAAGAGCCACAGCTAATAGCATAAAGATTCTCTGAAACTGGTTCTGTAGAATTTTTTGTTCTCATTCAGCCTTTTAAGGGTGTAACCACACTTCCAAAGATACCCACTCACATGAGGAATATGTTGGTACTGCAGGCAGGGATGCCCCAGTGCAAGGCCAGCCTGAGGCTCTTGGTTCAGCCCCTGGGCAATCATCACCCACACTCTGCCCCTGCTACAACACAGCAGCACAATCTTTCCATGGCTTTAACTTCCAGAATTCACATACCAAAACTAAACCACATGGAAACAGAATGTAAATCGAATACTCAGGGCTTAAGACTCAAGAAATTCTCCTTAGCAGATGTCCATTTCCAGCAGCCTCTAAACCACGTCCTTCCAGAGCCTGACACCTGCTTTCCTGCCTCTGAAACACAGCCACTTAATGGTCTAGTTTAATCAAGTCTTTTGGAGCCATGTCTTCCATTAATTTCCCATTCTAATCAACTAAAATTGCTCAAATCAGTCATACATACTATTGCAATGTATTAGCAGAGAACAAAAATGGTGATCCAGGATTGATCATGTATCTTTGTATGCAGCCTGGCTCTTAGATATGCTTGACTGGCCCATAAGGAGCTAAAAATTTCTCCCTAATCGTTCAACAAAGAAAATACAAATTGTTACACTTTCAATAAGAGCAATGATCTACAAAAACTTTTATTCTAAGTTGCATTCCCCCAGCGTAGGGGAAACTGAATTATCAGAACCACCAACATAAAATGACTTGGTTACCACACATAGGCACAAAAAAAATTACAGAAAATCTCTGTGAGGTCAAAACAACACTAGAGGTTCCAGATCTGTAATATCTCATTTAGATGTCAAACTTAAGTTGTAAAAGGGAAATTTTTTTCCTCATATTTTTTTGAATCCACTTTCGTTGTTCAATCATACATACACAATAGAATTATCTTGAATTATCTGATCTGAGCCTTCTTGATTTATCCATACTTGTATGTGTTTTCTCCAAAAGCCCTTCTTAGCTGAAGTTTTCCATGTGATATATTAACTGTATGAACTGTTTTACAAGCACAGTCCCATGTCTAATGGTATTTCTTTTTTGGAAGAAATAGAATACTCTTGACAATACATAAAACTCTTTATCTAAAAATGTATTAAGAATAGGCCATAGATGCGCTTTTTTTAAATGACTAAGAAGGAAGGCAGTAAGCACTTCTGATATCCCTGAACTTAAGTACCACACTGCTTACCTAGACTGACGAATGAGAATAATAACATTAAAATACTCAACGTCATCAGGTAACAAAAAAATTCATTCCCAGCTAAGAGACTAGCAACACAAATCCAGAATAAGACATGACAGGTGTACTTAATAACACTTACTGACAGCTAATTCTAAATAAAGCCATTACTCTTCCTCCTCCTGCTATCTATGTATTTTTGTAATTCAGATATAATAATAGATGGGTGCATATAGTCCATAGAGGGTAAGAAAAAACTTTAAGACAACAAAAATATTATGGGCAATTGTTTGACTCACATATTTCGTAAAAGGCACAGCCAGGAAAGAACAAAATAATTTAACCATAGATTGTGTGCCATTTTCAGTTTACCTTGCCACAATTACTTCCTCTCTTTCCTAAATAGAATATCCTTTTAAATTTATTTCTTTCTGTCATTATATTTTTAAAATACTAATATTAATACTAGTACAAAAAGGATGCCAGCATTTCTCACGCACATCTTTTGTCCTCAGAGCCATCGTGGCAAAAACCAGCCCTGTCTGCCAGCAGCCCAACTGCTGTTTTCAGATCAACAGGGGGGGGAACAGGAAGGAACATGCATTCCTGGCTGATAATGCCAGGTACTGGATAAGATGTACTAAAAAATATCAGGTTCCTGGGGTCCATGGAGACACCCTAGAACTAACAAGAGAAGCACAGCTTTCTTTAGAGTGCTCTGTCTGTTACAATATCCCTCCAAGTCTGGTATCTACCCAACCTCAGTGTAGGAAGAAATTTTTCTAGTGAGTGGTCTGCTCTTCTTCTACCCCCAAATGTCCTCATATCACAGCATGTCACACAACCCACACACCACAGGAATCCCAGAAAATAACTCAGTTTGGTGTACTACCCCCTGTTTCTGTCCATGGCTGCAATTAAGGTTGCCAAGCACCTAGCAGTCCTGGATATTTGAAGAACAGGGGCTTCTGTATAAAAATCAGGTTTGTCACTATATTTTGGAAGTATAATGCCCCATATTATATCAAACAGGTTTGGTGATGTCAATACACACATAACAGTCTCATATTGAGCAGCTCTAGTCCTCACCTGAAATAACTCCAAGGTTTTTTGAGCATATGTAAAGGTACAGATATTCTAGTAAAAAGAGAGTGTAAGGTAAAACCCCGTGAGGGTACTCTTCTTCCTTTTAGACCTACTCTTTAAAGGAGACACTATATAACATAACCTAACATAACCTGCTTTTTATCTTGACAGATTCCTCAAGTCTTGTGCTCCAGAAATAACACAGGCATCGAAGGATGCGAACTACTAAAGTAATCCCCCACCCTGCATGCCTTCTACCTAAGCTTATCTACCACAAAGTCTAGCAATGCTGCCCAGATCCCACTTGTTACCTGACAGTTTAACTGGGACCTAGAAGAGCATTTGAGATGTTAACAGATTTGAATACCTTTACCAGCTGGTAGACCCCTGAGGTGTTAGGTACACAGATGGACTATCCTGTGCGTTAACAGAAAAGCAGCAACTCTTTTAATTAAGTTTCAAGAAAGCTCTACCTCTCTGTGGGACTAAACAAATAAAAAACTTAGCAAAAGTAAAGAAAGCTCCTCCGGAAGAACTGTTCAGAATAGTCAGTGCTTTTAACATTTAAAAAAAAAAAATCAAATCCTCCTCTAGAAAAGTTTCTGTGGCAATCAGAGCGCACTGGACTTGTTTTTTTCCCTCTACTCTGCCATTCAGTTCTACCTTGTGTGTGCCAAGTGAGAGTTCATCAATCACAAACAATTTTTTAATGGCTCACTGATGTGAAATCGGACAGATTTCTATGCAATGAATGCCTTTTATTAGAAATGTGCAGTAGAAACTGATCAAGAAATGTTTCATTTCATTTTTTTACTCATATGATTCTCTGGAATATGATTGCAAGAGGCAGTGATACCCTCCAGGGAAATCTTCCATTCTTGTAATCTCCTAACTAGTAACAAAACTGCACATCTCATGACTTCTCTTCGGTACTGTATCACTTTGATGTGTCTAAAAGGTTAGCTTTGGAAACAAGCAAACCAACAAACTGCCTTGTCATTCAGTGTCAGAACAGGTTACGCACATCTGTGGTAATTCTAAAGCAAATTACCTTCTCCAAGAAATATATCCTCAGTTCTGATTCCACAGCCTGCTCCTTCTCTGCGAACAGTCCAGCATTTCCTCTCACTTCTGAGAGACTAAAAAGTATTAAAATAGGCTTTTTCTGTGGCTTGATCTGAAGTAAAATTTGTAATCAGCTGCTCATATATTCATGAGAAGATACAGTTCTAAAAAAAGTGGCAACCAATTAGAATATTCTTCCCCAAATTTGTGACAAAAGAATTTTTCCTTAAGTTTTGAAAGTTACATTGGAAATCACAGATCTTGTGATTTTATCAGCTTTCTGTTCAGTTTGAGGTTAATGGAAAGATGATGAACATTGCAGGTTTAACATAGGAGTATATTTTTATGCTGCCCTGGTAAACCAGAATGCGGTTGCCATCTGACAACTTCCCTTTGCAAGTCTTTTTTCTGTAAACCCAGCATTTACTCAAAAGAAGTAACATAGAGGCAATACATGGAATAATTTTGCACAGGAGGGGAAATGGACTGTAGCACAGAACTTAACAAGTCATTAAAAAAAAAATTAAACCAAGGTTTATATAAGTTGGGCATTTATATAGCCCTGTCTAATGTGTTCAGATTATAAACTATTATTTGCAAAATTTTTACTTAATCTAACATGATGGAAGGGACCGCTAAAACATGAAATGCTCTAGAAAAAAAATCATAGTTGTTTTCTCATTGTTCACCATTAAACATGTTTAAAGCCAGTTATTCTTAAGGATGACTACCTTTGAAACTGCACACGTCTATGTATTTTCCAAATGTAAATGTTTCACTGAACTCCTGATAAGTTAAAACATTTTGCTGTTTTACACATTTGCACGTAGGCTTTATTAATCCAGAGCTGGTAGGCTTCTACCCTTTTCACTTTAATTACACAAAAGTACAAGCCTTGCTTATGTCAAAGAGCAAGATGACCAACCAGAAAACTTCTCCCTCTCTTCCATCTCAACCAGACAGCTGCTCCTGGGCAAAGACTCTGCAGGCATCCTGGAGTGGGCAATTCTCCCTGCCACAGGAGCTTGCTTCTATTTTGCGTATGTGCTCATGTTTCCTCCCTAGAAGACCCAGAGCATCAGAGGGAAGACTAGGAAAGGCTAGGTTTCCCCACAGTCTGTTCAGAGGAGATGGGCATTTGGAAACTCCCCATGTCCCTCTATGTCTCTCAGCCTGAATGTCACCACAGAAACTGTGTGCAAGCCAAGCCAGCTGCTTCTCCACCTGAGAGGCAAAGATAATTCTCTCCTGCCCACGTTAGGGATGCTCATGTAAGGGATGCTCACTGTTTTGGGGTCTTCAGCACCTCCTGGGCTTCATATGTGACAAACAGATGTCGCAGTTATCAGTGCCAAAAGATGGAGCAAAGAGCATGTTTTAAGTGCAGTAGATGGCAAATGCCTACCGTGGACAGGATGGCTAAAAAAAGTAATGTCCTACCCCAGAGGCACACTGCAGGTAGGATGGCAAAAGAAACACCAGAAGCAGATTTTATTCTGGATTGGAAATATTAAAATATATTTAAAACAAGAGGAAACAAAATAATGAATTGAAGGCCCTAGATTTATGAATCAGTACAGGATTAATGAAGAAAAAGAACTGCAAAATAGCAGCACAATCATTTTCTGAACTGGTTCCCTGAAATTTCAGGCAAATGCCCTCTAACTGCAAAATGTATTTGTCCTTCACTCTAAAGAATTATTATAGATTCTATTCTCTCTCACACTCCTCACTCTGTCTCTGTCAATATCTATATATGAGTCAAAGATACTTCCAAAAGCATTAAAAGCAAACATTAACAATGACAGAGAAGACTAAAGTAATTATTTGTCCAAACATAACACATTCATAGAATACAATATAAGATTACATTTTTCCATGTGCATTTTAGGGTAGATGTATTTTTCTCTAGGGATCTTTAACTGTTCATAGTTAAAAAATCAGCTGAAAGGCACTGCTAACTAAAAACTACATTTTTAGACAAAGAAAGAGAAACACAATACATTAAAAAACCCAGTTTGTATCCCCTAGGTATGTACTACTACATCCAGAAAAGCACATTAAATTTATTAGTGAAGAACTCAAAAGACCAAAGATGCAAACATGAGAAGCAGCATTATAATCTAAACTCAGCATCTTCCTGAAAGTAATATAAATGCCAAGGTCCTGGCTACTAAGACCAGAGGTACCTCTGGCAGTGAGGTAAATAACGTGTATCATACTGACCTCCTAAAGAGATGCACAAAACAACAAAAACTTTTTAAACCTTGCATGTTTCTCTGCTCTTTTCAAGGTCCTAGACAGGAAAAGGGACTGAGGGACTGTGGTCAGTCAAAGGAACAGCAGCTGGTGAATGAGGAGACAGCATTATCCTAGGAGAGAACCTGGGAGTCAAGGAGTGTATTAACGACAGCACTGCCTTGAAAATGGAAGTTTGAGATACAAATGCTGTCCCGGGTCACTGTGAATTCTGTAACTAAAAATCAAATCTTGTTCTGAAGTGTCTGCTGTTATGTGACCACAGCTGCACTTTTTTTTCAGGATCTTGGGTTCTTACACGTCCTGGATATATTAACTGTATGACCACGCTGGCAACAAAGGGCAATGTTATTAATCAGAAAATTGCAGAAATATCAAGACTGAGTGGATCATACATGGCTCATCACCAGCTCTACTTTAAGGTTTTTTTTTTTTAAATTTTACACTGACCAACTTTTTAAAGGGTTTTTTTGGAAAATGTAGACTAACGACAAGTATGGTTTAAAGAACAAATTGGGTCTAGTGTCAAATAGGAGGTATTTTCAACAAAACTGGCCCTTGCTGTTAGACTACTTATAATCACAGATCATTATGGCAAGTAAGACTTGTTAATTACCAGAAGAATATCCAAAGTTTTCTGTTTAGCTGTTGATAAATGTAATCATTTATATTTATCTGAGTGATTTTTCTTTCCATTATGCCCATCTGTATAGTAAAGCTCAAACACATACAAGTTTTGCAAAGTATTTGAAGTCTGAAAACATGGATAACACTGTAACAACCAGTATTGAGCTCTATTTCTATGAAATTCATGGACTAGTATCCCTGATTATCAATATTGTTCTCAATGTAAGAGGTTATAATTATTGTTATATTTAGGACTCTTGTTATTGGATTACAACAACCTCATTGTTCTACTACAGCTGTGGCCTTTGCACAGAAGAAATGCTGTAGTGTGCTGAAAAGTTAGTGTGGCTGATAATGGCAGAAGAAATCTCTTTGCTAGTGGAAGGGAGAGGAGCTTCCTAACAACCCACAGCATAATTAAATATCAGGAATCCCTCAAATTAATCTAATCAAAAGAGTGCATAAATTTACTTATGTTATAGACTACACCCAACTGCAGGGGCCTAGAGCAGCCACAATGGGTATGGAATGAGAAAACGTGCATTCACTCTCATAATTGAATGGGTAAAATAATTTTTTTAGCTCAGGGTTGGAAGTTCAGCACACTTGGGGGGGGGGCACCTAGAGATAAACTGTAAATATCTGAACTGTAATGTGGGGTTATTGTGGTTTTTCTTTTCTTTCCATCCCCATACTCGCCCTCCCAAGGAATCCAACTTGTATTCTGAACAAAAAAACAGATAGGCTAACAGGGTGTGGAGAGGAAGTGTTTGTTTAAATATCATATTTTAACAAAAACATCAGTTTCCCAATAAGTTGTCCAAGCATTATAAAGATTGTAAGCTTATAAACACCGAATGAAATACTCCCCTAAAAAATTCAAAGAGGAAATTTTCTCAATTATTATCCTACTTAAATTATACCCTTATGACTTTTAAAGCAGCTTTGAGGACATGGAATATACCATCAAAGCTTTGGAAAAAGCAAGAAGAAAAAGTGGCATTGCCATTTTACACGTAATGATGTATTTCATGATACACAAGGATCCAGCCAGTCTACTCCTATTCAGGGTCCCATGATGCTAGAGTCGGTACAAAGTAATATACAAGGAGACATGGCCCTGACCCAAGATGCTTGAAACTTCTCTTTCTCCATGAAATTCAAGCTGGATAATTAATAAAGGTGGATCCCTCAACAGCTGCTTTTATTTCTGCAGTTTCACTTTGCACTTCTCACACTTTCACAGTCACTCTCCTCATTTTTCACATGTGCTCCAGTTTGCAGGGTACCTCAGGAAAGGGAAGGCTTCTTAGATTCAGACAATGTGTAATTTTGTCCTCAAAGTACTAAATTTCTGCTCCAATTGTCATATGTAAACTAAAATACACTGCAATTATCTTAGCATATAAGCATTTTTCAATCAACATTATAAAATGAGGGTTCTAAATAGCATTAACTAGTATTTTTTTGATTTGTGTTTAATTTAATATTTTTTTAAATCTCAAATGCTAACGTTTTTCTCCTCCAAAATGATCCCTTGTACAACATCTGTGCATCACTACCACTTTAAGAATTTGAAGTTTTATAAAAACTTGCTACCAAACATTTGACTGTAAGTATTAACTTTATTACTAGTGTGTTTCCCCTAAAATGTAAAGCAATTTACAAAGAAGCACAACAAAAGTTTTTCTCAGTGGTGTTCTTCTATCTTTAAAGCTTCTAGAGGTTTATATTGTACTAGCACAAAGCAACTTTACAAGATTAAAAGAGAGCTGATTGCCAAATATACAGAATTAAAACTCATTGCCAAATGTGTGTTATGGTGCCTACAAACATAAAGGCTACACCACTCATTTACACAAGGAGAGCAGCTGCCCATCGAATAACAGTGTTCAGTTTTAATATTTCTCCAGCACGTCTGTCAAGAAAGCAGTGAGGACTAATGATATTAAATTTCACTGAAGTGACAACCACCAGGTTCCAGTTTTAGATTGGATATTAGGAAAATTTTCTTCAGTGAATGGGTTGTCAGGCACTGGAACAGGCAAGTGGTTGAGTCACCATCCTTGGAGGTATTTAAAAGACATGTAGATGTGGGGCTTAGGAACATGGTTTAGTGGTGGACTTGGCCGTGCTCGGTTAACAGCTGATGATCTAAAAGGTCTTCTTCAACTAAAATGTTTCTGTGATTCTATAAGCACATGACCAACATAACATAACAATGCCACAGCTGGAAAAGGGTAGTGAGGGTGCACTGCACCCAAGCCAAACCATCCCTCCACCTGTCCCAGCTCTGAGGCCACTGCTGCATGCCACAGTTCCACTAATGCACAGCACCTGCCCTCTGAACAAGCATCAGTGACAGATTACCAAACTCCTAAATATGTCTGTAAGCACTGAAATGCAACCACTACATCCCCTAGGATAGAAGGCTTTGTCTAAATAGGTGTGGTATTGGCTTCTTCAACAGTTTAGGAAGGTCTGTAAAGCTGAAACACCCCCTCAGGAGTTGAGATACAAAAGTCTTCATTTTCCATAGTTTTTCACTGTCACCAATGATTATTTGCAGCTGTGCTTCACACTAGCACATATAAGAAGTACAAAGTCACCAAGTGTCCAACCCTACAGCAGGCAGACAGGAGGGAAAGTTACATCAAACTCCAAGTGAACTCCCTCCCATTTATTCTTCCTTGTTGGAACGCCCATGCAATTCCCAGGCCTGGAGCTCTCTTCAGCATCAGCTTGCACAATTCGCACAGTGTGAGATTTGGGTCAGTTTTAGGGTTGTGGGCAGAAAAAGCTGTACATCCCCCAACACATGACAAAGAGACATCTGTAACTTAAAATCACTGGTCAAATACTTTGATATGTGTAGGAGTGCCTTGAAGAAGAAGGGAAAAGCCATCCTCCTAATAGTCAGCACTTCCATCACTTCACATATAACAGGTCAGGAAACATCCCACCCCACTGCAAAATATGAATGAATCATATATTAAAAGGAAAAAACAAGTATAATATGTAAGACAGACAAGATATTTATGTAAGGCAAGCACACCCTTGACATTAACCTAGTAAGTAAATAAGTACTGGTTGTTCTTTCAAATGCCTTCCTATGTTTGCATTTTTACAGTGCACTTCGGAGCAGCCACATTAAACACACTGTTGTTGTCACAAGAAGGGCCCTCCTTTTCTCCCTCCCTCATGCAGGCTAATATATGCTATTATGCAAAACAGTAAAATAAGCTCTGCCACAGTCTTTAATAGCATTCTTCACCATGAAAACCAGCTTCGATGCCAAGAATTTATTATGTCAGAAGGCATCCTTTTGGAGCAAGCTGGAACACAGTGACCCCAGAAAAATAAAACAACAGTTATTAAAGATTTCCTTTACCTCAGTACTTGACGCTGTCTCCCACCACTGGAGAAATTTGTTAATGGTTCAGATAAGGCTTCAAGATTTATTTGGTGATGCCAACATGCAGGGTCTGCAGATTTCACACAGAGCAGCAGCATGTTTAAAAGCAATCCAATTCATTTTGCAACATGAGCAATTCCTCAGTTTTTCTGTGTTTTAACTGAACCTCTCTCTGGAGCAATAGTGGACAAGATACGAGGCTTGATTAGGAGTGCTCATACTGTGACTTACATCTATGCTCCAAATTATTCTTCCTCCCTCTGCATTTGATTTTCCTTCTAATACAAGCAAAATCACTCAGCATTTACCGTCTCTATCTGCCTTAAACCAGGAAGGATTTCAGAATTAAGGCCAGAACCTTAATGACATCATCTCTGATTGAACAGAATATGTTGAAATAACTTTACAAACAGTCCTACAGCTTTATTACATTCTGATACGGACAGACTCACTGTGCGTCAAGAAGTTGAAAACATTCCAGTTTTAAGCATCATGGCTAAGACAATCTGCTTCAAACGATACTCAAAGTAGAGTTTTACATACAAGGACAACCTTACATGCCTGCTCTTCCCCACTCTCCCTCTTGCTAATTAAAACAGAACACAATCCATAATGGAAAATTTACAGTACAAATCATAAACCTGTAAAATCACACACAACTGGATCACAGCAAAATATGTCTGTTAGTTTATTTATTTTCTTTGGCAATACACTTTTTAAATAATGTCAGCTTTGCATAAGTTGTAAATACACACAAAATTTAAAAGAAACAAAACCAAACAAGAAAATCAAAGCAACTGTTGCAGTGACAACTTAAGCTACTCTTAGTTTCTCATTTTGCATAATCACTTGCTGATACAATTTAGCCATATGAGCAAAAGGCAGTAAGTAAGAATTGGAATGAATTCAAGTGAATTAATCTACAGTGACATATTAGTCTTTTCCAAGACGTGTCAATGTTATATCCCAGGGAAAGAAAAATGAACGTTCACATGGAAAGTAATGTATGCATGTGTCACACAAATTTAATAACAATTTATTTTTAACTATTAACTGCATAGCACTAAATTCGTGGTATGAAACCTGTCCCTGATGCTATTTCCCAAAGAGAGGATGAAGTATTTCATTAAACAGCAGTATTTCACACTACATATATTTGTGCAAAATGATGTAGTTTACTGCTACTAATGTTTTATAAGTTTTTTCACTGAATTAATTTTGAGCCTGGATTTCCCTTTGTGTCATCTTCATCCTTTATCCTTCAATATCACTGGCTGGTAGAACTAAATACATGTATAAGTCAGTGCAGGACAAAGAGTCCTGATTATGGATATTCCTGCCCATTTCTAAAACACATTACAAGGAGGTAAATGCTGTATGAACACTTCTTGTGATACCTATGTATAGCCAACTGTTCCATACTGTTTGGTCTTGCTCCATATCTCCTGTCCATTTAAGCATTATTTACTTTACATTAAAAAGTAATCAACAAGGTATATCAGTTTAAAAATACTAAGTATTTCTGTTACGTCTCACCAGACCAAATCAAGAGCTTGAAAAAAAAATGAAACAAAACCTGAATTTTCACTCTGCAAAGTTTAACACAACTTGATATACATACTCAATTTGTTACTGTACAAGAGATTTCTTATTCTGTATTTATTCTTAAAAGGGTACCTAAACATAAGGTTAGGTGTTATTTCAAGTCATCATAAAAGCTGAATGCATTAATGGAATTTTGGTTACAGTAATTCTGACTGACTTTGCATGCCTTCCTCCTTGTCACTAGAAGCCAAAGGAAAAGACTGCCCTTTTTATCTGATGTAGGGTTTTTCTGGTCTCTGAAAATAAACTAGCTGAACCTCAGTGAGATTTAAAAGGTTGATTTTCTTTAAAGACAAAGGAAATACTCATTTCAAGTACCTCTTCTCAGGTATCAAATTTCATCATTTCCACATGCCAACCAGTCTGTTAAACATACATTAGATGTATTCTGATTTTGCACTGCATCACATAGTGGTATTGTGATCACACAGATGATTACAAGCACATAGTGCTTATGTATTAATTCAGCCTCCTATTAAGAAACAGTAGTACCTTAACATTCTTCACTTCTTTTCAAGTCTCTTTGCTATCTTGAAGTATTTCAGAAATAATACAGTTTTAATAATAAAGCATGCATGAAGTTAAGCAGTGGTGGACAGGGAACGGCAATGCTAATACCTATAAGGATGAGATGTTATTCCTCTTCCTCTTCTCGTGACAGATTCTGCTGAGGTCCCCTTTAGAGCTAGTTCTCTGCATAATGGCCAGTTTCACAACTTTAACAGGGACAAATGTGGAAAATGGAAAGCTGAAGCTTTAATATTAATACCTTAATTTAAAAGGCAGATAGGTTGTTGGTATATTTCTGAAAAGAAAAGTAACAGTATAGCAAATTAGGACATGCAGATTTCTCGGACAGTACTTTTTAACACAGAAATTAACACCAAATTTCAAGGTGAAAATCCTGTGAACATTCTGGGTAGAAGAAGGTCTCACAGCTGGAGTAGTTTTGCAGCACACTGTCCCAGTCACTGTCACTGCAGGCAGACAACAGTACTGCTCCTTGAAGACCATTCATTGCCTTCTGCCCAGCTGTCCTAGGCTCCTTCAGCTGAAAGTGCAGCGTTCCCATCTATAGCCCACTCCCACAAAACAGAAGTACTCTGGGTTTTGCACAGCAGCTAAAAATTTAGTAAGCAACAACTGAGTACCAGAAATGCAATCCCTAATAAATGAAAACCTGTAACATGGCTTAAAATATCCTTCCATGATACTGGAGTAGTAAGACTATGTGGTCAACTTGTGGTTACAGTTAGGTAAGAAAAAATTAACCACAATTGTGGGCAGAACCCTAACCACTACCTTCAGCAGAGGGGAAGCAAAATCTTGTCAGGATTCCCACTTGGAAAATCCATCTTACTGCCAAGCTAGAGGCTGCATAAAGACCAGGTAAGCTTTACCTATAGCAAGGTCACTCTTATTTACTCCATTCCCAGCACCACCAGAAGCAAAAATCTTACTCAGCACATACATTGCTCTAGTGGTCCAACCTACTCAGTCTCTATCTCCTCCTTATTCTCTTTGCACCCAAACAGGAATAGGAAAACCATTTTATTCTACCATCCAACATTTCATCCTCCTCTCTGTCCCTGCACAGCTCCAAGATCAGCATCTCCTGCAACATGCAACTTTCCTAAGTGGCAGGAGCCATACAGCAGACTGACAAGAGTCTCAGCAATTTAGCTTCTGCATGAGAGCTGATGCATCAGTGAAACCACCCAGAAAGAGTGTTACTAGTTTCACCAGACTGCTATTACTTGGAAAATCTGTGGCTAGCAATGGAGGTGTCAAAGTCATCCCCCAAATACCTGGCTGGCAATATTATGGTGTGCTAGAACAAGGAAGAAAATTACGTTTCTTTTACACAAAAGTTCAAACTCTGAGCAGCCTGCAAGGATCAGAACAACTGCACCTCCACCACTTACAGAGAGAATTTCATTACTTATTCACATTATAAGTTAGTCTTTGGCAAACAGAACAGTGCTTTGACTTCCAAGCATTCAACAGGAGATCTTATTAACAAATACCTTTAACCCACATCATTCAGGTAGGGAGCATTTCACTAACATGTGTCTCACGACATCTGAGCACCACGTTAGTTTTGGGCCCATCTTCTCTGACACAACTTGACACTTCAGTCATATGTTAAGCTCTGAAGCATCTGTTCCATAATGAACTGTTCTGTGCTTGCCAAGAACCTAAGCACTGCCTTTTGGAGGAGTATTGCTAAGCTGCAAGTCATAATTTAATACTCATCTGACATTGATGGTGACCCAATGTTTAATGGAGCTTAATGCTCTTCTGATGCCACTGATCAAATTATTGCTCTGTCGTCCAGTTTCATAATCTACAATTTGCAAGGAAGCAAGACAGATATACAGACACTGTCTCCTCTGACATCAGTGAATCAGTTCACTGGCAGGGAAAGGTTCCTTAATTGAAGTTATAGGTCAGTACACCCCAGCACACCATTCGTCAATACAGAATTTTGTTGAGATGCTTTAAGCCAATTACATTATAAAAAAAAAAAAAAAACAAAAAAAACAAAAAACAAAACATGAATTTTTCCCAAGTGCAAGAGGAGAATATGGGTAAATGCCTTGACCCAGCATGTGCAATGACTTCATAACGTCCTGAGCACTGTCCAGGAAACTCAGTCCCCTGGCCAACAGGAGTTTCTATTCATTTTTCCCCCACTAGGTTGTTTAACAGTTTGGTCACTGCTTAGACACAGCTGTGCAAACAATCTTTCAATCTTTGGCCTGATGCTATTGAACTCCATCCCAAAATATCTCTCCCCTCCTTTCTGCACATAGGATGAGGAAGGCTAATTTGGACACAAAGGACTTTGGTTTTAGTTTGGGCTTTCACAGCCCAACTAAAACCATTAAATCCTAACGTTTTTGAGTTTTGAAAATATTTTCTATGTAAATTAGCAAGTTTAAATTTATAACTAAGACAGCTGGTAGCAACAATACTAAATTATCTCAAGAAGGCCTATTCCCATCCTGAGGAAAAAAATGCCCTGTGAATGACCAAACATTTTTTTTAAATTAAAAGCAATTAAATAAAACCAATGAGGAAATAATGTTTTAAAAATGCCTTGGATAAGAATAAAGAGAAAAAGTTTCTGATGGTACAGACAACTGCTCTTTTCAGCTTCCCAGAAAGTAAACATTTCATCCCAGATAAAATGAAGAAACAGGTTCAGTGACCAAGTACTTCTTCAGAACTACTCATTATTAAGTATTTTTCAAAGCTATTGGCACCCAAAAAGATACCATCCTCAATAAAGTAACTAAAGGACAAACTACGTGCAAACTGAGTGTTAGGTGGTAGCACGAATACAGTACTAATAGTGCAGCAAAATAAAGTCAGAATCACAGAATCCCCAGAGTAAGGTTTGCAAGGTATATGTACCTCAGCTACACTGTACTTATCAAATATGGGCCTGATTTCTGAGATCATCCACACTTTTAACTTCAAGCACTCAAATGCTCCTACTGAAACTAGAGCAGTCACTCTAATGCTTTATGAAAGTCTCAGCTTCTGCATCTTGCTGGGCAATGAAGCTTTAGTTCTAAGAGAAAGTTGCAGTTACTAATGTCCTTCAGCTGCTAGCAGGCAGAGGTTAAGCAACAGAACTAGTATTATGGAAAGTATAAATAACCTAAGTATGCCCTTTCCAGTCTCTCTCTGAGATTAATGTTATTCCCTTCGAATATTGTGAAAATCTCAAAAACATCAGCATTTGGAGATATTTTTTAAAAAGCTTTCCCTTTAAATAAACTTTATTACCCAGTGTTAATACACCAGATATGTTTTGAAATCAATTCTAATACAGTTTTAAAGAACCATGAGGCCTATTGATGTATTCCTTAATTTTTGGTCTTTAACAAAAAATGCTTTGGTAAAATAACTCTATTCCCCTTTTTTTCTGAATTTGGTCTTGTTACTTGTTATAAAAAATCCCACAACAAATCAGCAAGAGTTTTAAACATGGAGTAGCCGGTAATTAAATTTCAGGGAGTTAATCCCTGTGTAGAACCTCAAAACCTAACATACTGCCCCCTCTCTAGCCTAAACCCTGAACTGAAATCTGAAGAGGCAAGGCCCCAGGTGTCTCCTTGTGAGGTGCTTGTAACAGCCTATGATTTCTGAGACCTTAAGACATTTTGCCAAGAATAAATATTGTATTCTACAAGTTGTGAAATATATGTAACTGTTCTTCCCTTTGTTTTAATAAATATTTTTTGTATTGCCAAGCCCACAAAAATATATTTGGTGCTAGTAATAACTGACCTTTTGTTTGCATCTTACTCTTCAGTCTCAGCTTCTGCACAACGTACCACCAAGGTTGCACTTCAGCCAGGCCTGCAGAGAGATTGGTTTTTTCCATTGCTTTATGAAAGAAGCTAAGCTCTGGAGAAAAGATTTTCTTCTGCAAACCTAGTCCTCATCACTCAGTCTCATTGAAATGCCAATCGGAAAATTTACCCCATTTGCATGAAGGAAAAACATAACAAGGTATTGTTTTTCTTGGTCCTGTTTTCACAGTTCTGAAAGAAATGTTTAGCCATCCTGCATTTATAGGAAACAAAAGTCTATTTTTCTCCACCTCAGTCCTTCCCAAGACCTTTTACTCCAGCAGCCCTCACCTGCAGTCCATTGACTTTCTCCATGAGTGGCTGAGGTAAGCAGAAAGAAGTCTGTCTCAGCCCGGTCCCAATTCATAACTGAATGTGGAAACAACAGGTACCAATAAAACCCAGAAATCACCTCTTTCTTATCTCTAATTCCCACAAACAAACTCTCTGCTATTCCTCCCCACCCATGTCTCATAGTGTGGGTACTTTGGGTACCTTATTGCATCCAATCCAGCTGGGGAAGACTTTGGTGCTAACACTCCTTATCTCAACACAAAACCCACCTGACCTCTGCTCAGAGCATCCCCACACAGGCAGTCAGATGCCTAACCAGTCACCTCCTACAAAGCAGGGAGAGAAGCTGCAAGAAGCCACAACCTTCTTCTTCTGCCTTTTGCTCAGTGTTTCAGCCTGTGTCCCTCCCAGCCCATGGGACGGGATGCCATGTGCCACCTCACCTCACAGCCCTGAGGCATCGCTGCCAGTAACAACTTCCCACATGCTGAAGAGCAGCAAAGCTGATGGAAATCCTCATTGTGAAGAACTCTCCCTTGGTTCTGGGACAGGTCGTGGCCATTTAGAACAGCGAGGGAAGGACAGGGGTTGATAGGCAAAGTCTCATGGGTATTTTCCATGTCATTCCCTTCAGAGTTCCCCAGAATATACTATTAAAAATGCATGTTCACTTTTGATCTTTCACAAATTCTGTATTTTTAGAATATAGTGACTTGAAAATTATTTTGATCAACTGCCATTTTTGTGCAGATCTCAATTTAAGAAGAAGGTCCTACAATTACGTACTTCTGAAGAATTAGCTGTTTTATTTTACTGTTATTTAGACCCTTTAAAATACCAGGCTGAAAACACAAAACCAGATTGTGCTCCAGTATTTTGAAGTTTTCTGAGGCTTTTAGATTTTCCTTTTATTTATGATTGACAAAGCTCCTTTTTAAAGTTAGTCACAAGTTCATTCCAAACAGCTTTTTAAATAGCTAACTAGTACTAGGGAAAAAAATACAGTGAATGTGTCACTGTTACAGAATCAATGTTTTAACACACTTGTATTTCATAAAATAGCAGACCTTTAGAAGATGAGAAATCGTTAGTTTCAATTGTGAGTAAAAAGTATTCACCTTTGCACCAAACACTAAAAATGCCCAAACATTTAGAGGGAGTAAAAGAGGATCCTCCAGGCTTCTTCTTGACATTTAGAATTATTTTATTACTGTTTTAAGATTTCAAGACTTAAAAAACATTATTTCTGGGAGAAGAAAATGTAGTTTGCTTAGTAATTTCAACACTTGAGATTGCTGCATCCCAAGTAAAGTTGTTAAGGTACAATTTTCTTTCACTTAATTACTTTTTTTTTAAAAAAAGAAGCACTGCACTAGTGACTACTGCTAATAAGAAAAGACATGGTGATTAAACGTTTCATGTCCTTTAATAGCTAATCTGAAGTGCTAATGAATGCTCAAAACATGACAAAAATGTCAATTGTTACAAAGCTTCTCACTACACTATAGAGTGATGAATAAACTTGACTTTATTTTTTTCTTTTTCTTTTTTTTTTTTTGGATTGAATCAGAATCAGGACATCACAAACCTGGTAGCTTAAGTGCCGATTACCAGTAACTCTTTACAGGACTTTCTTAGACTTCCCAGGTGTTTCAGCTCTCAACTGCCTACTGAGGAAGCTTTCTCATTTCCCTCTGCTACACAGTCCACTCTTTTGAACAAGGGCAGCCACCAATTTCAGAAACCTAGATCTAATTAAAAACACAATATTAAAAATGCCTTGCCTTCTACAGATAAACCAACCTGAAAGAGGTTTCTTTGTTAATCTTGAGAGTTTACCACATGATTTCTTTGGGCACAGGCCTGTCTCACATGCCAGGTAATTTCACCCCCTGTGAGCACATTAATCCATGGTTGCTGAAGGGAGCTACAGGGCTATGGTTGGAGATCCCTCCTCCTGCCAGCACAGGGTTACAGAATCAGAGAATGGTTTGGGTTGGAAAGGATCTCAAAGCTCATCTAGTTCTAACAGTCCTGCCACAACCAGGGACACCTACAATTAGTTCAGGTTGGTCAAAGCCCCATCCAACCTGGCCTTGAACACTGACAGGGAGAGGGCAGCCATAAGTTCCCAGGGCAACCTGCTCCAAAAGATTCCTCCCCCATCTCAGCAGCAGCTCAGCACCAGCACTGCACCAGAATGGCCTCAGAGCCACCACCAGCAGTGGCCTTGCTGCATGTGCCATGACTGTGCTTCCACACCAGGAGCTCAGTGCCCATACCAGTAACTGCATGACCATGGGTCAAAGCAAGAGCCAGGGCAGACTTTCTTTTAATTCCTATAGCAAAAGCCTAAAACATGTCTACCTGCTCTTCTCTGTGACTCACCTTGGCATATGATAAATGCTATAAGCATTTTTCAGAATATGTTGTTGTTATGAAAGGCACACTACGTCAGGTACTTCAGGTTTTTATGTTGGCATTAGTTTGTTCCTTTTCCTACCAGTCTTGACATTTTAGTATCATCAATTCTCTTATGCAAACTCCAAAACAGAAAAGGCTGAGTCTCAAATTGTAGAATGACGTAACTTCAAATATTCCTTTAGAAAGGCCATAAATATCCTTGAAAACATCCTTTCAATGCCATCACAAATACTGGTGCAAATAAAAGCTAGAGCTTACAAGAACATCAGAACTTACTGTGACTTCTTTAATAATGAATATTCTTGAAGACTGCAACTTATACTCTGAGTTCATTTTAATACATGAACATGCTATACAGACTCATTAAATGATCTATTAATCTTATCTGTAGAGCACTTTTAAAAATCTTTAAAGTCCTACTGTGGCTTGACTCGTAATTGGTAATGTAATGAGCAATATGTACCAAAGCTCCCCCTACAACATTTGTTACAGCTCCCCTGTAACAAATGGGATACAGATGCAGCTCACATCCACAGCAATGCAGTATTTTCTCAGAGCTCTGGTATTTCTCATTCATCTTCATGGAGCTTCTGAAATAGGGCTTGATGGTATTTTTTTTATTTTTCATGAGCACAAATTTGTTTTGTACCATCTCGCTTATCACTGTAACAATGATAAGGACTGAGAAAGATCAAAGCAGGCCTAGAGTTTATAGCAGGCAGGAATTTCACACCAAAGGGCTTCCCATTGCTCAAAATAATTTAATCAGTTAATACATATAAAACAAAAAACCTTGTACTCTTCTTTCTCCTTCTGTTCATACACTGCATCTCTCTTTCACATATGACAAATTAGTTTATATAGGGCCTACATTTTACAGAGCCTAAGACAAGAAGCACCCATCTGATTGGTTTCCAACACCAAGCCTCTCCCAAAAAACTGCATTAGGAATTACAAACACTATCTCCCCTCTGACACTCGGTCAGCATAATGGCTAACCAGATGGTAAATTGTGATGGCTTCTACTCCTCAGCCAAAAATGTGCACAATTATCATTCAGTTACCAGATTTCTCAGTCCAAATAATTTACACAATAATTCACCTTTTCTATTGTGCCATTCAGGCTGTAACGTCCTTGGGTGTATGACTCTCTGCTTAGGGATGAAGAAAGGTATCTCTTCAAGCCCCTCTACATCCCTTCCTTTTGGGGAGGTTGGGTTGGCTGGTCCTTGTTTTTAAGACTCCTGTATTTGCAAAAAGAACCCAACTTGTTCGCTTAACAGGCTCAGCAACAGCATAGTGAACAGAAACCACATTTGTGTAATTTCAAACTACTAATAATTACTTTTTCCTTTTTTAATAGGCTACAAAATCTGCACCAACATGACCACTTAAGAATTTTTCAAGGGACTGCTTGACAGCTGGGACAAAAGTTAATGGGGTTGTTAATCCTCAATCCACCCCACAGCTTTTGGCATGAGAAAAAGATATGATGAAAAACTGAGTATGCATGATTTGCTTAGAAGGTGGCTCCATCTCAACAGCAATTCGGCTTCCCAGCTGGGTGAAGTTCCTCAGACCTTCAGGTCTCAAATCAGGACTGACAGGTGGCATGGCAGTCTTCAAGTCCCACCTGTGCACACTGAGATCCATATGGAAGAAATCAAAGTGCTGCAATGAGGAGAGCACTGGAAAAATGCAGAGGGCCTCAAATAATGTGAAGGGCATCAGCCAACACTGAGTGTCTAAGAAAGTAAAGACAATCTTGCCTCTTCACTTAAAAAAGGCATCTTTCCTGCTTGACAGCTTTTTAACAGGTTGCTAGCAGAGGCACAGTGTGTGTAATGATTTCTTTATTTAAAACACATGAGCCAAGCTTTACGTATCATACTAAATGTCCCTCAACATAGTTTTGCCAAAAAGGTGAGGCATTTACACGTGCAGCACAAGCTGTACCTCATGATACTAAGCAAAACTCAAAATGCTTTCTGTATTGATGAATAACAAACGTTTGTATTTCCCAATATATAAAATGCTTTCATGCCTTAAGTTATACAAGTCCAAGACAGATACTTCCTGAATAAAAAGCAAAATCAACAAGAAATTAATCTGTCAAAAAGCAAACAATTTCTCTCTACCAAACAGGATATAGAGAGAGTAACATAATGGAGAGGTTTTAATTAGCTGGGCATATAAAGCTGTTACAAGACAAATTTCTTTCATTAAAAAAAGCAGCCAGTCAGTTAGAAATGCTTCAGTGCACTTAAAGTAGAGATGACAAAAAGCATTTAACCTTCTTCCTCCCCCATAATGAGGAGGAGCCGGAGGACTTGCAAAGTGGGTGACAAGCAGCCTCTTCACCTGCTGCTGAAATACTCCACAACAAAGTGAACAATACAGAAGGTCCAGCAGCACATGGGAAAAAAAAATCAGTGCTATAAAGAACGATTTTCTGTAATTTTCTCCAGCCACAGATTAAGGATTTCTGAAAAAAAAAAAAAAAGAAATCTAGGATTTTCAAGGCCTTCCAGTATTGTATATGAAAGTTTTGTGTTAGCCAAAAACGGTGCCTCTAGCTGTGTGGTACCACTGCTGTTTTGGACAAGGGCTACTTAATTTCAACCCCAGATGCTACTGGTTTGGGCTACTTGGTAAGCATACCTATGTGACTAAATACTGGGATTTTTCTTCATTGTATGTTTGATTGGTTTATTCATTTTATTTTGTTTTATTAATCGAAGTGAAAGATTTGTTCATTAGCAAAGGAAGTTTCTCTTTCCCAGGGTTACATCTCATACCACATGGATCCTGAGTCAAGCACTTACTTTATACATGCAATTGAAAAAAAAAATAAATTACAAATATAACTTTGGAAAATGAAAAAAGAAACTAGTGTAAAAAACAAACAAACAAACAAAAAAAGAGAGTGAGAATAAATGTGTATACAGTATGCATAGTATGCCTGTTTTCTCCTCTCCACTTAAATTACTCTCACATGTGATTTCCACATCACACATTTGTATCCCAACATATCCCATCTCCCCCCTTGCTTCATCCTAGAGATGCACCCTGTAGAAGGGCTATTCCAGCTCCTCATCCTACAGGAACGAGGGCATACACATCAGAAACGTTGATGAAAACCCCACTCTACATATTATTAGCAGAGGAATTACTCTTCCCAGGCTCATGGAGAGACTCATGCACTTAAAGACAGAAATTAAATGCCTGAAATTAAGACCACAGTCATCAAAAGCCACTCTTAATCTTTCAGAGCAGGATTGAAGAGAGTTTTGTCTGATCAAATTAGGATGGAGATAGACTCATCCTTGTGTCCCAATCCTATTGTCACCCTGGGCATCCCAGTATACACACATATGAATGCACACACACCAGTCAGGATGCTCAAGGTGGCACAGGGACTTACACTCCAAGCCCTGTTCCCAGGAGTGTTAAATGATTCTGCATAAAATGACGAACAAAATACAGACAGTCCCCACAGCAAAGCTGTTTATCCAAGATTCCCCCTGGCAGTTAAATGGGGATTCACTGGACAGCAGTTTCTTATTTGTAACATGGTTTTGGGAACAGAGATTACAAGATATTGTACGAATGTCAGATGGCTCCCTTTCAGTTCAAAACAAGTCATTGTTCTGGGATGGGAAACTGGTTTCTCAAAATACAAACACCCCTTCTTTCTTGTTTCATTAAATTGGCAAAAGAAAACTTAATTCAAATTAAGAAAACATATTCAAATGGATCCGCTGGAGAAAAATATTTGATATTTATGTGCTGCAGCTACTTTCCACTCATTACAGGGGGTAATGTTTTGCGAGACACATCTTTTAAACCTTACTAAGCTTATTATTTACTCTCTCTTGACAAGCATGACTTCATCTCAAGAGCTGGCACACAGCCCATTGTGAGAATCTAATCTGCAATAACATATCCTAATTAAATATGCACATTTAGTGCGAAAAACAAAAGCTAAAATTCAAAATAAAACCCCAAAACATTTATCTGATAAACAGAGCATCTGGATTAGAGTGCACATAGCAAACTCAAATAAAGTCACATATGCCACTGCAAAAAGTCATTAAAGGCAGGGGGTAAAAACAGGTTTAAAAAAAACCAAACAAATGCAGCCAGATGACTCTTTGTAGTTGGCCTTATCCAACCTCTCTGAACTCCTAGCTACTTTACTTCCCATCTGCCATATGATAATAAGTTTAAAGGGAAATAAATTTAATAACTCATCAAAAGTTCATTCAAGTCAATTGCTCTTAAGGTGCTTGATTACACACCAGAAGGATGCGTTCTTCTAGAGAAGTTATGCAGATCTATTTTTCTCAACACTGATGGCTGATTTTTACCATTAAACCATTTCTAATTTACCATTTAGTGATGTTCCAAAGTGACACAAAAATCCTACATTAGTGAGAAGTAAACAAAAACAAATGACCTCTTGAGATTTAAATACCTAATCATGCCACTGAAAAGCTATTTGTAACTGGTTGCTTGTTTTTAAATTACTGTAAACTGGAATACATTTTCTTTCTAGGGAGTACACTCATAACATTTGACATCACTGAGATGCTTTGAAACAAAAAACTTTGAGCTACAACTTTGTGAACTTCCACAACACTTTCAATGATTCTACCAAAAGAAATGAGATAGGTTTGTAATTCTAGAAACAATTTTATCAACAATTGAAACTAAAGCCTGATAAACATCAATCTTTTCCTTCAGAGATCTCATTTTAATTCTTTCTTGACGTGAATTTTGATTTGGTAAGATTTATCAAAATATTATTCTCCAGAAAACTCCTTCCAGTACTTGAGATCATTAAATGAAAGGGTACAGGGTTAAGATTCACAATTTTAATTCTTAGGATAAATACAAGTTATTTCCCTTGTAAGAGGAAGATTATATACTGACGACTATCCTGAACATTTACAAAGTGAGGCAATCTAATGAAATGACAAGACAACATTACAGTTTATAGATGTTATTTAATTTTGCCTGTTAGTCAAATTAACTTCATACACATGCAATTGAAGAATTACAAGCACTTTCATTTTTCCTTTATATCTAAAATGCCATAATTATCACCACCACCTGCAATATTTTGCCAACTGATAAGCAAATGTTACCTAAAGTAAGATCCTTTTCATTTTTGTTCTTTTTTATCAAAGGAATGGACAGCAAAATCTTCATTCTGCTTTACTTTCTTTTTAATAAGAAGACAATAGAAAAGTTATCAAAGTTTTGTTTTCAGTTATTCTGTCAGAGGGACAGCACTCATTCCCATACACAGGATTTGGGGCACATTTGCTGAGGTGAAAAAACATTCAGGACACACTATCCTGCAAACCCCTGTTCTGCAAGCCCTGATATTGAGATGTCCAAGCAGCCACCTACATCACCCCATTGCACCCTGAGTTGGAAAGCACCTTCTGAGGAAGAGGAATAAAACCCTATGATCTGGTAACACCACCAGGGGCAGTCACTAATTGCCCAGTCTGTTCGGCTTTACTCATTCATATCTCATTAGCACTAGTTACTTCCAGCTCATAATTGAATAGCTCAGTGTGGCTTCTAGAGAGCTGAGGACCCTATGGAAACAACGGGAGAGAGCAAATAGATGATGTCCAAGTAAGTAACAAAAAAGGATTTTATCGACCAAGACAGAACAAACAAAGAATCAGTAAGCTCCCCGTAAAATAACATTGTAAACTTTTACTAACTGAAAAGAAGTTACCTTTAGCCTTCTGCAACAAATTTAATTTTTTTCATCTAGCAAATACTACATAGCACAAGGGGTATATTTTCACAGAAGAGTGATTTTTTTGCCTTGTACCGTGTGTTTTGCTTTTCTAAAACCTTAGTTTGGCAAGCTGGTAAAAAAATGTTTTAAAATATTGAATTTCTATCAGGGAGATGGCTAGCACTCCTTTATTGGCTTTGCCACAACTCTTCATCTGTCTTAATGAAAATAAGGTAGTTATCAGGAACACCAAATCCTCTATTTAGAAGGAAAAAGAAGAAAAAAAAAATGAAAAAAACAAACAAACAAACAAACATAACCAAAAAAACCCAAAACCCACCAAACAAGGAAACACATTAATCTAAGGAACATAGAAGTTTCATGTTTGCATATGCACCTTTAGTTTCTATAGCTGCTAACGGTGGCTCCATCATAATTCATGGTAGCACACAAATGCTATGCCAGTAATGCAATTTGCTAGTGCAGACATTTACAATAATCCTTCAAAGGCTATGAAATATCCAGTTCTTTTTAAAAATTAGTTTATTTGCTCTCAGGGAGTCCTGCTGTATACATAACTTTCTAATTTTTCTAATTATAAACTCTCTTTCTTTCTTCAAACGGTCAAGTTGACATTTCTATGGAAATTTCTTATGTGCAATGATTACACTTCCAGTATGAACATCGCTCAAATCCACACGCAGAGCATGACAAATGATTCACACTATGCTGTGCTCTTGGACTCAGTTATCAGGACTCCAGAAATAGGCTTTTAACCACAGACTGAATTAAGCAGCTAAGATCCATATGGTTTAAAACAGACTGCGAAATGACAGCTAAAGTAATGAAAACTACATCTCATTTTGAAGTCCAGCAGCCATCAGTGAAATTACTGATCACAGGTATTTTCAAGAGTACTTGTGGGGCACAACACTCAAGACCACACTAAAAAAAACATGAAGAGAAATTTAAGAAACAATGAGTCTCCACATTCTAAGTTAAACTTGGTTTTATTTAAAAACATTTGAAGACCGCAATATTTGAAAAGGGCAATAAACACCTTTCTGAAAAGTAATAATGACCACTTCATCATTGTGCCCTTACAGAAAGAAGCAGAAGCAGGCTACAAAAATAAAAATGCACTAGCAGATTTGTATTTTTTAAAATCACATTAGCTCTAATAAAACAAAGTCTACCAAAAAGAGCCACACTTGACCTCTGAAATCAAGGGGCCCATGGCTGTGTCCACAACCATAAAGAAACAATAAACAAGTCAGACAGAAGTCAACCAGTGCTGGGCACTCAACAAGGTATGTTTTGGATATTTCACCTCATACTGCAGTCATGCTTTAATCAGAAAAAGGAAGGAAGGAAGGAAGGAAGGAAGGAAGGAAGGAAGGAAGGAAGGAAGACACATCACAGTCATGGATATAAATAAGGGGAGTCCAGTTACAAAGATTTTAATTATTAACATGGAATTTAATTGGGGCATTAGAATTAACTTTCCCACTGCTATGAAGAATGACAGAAAACTTCAGCAACCACACCTGGCCAAGGCTTCAGGTTCTCATCCCACTGAAAAGACAAACATTTCTTGTCATTTCCATGAACAGTTTCAGTGTTGACTCTGAGAGAAGAATGCCACCCAGTCAATTACTAAGACAACACTGGCATGTCCCACCTATATTTACTTGGCCTCCTTATGCAGATGAAAGTTTCTTCACCTTCTTACTGACATAAAGATTATCAGGACAGAAGGGAAAGAGAAAAGGAAGGGAAGCCAGGGAAGAAAAATCTATTTTAAAATAGGTCATTCATAGCTGTAGCTGTTGGCAACTGATAAATGTGGCCAAACTAAAAATAAATTCAACACTTAAACAAAAATCAGTAATATTATAAACTTCTATACAGTGAACAACCATCCTCTGCAGGAGGCAAAAGCCCTTTAGAGATGATCTAACCAGCTGCTCTGCAGTACCCATTGGTATGTTCATCCTTCCAAGAGGGACAAGGAGGTGGTCTGGAGGTCCCAGCATCACCTACTCATGCACATCCTTAGCTCTGACCCCAACCCTACTCCAGACCATATTGGCCAGCTTGCACGGGTAGAATTCATTCCAGCAGTGGTAGTAGACCAAATGGCACAGTCATAGCTCCATGAGCAGTATCAGAAGTTACATGAAAATGACTTATCTGCTTGAGTAGCCCAGGTGGACATTCACTGAGCTCTCACACTGGACACCAGTAAAATCCTAGCAGAGGATTCTCCAGCATTCACAATCAAAAATTCAGGATTACCATACAAAGACCCCGTTCCACTTAAATCAATGGATGTTTGATGCTGCTGAGAGTCTTAAACCATTTTTTTTAAAAAGCTACTTGAACCTTTCATTTAAAGCTCAATTAATTCTCATCAACTTTTGCCCTCTTCTTCACACATCAGAAAAGGTATAATCCAAAAGCACTGCAATTTGCATCCCACTATATTAAAATAATACACTTCAGTTGAATATAGTTTAATTACAGCTTACTTTGGTACACTCATATTAATTAACAGTTTACTTGAAAATTCCCACCATATGTTACTGTAGCAGATGTTAATCATGTAAGGCCAAACACTTTGAAATTACTGTTCTAGGCACTTCATCTGAGGTACCAAGTGCTCTAAATTTCTACTTTAAGGATAAACTGGAAATGGTAAGCACCCTAAAAGATCTCACTCACTGCTGTTGGCAGATAAGAAGAACAAAAAGGACTAGATTTTCAAGGCTCCAGTGCTTTAAAATTACTTGATATACTGAATTCCCTCTTCATAAGAGAAATGCCTGCACTGGAAACCTCAAGGAAAAATTATTTTCATCTTCCAGACATCTGTTAACTCCCATAATATGATGAAGGCAAAACCTGTGTATGAGTGGATGCTTGTGTAGCATTCCTGATCTTGGGTGCCCTAGACCAATGGACCTGTGTCTTCCAGCCCTTCACTCTCCAATTTCAAGAAAGGAGCATTATGAGGAACAGCAGGTGCTTGCTCTGAGACATTCAGTTATTATGAATTTAAGAGCGAATGTCCTGCTAAATCCTAGTGTCTCTAAAGAAGAAATTAAACTCTCTGCACAGTGGTGCAAGTAGGTTCACGTGGAGAAAATAAAATGCTTTCATCTGCATTTTCACTATAATACAGGCCTAATAGTGGGGCCCTGAAATGTTTCTTCTTGAAAAAAAAAAATGACCTCCCTCTCCCTGCTTTGTCTTTTTAGAAAAAAAAAGCGGATTTGTTAGAAAAGCTGGAAGAGATGAATGAAGAAAATGTGACATTTTACAGTTTCATGACACAATCCGTCCATATTTGGGGTTTTTTGTAAGGTATTTGGGAGCTTCTATCCTACAGCATTTGTCTTGAAAACTATTCAGATTCTAAGCTGAAGGTTTATAGGTTGCATTAAATAAATCACTTAAGCAGTAAGTGTGACAGTTTTGAGTTTTTTTGATCTAGAAATAGAAAGCTTAGATTTCACTGCTAAAGGTAAATGCTTGCTAAAGGTGATCATTAAAGTATTTATCCTATAAATAAATGAGGCAATTGTAACTTCTTGGGAAAAAACAAAAACACAGCATCTGTGTAGCAAGGAAGCCTGAAGAATGACCTTTCTTTTTCTCCTGGTTGCATACCTTTGAATGCAAGCTAATATATGAAGAATTTTCTCAGAAAACAGCTTTTCTGTATTCCTCTGGAAATCAGTAACAGATACTACGACTGAGCTCTGAGAAACAGTCAAATCCTATGATAACTTTACTGACATTAAATGGTTACCTATACTTCAGAGGATCAGTCAGATAGGCTAGACCATTTGCCAGTTTAGGTTTTAGAAGACAACACTGCCTGTTTTACCCAAAGTGCACCAAAGTGCTAAAAGACAACTACTTGTAAATATTCTCTAAATACATCTGTGTATATGTATTTCAAAATGTATTTCAAAACTCTCATCTGAAAAGTGATCTGGTTTCTATCACTGCCTTGCAAAATTCTAGACACCCATTGACCAGAAAAGGTATTTGTAAATTGCTATGTTTAATACTGCAGCATGCAAGTAGATCGGAGTAAGATTAGAATATAAGGCTTAGCTGAACTGTTGCAAAAAAAAAAAAAAAAAAAAAAAAAAAAAAAAAAAAGAAAAACTTGAGAAAACATATTGTGAGGCCATATTTAAACTAACAGATGTTTCAGAAACAGAACAATATGTTCAAACAAAATAAAGGTGTAAACGCGCAGAGCTTCACATCCAGCATATTAATTTCGGTAGTGAGTGAGACCACCTCAACTAGAAGAGCTCCCTTCTGACAAGATCATTAACTTAGAAATGAATTCTCAGGTTATGTTTAAAATTTGGCTGCATGAATTATTTCCAGAGTGTCTGCTTATGTAACATTGCCTTTGCTATGGCAACACCCAGGCTGTTGGGCTTTGTCACATCCCTCAATTGCAGTTTCATTTTCTGCTGATAAATAGTGGCAGGAGAGGTTTTCTAATCACAAACCAAGAGGCTTTAAAACACATCACTGTGACCAGTGGGGTGGCCATTGATACTGCTAAAACTCCTATTGTCAGAAGGGCAAGGAAAAAGTGAGACATTCACAGGAAAAATAAACAAGCTAAAGAGAGAGATCTTCCAGCACTGGTTCCACTACAGCTCTAACATCAGAGTCCTTAAAACTCAAGTTTGGAATAGAGCAGCTTGACTTAAGATTATCAGTCTTTGTACAAATCACCCTCTCCAAAAAGACCACCAACTGGTCTTACTAAAATCCTTATTGCTTTGTTACAAATGGGGTAACTACCTATAAATTTAAAAGTTCAGGAGTTCACTGAAATTGTGATCCAACTATGGCATTATTTCAAATTTTTTCACAGCTTTTCTTGCTAGACAATACAGTGGAATTCATAACATGTCACTTCAAAGCTAATAGAATACTTCATGTAACCTCAGATACTGAAAATTTTCAGTTTGCTTTTCTTGGGAGAAGGAGTTTTAATGCTGACAAATTGTAGAACACCTGACCTACTCCACATATGGCACTTAGCAAAGACTATACAAATTGATGACTATTGTACAGCTCAGTCATCTACACAAACTTTGCAAAAAATTAAAGTTTCAGAATCCAGGTGTACTCTTAAACATCCGACTTCTGTCTACCTGAGACAACCCAGCCTTTTTTATTTATTTCTAATAGTCACATTTTTAAGGGCCCTATCAAAAGCAATATGAAGGCAAGTAGCATAAGAAACCACCTTCAACTCACTAAACCATTCAAAAAAAATGATCAGACAGACAAAATTAAAAGCCAAAACTAAGGCACATACATATGATATGGGCAAGCACACCACCTCTCTACTGCAGTACCCTAGTCCAGCCTACACTCCAGAAAAAGTTATCTCCTAAACTCTACCCATATCGCAGTCTTCTGCAGAGAAAGCCAAAGCAAAAAATGACGTAGGTCTGATAGTGACCCTGAGTACAGCAGTCATCCTTACTGAATTTAGAGACCTAAATCACTTTTCTATATCCCAGTGCTGTGAGAAGGTTTGTGCCTTCATTGATGAGCTTCTGTGTTGCTACCTAACGGTTCAGGAACCGCGCAGAATCCAGGTGTTGTCACAGGGACGTTCAGGAACAGGAGTAAAAAGATCTCCTTGGCAACATTTAAAAAAAAAAAAATCATTATTAAATATTTGAATATTTGGTTTCAGAGCATCCCCAAAAACTCTTGCATTTTCTTGATGAGTAACATATAATTCCAGTTATACCACAGGGAGCACAGCTGTCAGCAGCCCATGACAACTCCATGCAAACACACACACTACTGAAAATGGACATGAGCTTCTGTACGTGAAGAGCAGACAGAAACTATGTTCATTAAATACATGTAATATTTAACCATCCAAATGGGGAATTTTCACACTCCACTTTCACTTTGCTAGCACATTTGTGCTTCTCCTCTCCTTCCCGTAAGTCCTAAATATTTGCGTCTTCTAAACAGTGTCAGACTAGACTTTATGGAGGTAAAAAGCCCCCATTCCTTATCATTAGAAACCTTTAGACCAACTCCATTCCTCAAATGTCAGCTGCTTCAGTTTGACTACCATTACAACAGTTTAACCTGCATGAGCTTAATCCAAGGTCTATAAGCTGTAATTCAGCAAATAAAAAATAAATATGTAAGGTCTATTAGATAAAGTAATATCAATTTTTCCAGGTGAATTGCCTGTCTGAACAGCTTCTGCCATTGACCAAACGGTACTGAATTATAACTAGAGTATTGTTAAAAGTGGCAAATCCATACCAAACTACAGCCATTATAAATAATTTCAGACAAAAGAAGTTAAGCTACAGGACTCAGTTAAAAATACCCTGATGTTTGGAAAGCAATTGCTTGTCTTTAAGTTTTCTCAGTGCCTCAGAAATGTAAAATACATCTGATAAGTTCCTTTCCTGAGTCAGTGAAAGCCATGACATTCAATGGCACTCGTCTATGCAGTGGCAACGTCTTGCAACGTAGCAGTGGAATCCACACATGTCCTCCAAAGGGGAGGCAGAGGAGGTGACTGACACAGTTTCAGCTCGCTGAACCATGCAGGGCCTTTAAAATTAGTCCTAAATATATCAGAAGCAAAATAATACACAGTTTGAACCAATTTGAATATTCATTTTATCCTCCACATAGAGTATGCCATCCTGTGGGAGAGATGAGCTAATCCATCTGCTTTTTTTCCAGCTCTATGACAGTTAATCTTCTGTTGGTGGGTTCATTTTAAACCATACAAAAGCCCCTACACTGACACAGGACCCACTTGTTCTGTCCTTTCCATTTACAAAGTTGTAGCTAATACTTTGGTCTACAGTTTCTTCTGTATGCATTTTCATAGGTCAATCCTTAGGTAGTCACTTTCTTGCATGAACAGTTGCAGGCACAACTCTCTTTTTCAGCAGCATTAGAATCCACAGGCTATTAAAGGATCCATAGACCAACCATGTATATCAAGGAATTAAAAAATGAGAACACATTGGAGAGACTACTGTTTTCCATTTAATCCATGAATACCCACGGTATTGAGTCTGCTCTGCACTTCAATTTAACATCATGGAGCAGGAATACTTCCCTGTCATGTTTTCTCACATCTCTTAATATTAGGTCCAATGCTTTATCACTGTCCTGAACAAAATGCCACTGAAGTAATGGCTCTTTTGCCTAAATAAAGAATTCCAGACAGGGCCTTTTATTCCAAACTTTAAGGTCATAGCAGCAAGACCATCACAAAAACACTGAGAGCAATAAAATCTAAAGTGTTTCATTTCCCCTTACTTTCAGGTAACTGTAAACAATGTTAAACAGTAGGGTTTTCCTTTTTCAGGAAAGCTTTTGCTTTGAACATTGAAATCCATTTTGAAGAATACTCTTTACAAAAGAGCTGCTCTGAGCAGGTATATTACACAGCAGGGCACTTACTTCAAGAAAGAGGTTAAAAATGAGTTATACATCTCTAATTCTGCAAAATAGCCCCAGTAAGTCAGCAAAATATTCTTGCATCATGAAGTTGAATTTATTTCATGCAAACCAGACTTGAGTACCTCTAATTCAAAGACCACTAATGCACTCTTATCGTGACAAAAACACGTTCATGTTATACTCACTGAACTGCCTTAGAGACCTCTTAAAAGACAAATAAACTATTTTCTAGGCTTACAGAAATGTAATTTGGCAACAATGCGTTTAAAGCAGCAACAGAACAATCTTTCACCCAGCTTTCAGTAACAATGGATGCTACGCTACCAACGCTAAGTGAGGAAAACAAAATTGTTGCAGCCAAGACTACTTGTCCTTATCCACTGTCATCCTTCCTTCAAACTTGGCCAGGGGTGATAAAACACAATCCATGAGACAGGAACAGACCTATTCACAGATGGTGGTCATACTCATTTCCAGGCTCAACTTCTGAAACTGTGTCTATCTAGGTGTTTTCCTTAAACAGTGATAGTCAAAGGCAGGTGCTTTATCTCTTCGCACCTCCCTCTAAACGAAGGTTGATCTGTAATTCAGAGGACAAAACGAAGAAATGAAAGCTTGAAACAACATATATGTGTTTGCTCAATAAAAATGAAAGTACTCCAGAGAAGCAATGGAGTATTCGCACCAAAATAAACAGATTTAACTCTAAAAAGCAAGATTCACCAAGAAAAAAGGAAGCACAATTACAGTAACTGCTTTTTTTAAAAAAAATTCACACAATTATTTTCAAAAACAGATTTGCAGCTGTGTGATGTTGGTGCTGTCACAGGTTTCTAACCACAAACATTTAAAGAGCCTGACAATTGTTAAGCTTATAATTTAGTTTAGCCTGTTATTTTAAACAACTGATGCTGTATTGATGCAATATAAATGCACACTGCAATGTACTTCACCTAGCATTAATGAAGTGTTCGATGTATTACATTTGTGAAGTGTTTTAAAAATGCAGTATCTGCAAGTTTATTATTTTTTCTGCAGTCCCAAAATGTGGGGGAGTTATGTCAGACATTGATTTGAAAAAAACTCCTACATATTTTTTTTAAAAAAAGTAAAATTGCTGGAAGCTAAATAGCTGTAATAAAATGTCCTAAAGCAGAAAAGGCTTCGCTTTTTTTTCTGATCATCTGTCGCTCCTCCAAGTTTTTTTATTAGTATTTACAAATTTCTTAGGATATGAGGTATCATATCCTTTTTTATCATTATTCTATGGATTGGGAATGCTTGAGTATGTATAACTCTACAGCTGTAAATGACAGGATTGTATAACTGAAAACATATGCCATATGCCTGAAATTTTAAGGATGATGAAACTGTCACATTAGTAGCATGCAGCATGTTACAAAGAACTCCCACAATGTAGCAGTTGTTCAAAAGTTGTACCCATCCGGTCATTCTATCTTTATAAAAAGATATATAATACTAGATGGTGAATTATTCAAAACACAGCTGCAGCCTAACTTAACAATAAATAAATAAATAAATAAACCCACCAAATAAAAACGTCACCACACAAACCCCCCCCTCCCAAAAATAAAAAAAATAAAAATCAAATACCGTCCCCAAAAGACCCGTTTAAATTAGAGCGTTAAAGCCATGTCTGTGAAAGCAGAGTAACAGAAAAGCATTTCCAGAAAGTCCAAATTTTATTCTCATTAGACTTTATTTTGGGGGACGACAGGTGAGGCAGCGGACGAAGCAGAGCAGCAGCACAAACACTCGGCAGCCCAGCGGACTGTTCCAGGCTACTGTAAATCATGGACCTTTAAATGCTGTCGCCCCTGGGGAGGGGGATCGCGACCCCCCTGCACGTGTAAATGCCCTCACCCCGCCCGGAGGAGCGGGCTGGGCTCCCGCCGAGGCGGTTTCACGGCACCGGGAACGAGGGGGAGGAGGGGTGGCTCCCGAGGGGGCGGACGGACCCACCAACCTCGCCGCCTACGGAGGCCCCCACCGCCCCGCCTCCCCTATCCCCTGCGGTNGGCTCCCGCCTTGGCGGGGGCGGTGGAGCGGGGGGTGCTGTGGGGGAGCGCGGTCAGCGGCACCAAGCTGGGGTCTGGTGTTTTTTTTTTTTGCTTTTCGGGGAGTATTTTGTTTGATGGGTTGTTGTTTTGTTTGGTTTTGTTTGTTTTTTTTTCCTTAAGCATCGCTGCGTGGGCGGGAAAGGTAATTTTTTAAAAATTTTTTTTAATATTTTTTTTTCCAATTCTGAGTGAAGCCCTACTGTAAAAGGGCTGCGATGCACCGTGTTGCCGAACGCCTTGGAGGGAGCCGTGGTGGCAGGCAACTCAGAGCGGGTGGTGGCTTGCTGCTGGGGTTTGCTGATGGCCCGGAGAGGAGCAGCACTTTGTTTCGGTGCAGTTACAGGGCAAACTGGAGTGAGGTGAACCAGCAGAATCGGGGTAGGAGTTAGGCAGGTATCGCAGGGGGCTCCTCTGTCCCTTGAGTTGCGTCAGCCAAGGTAAGGTGTGAAAGAAAACCCACCGTACCGGCAGTGGGCCATCAGTTGCTGGAGCTGTTCATCTCGTCGTGTCCTCTGAGGCTGCGTGGTCCTGGAGAATAGCCCGAGGGGGCAATTCCCACAGCCTCTATGCCACAGGCTCTGTGTGTTGGAGTCCATCCCCAGCACAGAGCAATTCCTAGGAAGGCCATGGTTGCTTTTCAGGCACCCTTCCGAGAAGGCTCAGCTCGGAGGAGGTGGTGGCATCCCCAGTGCTCCAGGTGGAGGGTGTTTTTCCGCTAGGGAGTTGGCAGCTGCACAGCTTTGCCTGCATTTGCATTCACCCTGCTTCTCCTGCCAGTGCTGAGGCAACGGCCATCGAGATGTTCATCAGCTGCTGACACTGACATTTAATATCTATACGTGAGGAAAAAAGAGGATTCCCTCAGCTCTGAAGTGGCAACAGTGAAGGAATCCCTTTACATGCATGGGCAGCAGCAGCAGCTCTCCCATTTTGGTACATAGGGCTGAAGTACTACATATGAAGGCCAATAAGGCACTCATAAGGTTGATAACAACCTCTCTCCTTGGACACCCAGGAAGAATCTCCCCAGGAGCATTGGTTAGACTTTTTTTTTTTCTCGCCCCAGAAAACTGGGGCTCGCACACTGTAACTTTCCTTAGAATTTGGCTTTAGACATGTGTCTCCTGTGTCACGTTCCTGCCAGCACACTCACTGGGAAGTCTGCTTCTAAAGGTTGTGTCACCTAAAGCCACTGAAACAATAAACCTCACTTGCAAATTAAGGCTCACTTTTTTCCTTATGAAAGGTTTGAAAGGTATGCAGGATCCTTACACACAGGGTTATTGTTGTTGAAAGAGCGTGTCATAATTTTAATTAGAAACCAGCAGTTTGAAAGGCTTAGAAGTAAATACCCAAGATCACACTGAAACCTGGCATATAATTTATGGCACCATTGTGTAACTCTCATTCTGCTGAAAAGTTCTTCATGGGTGAAGAGAGGGGAAGTCAGTTCTCAGTACATATGTATGAAGTCCTATAGTTCATAATTATGGCATGCACTGGGCTCCCTGTAGCTCACCAGGATGATTTGTAGCTAAAAAGAGTATTTCAGTAAAGCATCTGTGACCTGGTACTGTCCTAGTGGTCAGTATCTATTACTTTTAAAGCAATAAAAGTAGTTCTGGCAAATTATGCAACGTAAAAGGGAGCTTACTCCCCCACTTCAGTAAACAGATGATGTGTTAAGCATGGGATCTAATTACTTTTACTGTTCTTCTCATAGTACATAGCCACTTCATAAATCCTGGGGTAAATCCCACTGCTTTATTCAAGTCTTGTTTCAGGCTCACTGAAGAGTGGCTATGGTGGTGAGAATATTGGCTCATTGTGAGTGATGATAAAATTATCCAGCCATGGTATTTAGCTCAATGACCTATTACAGCAATGAATTCTATAGTCAGGACATGTGCTACATAGAAGTATTTTTTTTTTTAATTTGCTCTAAATTTATTGCTGCCTGATTTTATTATTGTTCTCTCTTTCTAGGGTAAAAAGTCAAAAGGAGAGCTGAATGACTTTTCATGCTGACCTTCTTAAACTAAAGTGTCTCAGACAAAATGCCGTAACCAAAGCCTTTTGACAGTTTTCACCTTTCAATTTTGTGGCCCCCATCGTGCTGTCACACCTGCATGAGTCAGGCCTTTTGTGTAAAACATGGGACAGGCTTCTTCTGAGGTGCTGAACTGCAGAACTATGTTCTAACGCATCCCTAATAATTACTATAATCCATATAGAGCATTAAACATTACTGTGTTAAAAATACATATCTGGGCATACATGTCCTTTGTTAGATAGTTAATGTACATTAAAATTCCACATTGAAAGAAAAATAAAAAGAACAGGTATGAGTTTACAAATAAAGTACAAGCCTGAACCCAGCAGTATAGACTATATATCTGCTTAAATATCCATTCTCTGAACATCTGGTGCCATATATGGATAGCCCCAGCAGAAAAGTTTGGGCACACACAGTTCCTGGATCAGCACCTCAGCCTGCAGGGTCACAGAAGATGTTGCCTTTCTGTCATGGTA
Source organism: Florisuga fusca (assembly GCA_038090715.1). NCBI lineage: Eukaryota > Metazoa > Chordata > Aves > Apodiformes > Trochilidae > Florisuga > Florisuga fusca. The sequence goes on along the minus strand of JAAWXA010000004.1, from coordinate 12,537,837 downwards.
TGTTGTCAAAAATAAAACTTCCTGGAATTCAACTGTCAATTGTAGCTGCCAGAGTAATACAAACTATATATAATAGTAGTAAATAGTTGAAGCATGTCTAATAATACGGGTTTTATGCCTATTTAATCAATAGGACAACTCCTGAAGTAGAGCACTTCTCAGCCTGAGTAATGGTAACAGAATTAGATCAAGGTTCTGACACTGGTACATTGAGTGAGTAATTGTGTCATATATGTGAAGCCAGAAACTTCATAGACTTTCTTCTAGGGTCTCTACAAAACATACAAGATGCTCAGGAATGACAAGTGTAAGTTTTGCCATGAAGTTAGGGAAAGGAATTTAGCTCTCAAAATAAGTTTCTAGTGCTGAATATTAAAGCAGATCCTTCAAGAGGAAGGAAGATGTTAAAAATGGAAGTAAACTGACAGTAACTGAAGCTGAGGTCTAATAAAGCTAGTTGGATTTTAAAAAAATATATCAACAGACAAAGTGAAAAAGCTAATACTTCCAAGTTAAGAAAGCTTGTTCGTGTTTTGATAAGAAATAAATTCATGAATTTCACAAGGGAGGCTTTTTTTGATAAGAATTGAGCTCTTCTATGGGTGTTGGCTCATGCTACAAATAACTGCTTTGGATGCTATACCCGCATTACTAGAGACTATTTTATTCTACAGCTTGGGACAGCATGTGAAGCACGTTGCTTCTCTCCCTGCATAGAGACACTGGGTTCTTTCCTTGCCTGGTAGGGCTGCCATCTGTCCCCTGTTCCCCAGAATCTTTTTGCCTTCAGAGTGGCGTCTGAGCTGCTGCCTTGTCAATGCCAGGATTGCTGCCCCTGCCTGGGCCGGCCTCTTCTGAGGAATGATGGGGAGGGGGAGGGAAGTGATGAGCAACCTTGGTGCCAGGGGGCCATGGGCAGGCAAAGGAAGAGGAGGAAAGTCCATGGCAGAGCAGAGATGCAGTGAGGTAGTAAGCCTCTGAGGAGGGCAGAGGCAGGGAATATCAGGAAAGCTTAGAGGAGCAAAGGGATTTAGATGGAGTTGGAGTCTCAAGCTGATTCAGAAGGACACACCAATAGTGGGCAGCTGTCCCTGTCACTGAAGCAGTGAGGAGGAGTTCTGCCCCAGCTGAGAAGAGCAGCATCTTTACCACTTAGGTCTCAGGCAGATGTGTGTCCCACTGCCCTGCTGGCAGCCAGGTATTGCCCTACAACCATGTAGGGCATCCTCTACCCATGTAACAAAGTGTCCAAGAAGAGGGTGACACCTAATTAGTTTTGTATCTTCAATGGGATCTTGCTGTCTCCTCCTTTCTCATCGCTCATCTCCTCCAACCTGCCTAAAAGCACAAGGCTTTTAAAATAATATTTCAAAAGCAAATATCTTGTCTTTAAAGTATATGCCTGATGGTTTCATTTGACATAAATATGGGAGTTTTTTTTTTCAGTTGATATTTTTTTTGCATAATCAGAAATAGAAATCATAATCCCCCAAAGATGTTTAATAATTTAGAGTATTCAGAAGTCAATTAACACTATTAAGAGATTAGAAATTAGATTAAAGGTGGCTAAAGGGTAAAAATTCAAGGACTTCAAACACCTTTTGTAATACAAACGCTCTTAAAAAATGAACAAGCTGAGAATTTCCCCAGGAAAATCCTATTATTTTAATTAGGTTTCTTCATTTAAAATAATAATAAAAAAGAAACTGCTCTGTATACAGTTTGAGTCCCACTGTCTCTCTTAAGCAGTGGACTCAAGTAATTGCCTTCCCTGGCCTGGGGAGATGTGCAAAGGCTTAATAGGTTTTGAAGGTCAGGAGGAACCACCCTGACCATCTGACATGCCCTCCTTCATTGACACCTGCCAAAGAATTTCTCCCAGCCTTTCCTATGATGAGGGGAGTTATCTTTCTTCTGATGGTATCTCTTCTCTGTACCAAATTATATCCATTTCTCATTTCCCCCCATATGGAGGCAAGGAGCTGGTTCATTTTGTCACTGAAAAGCACAGAAAAACCTGGCAATGTGGTGGGCTCTTCTTCTTCTGCATCTTATGGCTGCCCTTCACCAAGTCTCTTGATGGATGTGATGCTGCCATAGGGGAAGAGCTATGCTGCCAGGGGAGCTGGAAGCCAAGGGACAGTGGCTGTGCCCCTCCAGATGCAGAGGGCATTTCAGGAGCATTAGCCACCAGGTTAGAGTTGTGTGGGGAGCTGCCATCTCGAAAGAACAGTTTTCTGTTCCTTCATGAAAATAAATACACATAGGTGGTATTATGTGGGCCTTCTTGCTTTCTTTTTTTAGGCATGAGCTCGAGGAGGCTGTTTGTTTGCTCAGCTACCGTGCTAAGCTAAGGCTGCATTTATGCTGCTGCACCACAAATGCCCTGCTTCAAACAATAAAAAACAACAGGGAAGTGTGCTTCTGGGCTAAAATTATTGGAAAAAAGATTATAAAGGAAAACAGCTACTAATTATTAACATCAGGTTCCCACTCATTATTAGTATCACGAATGTAATATGGCTGCCAACAAGAGTCAGCTCAAAAATCTCATTAGAAAGAAATGCCACACTTTATTCCTGGTTATAAATGCTGTTTTATTACCTTTGGAATGGTCGGGTGGCTTGGCTAAATGCAATGGGTGGCTCCCCTTGAGGTATGCATTTTTACTGATGAATTCATGTTAGCGAAAGAATAATAAATTTTTGATCATTTTCTAAGCAATCCTGAAAATAAAACAACATTTAGAATTGCTGAAGAATATATTCATCTAAATTACACACCAGAGTACAAAAGAAAAAGAATAATGATATGGTAATATAAAAAGGGCAAAACCATAATGAGAAGGGACATTTGTCAGTATACTCAGAAAAGCACAATCTGTCTCCCTGGTAATTTGGTGGAGTACAGAAAGTATTACATGCCATATTACAAGTATTACATTTTATTTCTGACTTCAGGAAGCATTGCCATATGTCTTCAAAATCAGACATGGCTTCTAAGATGTAGCGTGTACTTTGTGAGCTGTGCGGGCTCCATCCTGCTTCAGCACTATTTTTTCTGAATAAATTAAAGAGAGCATAAATCTTCCAGTGCCACAAGATTTTGCATCAGCCAGCTTTTGTGGTTGAAGTGGGAAGGAGCAATTTGGTTGCTAATGACCAGGGAAACTTGACAGGTTTGCTTTATTTCTCAGACCTGAAAACTTCCTCTAAAAGCCATTGTTACGGAAATAGCCCTGAATTTCCCAGTCTTAAGAAGCATTTTCTAATTTTAAGGGTATCTCATAGGAAAAGGAAAAAAAGACAAATATTTTCAAATATTTCTGGTATAAAGCAGTGTATCTGTCTGTGTTACTATTAAACACTCCCTGATGTGCTCTGATGTTGCTATGATTAGAATTTACTCGAGATTTCATATGTTTTACATGAAGCTTCATGTTTACAGCTTGAGAAATTTGTGACCCATGGTCCTAACTCCTGTGAGCTGTCCCTCCTGGTCTCCACATTCTCCCTGGAGCTGTGTAAGAACTGAGCACAGACCTGAAGAACCATTCATCTTCTTGATTTCTTGACTGAAATCAAAGGGAATTTAGGGAGAATGATGATCAGATGAAAAGGAAACCAGGAGGCCAATATTAACCAGAGCACATTTTAGACTTAAATAAATACACAAAGTGTTGAGACATCATAGCAGTGCCATAGTTTGGACTTCTGTACCACCATGTCATTATTTTTTTTTTCCTACTACTGTTTACAGCGGGACCTGGATAAAGTGTAAGAAAAAAGGATAAAGCAAATGAATATTGGTTTATGAAAGGTAAGTATGAGGAATATTTTTGCAAGGGAATAAACTTCTTTAGTGTCAAAGAATGGCAATAATGAGGGAAAAGTATCAGTATAACAAGAAATTATGGATCAAGGCAAAAAGGTAGCATTATAAGAGGAGTGCAACAGAGTGACAGGAAATATACTAGGTGACCGAATATAAGAAGAAAATATTACAAGGAAATGGAAATAACAAGGAGCATGAGAGGAGATGAAAGCAAATGTATGTAGGTAAAGTTGGAATTAAGGGTGAAAGAAATGAAGAAAGAAGACATGGGAGAGCATTGAAATTAAGAGGAGTTGAAGGAGAAATTGTATGATCATTAAAACCAAGAGATCCAAAACATGGAGAAGCTTGAGAATAAAAATATTTTTAAGAAGGCAGGTAGATTGACAAGGTGGATTTAAAATACTGAAAGTGACTCAGCAGGAGTTAAGCCATGGAGAAAAAGTCAAAATGACAAATTAATCAGAGAAGCTAGAAGGCTCCCAAAACACACCCAGACCAAGAGCTAAACAAAAACTTTCTTTGTTTTTGTTTTTGGTTTTGTTTTGTTCTTTCATGGACTAGAGCTAATGAATTGAACTCTGCTGAATTAAATGTTCCTGGCTGATTCTCTACCACTCAGTACAGAATGGCTCCTGCCCATAGCATTAAATAGCCCTTACCTGCAAGACCAAGTGACTGCATGCAGCTATATATTAGTTGCAACTATATATTAGTTCCTGGCTGTGTTTACACCCAAACAGCATTTGAGACTTGTTTGAGTGGTGTCAGCTGGCACAGCCCAAAGCTGTACAGAGAATGTTTGAGAAGTTTGGTAGTACGGGCTTTCCTGTGCCTGGAAATATTCCAAGACTTTGATAGATTTACTGCTGAGTACTTAAGGGTGGAGCCTACGTTCATACCACAGGCTCTAACATTGCTTTTCAGGTCTAGGTTCATGCTCTGCTGTACTCTGATTTTGGTGTCACCATCAAACTAGAGCAGGACCAGGCAGGATCTGTTCCCCCCAGCAGTTAATCCAAGGGTGGACAGAGGCCTGGACAGTCTCCAGCTGGCCACTCAATCTCTATATTTCATCAACCAACTGTCAAGGATATCCTGGAGGTACCATAAATCACAAGGGAGAACCAACCCCAGGGTGGCTTGGAAGTGACCTGGGGAGGTGAACTGAGATATGGTCTCAAGGAAACAGTTTATCATCAACTGGAAGTATCACAACAGCTTGCTTTCCCACAGGATACCCATGCGAATCTGTTCTGGACAAAGGAGAATGAGAAGAAATATTCAATACCACACTGCAGTTAAAACCATTTTCTCTCATTTGCTAGCTTCTTCTAGCTTCATGCCTCAAAGTCCCATCTGAAAGTTGGCCATTCTCCTACCCAGTCAGTCTAAAGTTAACCAGGGGTCCTGCAGTCTTGCTTTATCCTGAAGCTTTTGTTTCTCTAGTTGTCAAAGATGAGCACTGGGAGGTCAGGAAATAGCTGTCACAAATTGGAAATTTTTGCAAAGCTCTCAATCACTCTTTGAATAATTGCTCAGCAAAAATGCAAACCACGGACTCGTTCCAGGTTCCTCTAACCATCCCAATTTGAAAAACTCTCTGACAGCCAGGTATCACACTAATCCTAATCTAATCTAATCTAATCTAATCTAATCTAATTTAATATGGCTCTTCTCTGGAGTATCCTGAGCATTTCAGAGAATTAAATGAGTGTGCTACATAATCTAATTAATATCGATTTTTTGTTCTCTTCTTGCTCAACATGGGCAGGAGGAGAAGGCACTTAATTCATCTGGTTTAACTATTATTATTAAATTTACTACAATGGGAAAGCAATGATAGAGAGGACTCCTGCATTTTAGCCAGAGGGCATCGGTATCTGTGGCTCTTCTAGCCTCTCAAAGAATGGAGTTCCAGAGAGAACTTTCTTCTCACGATATTGAACAACACTGGAGAACTTTGCACCAGCATATCCAGATTTGTTCAAACAGTTCTTCAATGGCAGGTATTAGCACAGGCACATATTTATGTTTTCACTGCTCGGTCTACATGGCTGCATAGCCAAAATGGAACTGTGTCAGATTTAAGACCTGCCTTGCACCCGTGCACACGTTTGGATCAGACTTTGGATAATGCATTACACTGATGTGAATTCCTATTGTGCAAATGTGTTCATATGGCTTTTTAGAAATAATTCATCTTGCAAATAGTCTTTAATGAGTCTATTTGGATTGCTGAAGGTCAGATCAGAGTCTGGAGGAACCATAATGATTTATTTGCACATTTTCTATCTCTTTGCAGGTCAGCATCTGTCTCTTGAAGCAGTCTGAATTGTATATTTTCCTCTCCATAGTTCCAGTGATATCTAGACTGACTGGGTTGCATCTCTCCACTCTGGAACTCAACAGTATGCAGAACCAAGTGAGCATATGGCAGCCATGGACTGGGTGTCCTACCATTCCCAGATGAAAAATATTTATCTATCCATCTTGAGTACTGGAAAACTCACTAGCAATGAAAAATCCACGATGATTCCACAGATAAAAACCCTCCCTGAAAGCATTATCTGAAGGTTACATTACAGGACCATGTGCAGTTTACCTAAAGAAGCTCCACAGCCACCTGACTGGATATGATCATTTGGTATGGGTGACATACTGTGCCAATCTGTGATGCTGTGAGAGGCAAAAGACTTGGTAGCCCTTGCTTGCCCACTAAAACCTCATTTGTTTTTTATCCACCCACAATGTGTCACCTTCACACTGCAGATACTTAGACCCAGCCTGGAGCTGAAGTACATTTGCTTCTGTAGAGGAGGACCAGGTTGGAGACCACTTAGCTGAACTGGATGTCCATAAATCCATGGGCCCTGATGGGATGGATCCATGAGTCCTGAGAGAGCTGGCAGATGTCTCTCCAGTCTTTGAAAAAGGCAATAGGGAGGACCCAGGGAACGGGTCAGTTAATCTGACCTCTGTCGCTGATAAGGTGTTGGAAAAAATAATTCTAGATGTCATCATGGAACATGTGAAAGCAAAGAATGTCACTGGGACATGTCAGCATGGATTTACCTAAGGGAAATCATGCTTGACCAACCTGATTGTCTTTTATGACATCCTCACTGGCTGGCTAGATGAGGGGAGAGCAGTGGATGTTTTCTACCTTGACTTCAGCAACACTTTCTCATTAGAAAACTCAAGAAGTGAGGGCTAGATGAGTGGACAGCGAGGTGGGTTGAGAGCTGTCTGTGTGACAGAAGTCAGAGGGTGGTGATCAATGGAGCAGGGTTGAGTCGGAAGTCTCCAACCAGCGGTGTCCCCCAGGGGTCAATACTTGGTCCAGTCTTGTTCAACATGTTTACCTGGACGAGGGGACAGAGTATATCCTCAGCAGCTTTGATGATGATGATACAAAGCTGGGAGGGCTGTGCTGCCCTCCAGTGTGACCCGGACGTGCTGGAGATCTGGACAGAGAAGAACCTATGAGGTTCAATGAAGCAAGTGTAGAGTCCTGCACCTGGGGAGGAAGAACCCCAAGCACCAATATAGGTTAGGGGTGGAGCTGCTGGAAAGCATTTTGGATGAGAAGGATATAGGGGTCTTGATAAATAGTAAGTTATCCATGAGCCATCAGTGTGCCCTTGCTGCCATGAAGTCCAATGGAATCCTAGGTTGCATACGGCAGAGTGTGGCCAGTAGGTTGAGGGAGGTAATTCTTCCCCTCTACTTTGCCCTGGTGAGGCCACAGCTGGAATACTGCATCTAGTTCTGGGCTTTCCAGTTGAAGAGAGAGACAGAGAACTACTGGAAAAATTCCAGTGGAAGGCAACAAAGATGACTGGGGGATTGGAGCATCTCTTAAAAGGGAAGGCTGAGAGAGCTTGGACTCTTTACCCTGGAGAAGAGAGGACTGAGGGGAGATCTTATCAATCAATATCTACAAGTATCTAAAGGCCAGGAAGATGGAGCCAGACTCTTCTCAGTAGTTCCCAGTGACAGGATGAGGGGTAACAGGCACAAGCTGGAGTATAGGACATTCCATTTAAATATAACAAAAAAATTCTTTAATATGAGGGTGACAAGGCACTGGAACAGGCTGTCCAGTGAGGTTGTGTAGTCCCCTTCTCTGTATATATTCAAAACCCATCTAGTTAATATTTTTAATATTTTGATAAAATATTTTTAATATTTTTAATGTATTATTATTTTTAGGATTAGCTGAATGTTCATCATGGCCTGAATGACCATGATACATCTTTGTTTTGTTCAAAAACGTTTGACAGTCAGCAGCAGTATTTGCTAAGGAGGAGAGTTCACTATGCCTTAAACAACTAAATGTATGGCCTTTGTCCATAATTCCTATCAAGAGGAAATGTGATCCCTACTGGCAATGCTAGCAGTTAATCTAAGATGAACTAAATGTGATGCATCTGGAAAATTATCAATCACTCATTTTTTTCTCTTTCAGTCCAGGAGAGAAAAGGTAACATCTCGATAGGGAAAAATGTTCAGCAGCTTTTACATCTGACACATTCTTCTGCACTCTGCAGAAAATTACCATCACCCTCTCCAGTGATTGCAAGCTAAATTTTTCACAAATTTATAAAGCAACATGAGTGTATCCCGATTTCATGGCACCTGTCATGTTGTTAGTGCAAGAAATCTTTCTTATAGCTGCCAATAATCATGGAGAAACTCAGTGGGTTACACGATGATCATTTACTGAAAAAGGAAATGAGTCACTATGTGAAAGATAAACCCTTGCTGGGTAATATGCATGTATTTGAAGGACATAAAAATCTTAGGGATAAATTTTATTTGGGACACTACATATGGCTTTGCATATTGTGCTGCGAATGATGCAATTAATGTGCAAATGCACACAGTAACCACGGAAGGAATTTAGGGTATAGCTAGTAGTATCATTCTTGGTTTGAGATCATAACAATTATTTTGACCAACTAATCCAATGTTATTCTGAGAACCTAAAATTGATGTCATCTTTTAACTTGGAAAGATATTTTTAAACAACATGCAATAAAAAGTATTTTATTGATTTTTTTTTTTATTTTATTTTTTTTTTTTTTTCTTTTTGGTGTAGTTGCATGTATAAATTCAAGACATCAGGTATGACTACCTAATTCTAATTCTGTAACCATTATTCCCCATCTTCTCAGAACCATGCTAACCACTTACCTCGTGCTCTTTGCTTCATCCTGCCTCATACACATCACTTTTGTGACGAAGAACCAAAGAGAGACTCAGGTGGAGAGTGTTGATGAGTGCTTCCTAATCACAGTGTGTGATACAGCTGCCAATTCAGAGGCACGGACAAGTTTCTTCTGCATCATCCTCCTGTTGTTTCTTTTTAAGGGCTCCTTTTCCTCTGTGCTGTTCATCTCTGACCATCAATGTGGGCCTGCTTCCAAAGGCTTTTGTGTTAGTACTCATTCTAGTGGGTCCAATTTTCCTCTGAGTTAAACCCAATTAGCTCCAGAACAACTCCATTAACTTCAAAGCACTGAGCAAGTGAGTGTTAAGTGTACAGAAGATGGAATTTAGTGTCTCAGCTTCAGTAGCACTGCTCTCCTTAGAATACCACTGCAGATGAGGGGAGAACAGGAACCTCAGTGTTCATCACTGCCTATTAATATTCAGTATCTGGAGGTTTCTTTTAGTCTCACCTCTGTCACAAGCTTGACAAAGAGAATAGCAATGGAGTTTTTTCATATTTTTGAAATTTGTATCATTTTTCAATTTTGTTACTTTGTCGTCGTGACCTTTCTGCACAGAAAAAGATATATAGTACTAGGATAAATTGTTCTGCTCTTTTTCTCCTAAAAGTCAATTAGTACATGTTGTCATAATGCATCAGAAGACTCTTTCAGTTTCATTGGCTCTTTCTAAAATAACAACTGGAACAGAGAAACACATACTGAAACTCCATGCAAATACAGTGGTATAATCCTAATGTTACATATTATTATTTTACTTTGCTTTCAGAGAGTAAAAAAGGTGAAAGAGAACATCTATGAGAAGAAAACACTGGATTTTTTTTTTCTAAGATTAGTTTTGCACTGATACTAATGCAAAGTACGCACTGATCACACTTTGAATAAAGCTTAAAAATATCTCAAGCTATTTAGACCTTATATATGAAAATTCAAGTGTGTTATAAATGTAGTCAAGTGGCTACTTAGAGGAACTCAAAGTATCAGAGACAATTATGTCAGAATGTAAAAAAAGGTATGCACAGTTGCAACCATTTCAAGGCACTCACAGTAGTTTAAAAGACTTTAAAATGTCACAAATTTGGTGTTTGTCAATCACATATTCCGCGGGCAGTTGGTACTGGGGGAAGGTTAATATTTTTTTAATGTTATATTGAGGAAGGATTGACCAGTTAATTGACATGTCTGTACTCCAGAATTACTTTTCCGCAACTATATATCCAGATTTATGCACTGAATCTTTTAACGTGACATTTGAATGCAGAGAGTGTGTTTAGTTTATGTTTCTGCCACAGAATGGAGCAGGCAGATTCATTTAACTGTTTCCAGTCTTTATGGCTTCATGATATTCATAAGGACAACTCCACTAATTCCCACCAAGTCTTGAAAATCACAGCAATATCTTGAGCAAGTTGAGGTTTTTTTCATCTGTGTGCACATACATGTGCATATTTGGGATTAGTCTTTAGAAGCTTTTCTACCCTCCTTGTCCTGGTGCTTGACATAACCACCTGTCACTGCCTTCATATTTATATAGCAACTCTCAGGGGTCTCAGGGTGTACAAGTATTAATAAGAAAATGTATGATGTTCATCTGAAATATTTATAATCCTCATCTTCTGGAGGTGAAAAATATAGCATACAAAGGCTGAACAACCTGTGTGGCATGCACAGCTGGCAGCTTGAAGTCCTGGCTTCCAGCCTCATAAGTACAGGGCTCATTTCCCTCCTAGACACTTCAGAAAGAAAACCTCTAACCCCCAGAGACATTCCAAAAAGGCTGTCCCACAACCCACAGTTTTGGTATCCCCAGAAGAATTCCTCTATTTAGCAGAGGATGCAGAGGGCAAGCGATGTGGGGAGGATGCTGCACACAGCATGCTCAGGGCAGAAAGCTCCCATGGCGTGGGATGCAGGAGCAAGGGTCTGCTGGGCAGGGCAGCCCCCTCTGCTGCCCTTCTCTTTGAAGCCTGACCCCATGAGGCATCCGGGCAGCCTGCTCAGCTCACATCAGTGGGGGGTACCACACAGGAGCACCTGGCCCTCCACTGTTCTCATGAAAGAGGCCTTTGCAAGGCCCCCCCCCTGTGCTTGGGTCTGGAGGGGAGATCACAGCTGTAAATTATTCAGCCCTACCACTGGCTCTCTGCTCTCTGCAGCTGCTGGGATCTCTCCACAGCCTGACTGCTTCGTGCATCCACAGACCTGCTGCCCCATCAGTGTGCAGCAAGGGTGCCAGGAGTCAGGGGGGAGATACATGAAGTTGCCTCTACTCAGGATGAAATCCAGATGTTAGTCACTTAGGGCACCCCTAAAATTTTGATTCTATCACAAATTGAGTGTGTGCATTTGACCAGTATATCAGTTAGACTATGCAGCAAGTACACCGTAAATGTGTACTTAAGATAGTAAGTATATTTTCAAGTAGTCTTTAGCTTTTATAAAAGGTTTTCAGAACCTCAAAAGTGTAAAGAAATCTAAAAATCAAGAAGTAAGATATGGAACACTTCTAAACTCTCACAAATCTTTACTTTTTCCAGATATTTGATACCATGGCAAATATTCTTAAGCTTTCATGTTCTGTCTCAATTCCCCCCTCTTTTTCAAATTTTTGCCTCCTCTCCCAGTCTCTGAATTATAAAATGTTTAGAAAGCAGGTGCTTACTTTCTTGCAAAAGTTTCAAGCATATTTGCTTTTCCTTAGAAGTTGAATTTGAGGTCACCCACAATACCTTAGCACAGTTTAAGATGTTTTATATGTTCATACTAAATAATCTAAACTTACTATGAGATGCAAGGTTTAGTAGTGAAATCTTAGCAATTATTTAGCAAAAGTGAAACCACTCTGTGCTTTGCTTGCTAAAACTCTAAAATTCTATAACTATTGCTAGAATTATACTATACTATACATTTCTTGATTGAATTTTAGAGTTTCCAAAAGAAGTCATATTTTCTGATCAAAGATCTGCTTTCACAGGGAACCTAGAGTCCAATTACAGAATTATGAAGATGTATTATCAAAACAGTATCCATGTAGCTTAGACTTTTCCATCCAGAGGAGACATGTTTGGATTTTTTCCCTTCTAGGTTACACAACAAATGTAAAGCCTTCTTAAAGACAATGAAAACGTGGAGTTGTGTGGCAACCAGAGCCATATAGAGGTATATATTTTATCCTTAACCTCTAAATTCTTTTCTAAGCAGTCACTGAAAGGCACTGTGAAATCATTGCTGTATGTTGGGGCTGCTCACTTCCAGACTGGACAGGCATCACTGATGTTGATACAGCATATTGGCTCTACTCCTGCTCTACACACCTTCTCCTACCACATACTCTCACACTGGGGCATCAGGCTCAAGGCCCATCCTTCTACCACCTCCATCTCTCAAAGCTTGGGTATCTGCAAATAGAGCCAGCAGTTGCAGTGGCCGGGATCAGTCAGGGCAGGCAGACAGTAATGTCCTGAGCTGAGCCACAGGATGGATGTCTGCATAAACAGGTATAGTAATATCTTTTGAACAGGCATTTCCTGTGCAATGCAAATTAGCATCCATATAAGAAGAGGGAGGCTGCCTGGCTACGGCTTTGGATGTGGTTTGTGTGATGCCAACTGTGCTTCTGCCTCAGGTGGGGAACCACAGCTGATGTCAGTCTGCACCAGAATAGATCAAGGCGTGTTTTTCCTTGGACTGAAACCTGTAATGAGTGAATTATTTAGTGGTGATGCACATCCTCTGAACATATTTGCCCTATTTAGGAGCTTACAAATGAAATAGCTGCTATGAGATATTTCTCATCACGCAGTACATCAAACGCATGCCAGGCAGTTTGGGCTATAGGCTGGTACCTCAGCTGTGAATCAGTTTGTGTTTATTGCTTTTCCCTTCTGGGTTTTTTCCTTCACATTTTTTTTTAAATGGCAAGAAATATGATACAATGTTAAACATAAAAATCAAATCAGAAGCAGTGTATCAAGAAGTATTTCTCTGAATGTTATAGAGCATTTTGTAGGTAAAATGAAACAGAAGAACTTGTAACTTGTCTTCATGAGGAATTTGGTATAGGTGAGGGCTGAAAAGCAGCCCTCTTACTAAAGCTTGACATCAGTTTTAGTCTGCCATGGTCCTTTTTTGATGTACATTGCCATTCTTGCATCTTTTTTATGTAAGAGAAGGAAGTGGGTCCAGTACCCTTGGGACTAATTCAGAAAAGGTGTACAGAAAGGGGCCAGACTTCTTTGAACTCCCTCAGTTAGTTCCCTTTCTGTCTCTGGGAGTTTAACTTCCTAAAACACAAGGACAAGTTGAGGAAAGTGCCCATCAGAAGAGCTGCACATGGCTGGTGTGCAGCTGGCATGGAGCACACTGCTATGCTTGCTCAGACACTTTTCAAGTAAGTAGGAGCAATAACTTGTTTTAATGGCAAGTTTGGGTGGAGAGACTTGGGAAAGTTATGGATAATCAAGTGGTGAAGTTAACAGGCATGAAGTTCAAGCATGTTAAACTCCTCAGCCATGTGTTTCCACTCAGAATAAAGAGGCCGAAGTTTGCAGCAATTTAAACAGAATTAAGCTACAGAAAACGAAAAGACATTTTATTCCTGCATAAGAGCACCCATATGGTGTTTATCAACCTGGAGCTTAGGCATACTTACATTCCACCTTTATTTGATTAACTTTGCTGCATGCCTTTATAATAGGCATGGTCTATGATTTTTCAGTTAGTTCAGGGAGCCTAAGGTGTGCTGCTTTTACAAATACCATTCCTTGTTTATAAAATTTCTATACCAAATATGGAATCCATTGCTAAATCTAATTGCAATAAAGTTGCTGTAACAGTTGCTTAATAAATACATAAAATTAAATATTACTTTCAAAGTTGAAAAAAAAAATATATATATACTATAGTAGGACTAGCTCTCCAACAGAAAATATCTTTTCTATGTAGGTGAATAAGTAATTTATTTTTTTTCCCAAACAGTACTAGCTCCATCAGGTACATGCTGTCAAATGACTCTCCAGTTCATTTTTAGGTTCTGTCCTTTAATCATCCAAATTAATCCAGTCTTGGACTCATTTGGTGAGAACCTACTAGAACTCTCCAAAACATAATGTGTGCATACTTCTGAGGATGCTTTGTTCCAGGGCCCCCCTGGGGAAGGCAGTGTGGGTGAGACTGGGCCATGTTTGGCTGCCTCTGCCTTACACAGTGTAGCTGCCTGTTAGCAGGCAGTGACAGTGACCAGTGTCCCTGTGCTCACCATGGAGAGAGTCCTTTGGAGACAGTCACACACTCTGTACCTATTTCAGGTTCTCTTTGGACTAACTCTAACTTTACGAATGCATTAAGCATGCTCCTATGTGCCAAATGCCAAGCTCTCTCTCTGTTTGTTTGTTGTTTTTTTTTTCCTTTTTAAAATCAGAAACTTTCTTCTATTTCTATTTAATCTGATTGAAGGTACACCTACTACCATGTTTCTGTCCATAGCAAGAGTGCACTGTTGAAGTGAGTTTCTTGTCTCTTCTGATTTACCATACTTTGACTCTTATTGGAAACAGATCTTTGAGCAAAGAAAAAAATCTTTGGACAAAATTACACCAGAAGAGAGGCTCCAGTGGTGCAACTAGTCCTCAGGCTGCAGATGCATATGTAGCCCAGGGATCAGATCAGAGATGCTTTGAGCCAATGAAACCCCAAAACACTTGTGTCCACTTCCATATTTAAACTTTGGGCTTGGTACCAGGTATTGCACCTTTTAAAATCCTTAGCTTTCCACTACTGTCAAGTCATTTTGTACTTGTACATTCAAGAGACACTGTGTGGCCACAAGATAGCTCTGGGAGTTGCAGTGGCTGTGTTTGGTCCCATTGATCCTTGATGAGAGGTACAGGGAGGATTGAAGTCCAAGAGCCATCCTTGGTTACATTGGTTTGGAAAGGCATCAGCAACAGCAAGGAAGGGGAAAATGCAGGTTTTTTACATGCAAAAGCAGAATTAAAAAAAGCGAAAATAATAATAAAAAATGAATAACAAAAACAATAAGGACTTCTTCACCATCCTTACTCTACTGTATCTGCCTCTATTATCCCAACATCTCCCTGCTTAGTGAAGCAGGTCCTGTGCCACAGCACCAGTGCTTCCTGCTGCTCTGGGGACTTGTTCCCAGTGGTTTCATTTATCTGGAATTAATTTGGTATGTTTTTGTTGGTTTATGTGATTAAAGGCTCGTCTCCCCACACATGAAGGAGCACAGAGCCACACTGGCAGGTGGAATGGACAGTAAACTTACCAAAGAAAGGTGCTCCAGTCCCCACCCCTCCCCAGGCTGCCACAGCAGATGACCACTTCATGGTCTGGGCACTATCCATCACTATGGGGCCAGGTAAGGGCTCTCCAGAGGTATGCACTGCCTGTGGTGTGATGGCTCTCATAGGGAGCAGGGAAGATCATCTGGAGGTTGTGCAGGATTTAATATTGGATGTTCAGGGGAAGAACCAAAAGGCAGGAAAGGGAGGGGTCATTGTCTGGGGATGAACAAACGTAGGAAAGTGGAGAGAAAAGGAATAAATGGGGCCAACTGGAGGTCAGCAGGGGCTGGGGAGAGCAGTCGATCCTTTCTCCTTATTAAACTCAATTTCTGACTATTTTCCTGAGTGAGGTGTTTGCTATTCTGTGTGCAAGTACGTAAATGGGGCAGTCCGAGTCCCAGCAATTGGAGCAGGACCATGGGTCAGAGGGATATGTGTCTGTGCTGATGTAAGTAGAACATATGAGGCTGTGTGTCTCACTGTGTGATTGCTGGCAAACATGAGCTAGACTGTGGGCCAGATAAAGACCTGGGAATCAAGTATAGGAGCAGCCATGGGTCTGAGTTGGCTGCTGGAGATACCAGAAGGTCTCTGCTTTGGCTACTGGAAGGATCTGGATGGGGGCCCAAGGTGGTGACTGGAGAGACAGTGGTGTCTGGGAGTTGCCTACTGATAAGTGCTAAACCTGGAACATCTACCAGAAAGGTCACTTTGCATGTGTGTGTGTGTTAGGGCATGAGGAAACGGGGTAACCAGGGAGAGTCAGGGAGCAGATGCTGGGAGCATGGGGTATCTAAGATCTCTTCTGGAGCCATCCATAGCTTATGTGTGTGTCTTCCCGTGCTTGCGTGTTTATGTATGTCTGAGTACTGGAGGGATCCCTAAAGACATAAATTTTCCCTTGATGGGCTTTTATTGTGATCACCCAGAGAGGGGAAGAGGATGAGGTCATTGGTGCTCTCTGTGCTTGCT
Source organism: Florisuga fusca (assembly GCA_038090715.1). Classification (NCBI taxonomy): domain Eukaryota; kingdom Metazoa; phylum Chordata; class Aves; order Apodiformes; family Trochilidae; genus Florisuga; species Florisuga fusca. The sequence continues at coordinate 12,521,489 of JAAWXA010000004.1, read as the reverse complement.
CGAGTGTTTCAGCCCATGCTGCTCTGTTTGTGTTTGCTGTGTGCTGTCTATCTGTGTATTCCTGTGCCTGCTGGCACCACCCACTCCACCTGGCTGCTGGCTGGACCTGGGGAGCTGTGTGGGACTGCAGCAGCTTCACCTCTGTCAGGCTGATGCCTGCAGCAGCTCCTGACATCCTCTCATTGCCTTCCCGTTGTGCACAGACGCTGCCCTGAAACCTCTCCCTCCATTTATTGCTGCAACCACCTTTCCCCAGGCAGGAGGACAGGAGCCGTAATCTCCTCCAAGGCTATTGGTGTGAATGGGCTGTCAAAGGGGCTGGCATCTTCTCCCCTGGGGACCAAACTTGTCACCCTTGAGGTTTTCCATCTGGCAAGGAAGCAGCAGTCCCAAGGTTATTCCTGAGCTCAGCTCCCCTGTCCTGAATTGCTCTGTAAATTGAGTTTCCCAATCAGAGATTATGATGTTTTTCTGCTATGTTGAACTTGCTGTTGCATTTCAAGAGGGTTTTATAGCGTGCAGCTTAGTGATGGCAATCATCCTGTGGCTGATACAATGTCATAACAGCATTCAGATTAAATTTGTCAAAAATTAATCTGTTAAAAGCATGCTAATAAAATATTGTTAGAATGACCATTTCACAAAGGTTTGAGTCTCTCCTATGCTTTTCACAGGACAGCTAATTAGCTATTTTTTTAACTACTATTAAGTATTCATATGTTAATTAAAAAATTAAAGTCATTAAAATATCAATGGAAATTAAAATAATAACTAAAGTTTTTGATTGTTCTTTGAGTTCTATTTTCTCAATTGATAACAGGGATCTCTTTGCCAAGGAAAGGTTCAGGTATTGCCATGGTTTTTTGATACGAATATGAATATACTACTGTATGATACTAATATTATTCCAGTTCTATTTTCTTTTAATTATCACACTAATGTTTTTCAATATGTTTATAATATTTTCCAACAAATTAAAAAACCTTTTACAGAAAATTTGAAGTTTTGTCATGAAAAATCATTCAAAATTAGTCTTGGGGGGGCCAGGTGGGAAGTTCTAGTTTCCAAAATCATTATCTGACTTCAAAAATCAAAACTTCAAAGATACAGAATGACAAACAGTCCAACTCACAGCAATCTTTACAGCTGTGCACAACACATGCTATTGTTTTATGACCTTCTGATTAGCTACAGGCTAAAACTGGCAAACAAACCTTGTGTGCCTCCAGTACAGGGTGAAAGGGATTCGTCTTGCTTAGGCTTAAGTAGCAAACTTTCAGATGTCTCAGTCTGAGTTGTTCCCCTTCAAAGCCCAGTTCAGAGAAGCAGGAATGATTTGTCTTAAAATCTCTCTTAGAGGAAGAGGAATTGCCCTGTGGAAATAACTGTGTCTTTCGACAGACTGCAAAATGATCTGCTAGTGAATAATTCAGAACCAGGCATTTAATTTCTCAGAAAATCTAAGGCTGGATAGGTGGAGTCCATACTCTATGTGCATTAGCACCCAAACCCAAAGGCTAATAATGTGTCAAAGCAGCAAAAGTAACACTGGGCATATGTGTGCTTGAGCAGCATCCTATGGAGCTGCATACTTTGGACATCCAAAATCACCAGTTATCCATAGAACATGAGATCTTTCCTGCTTGTATAAAGTGCACCTTGTTTGAGGTCATTCATATTCCCTTCATTGTGGTTTATAGGCTAGGTTACATCTTTACATGATGTAACTTGACTGAAGTAGGCCAAAACCATTTCCCATATATTTTGTATGGGAACTAAAATATTATGTTCATGGTCAACAGTTATGAAGTGTACTCATGTATATGTACTAACTTGTACCTGTTTTAATCTGAAGATTAATTAAATCAAAATTACAGGTCCTACATATCACACAGTCTAAAGGAAATTAATGAAATCTACAGGTATACATATGTGGCTTGTGGATTTTTTTCTGCTGTGGTACAGCTATTTAGACTTTCATTTCCAGGCATTCCACTTAGTTATCACCCTAAAAATGTTATTTCAGAACCTCAAAACTAATTTTCTTTAATCACAGATGAATGTGATATATCCCTCTTGGTTTGGTGGATTTTTTTGATTTTCTGGTTGGTTGGTTGGGATTTTTGATTATTTGGTGTTTTGCTTTTTTTGTTTATAATGTGTTTTATAGCATCAGCTTATCTAATGTACCCATATGTGTCTCCATACTGCATCTGGAAAATCCCACAGGCAGCAGCTCCAACTTAATATATGTTGCCATCATACTTTTGTGGCCTGTGTCCAGACTTTCTCTTCCTTCAGTGCACAGGGGATAGCAATGATGCTCAGTCCCAACAGTGGGCTCAAGCTTGAACAGATGGCTGTGACCCATCCTTATCTTCTCCCAGTCTTTCTTGGGTGGAGGGTTTGTTTTGGGCAATATTTCCTTGGGTGAGTGAGTGAGTGAGTGAGTGAGAGAGTGAAAAAGTCTCCCTCAATTTCAGAAGTAGAAAGAGTTTATCCTTAGAGTAAGTGCTATTATCCTGCCAGACCTTGGGATTTCAAGGAAGACACGTGTCTTACCAGAGCCTGAAATCAGGGCTTCAGTTTTTCCACACAGCCAAAAATCAAAGCTTGCTTATGCCACCTGGAAATCAGATCTCTCAATTGCCTTTCAGTTTTGTGAGGTGCAAATGAAACTTCAGCTTATGCCAGTTTTAGGTTAGAAGTTCTAAGAGTCTTTTATATTAAACTAACAAGGAAGAGATACTGTTTCAGTATTGCTAACAAGTAATTTAATGGCTTAACTTAGTGAAGCTAGTTGATATGCTCAAAATCTTGTTTTATGGGCAAAGAGGCACTAATTTATATTAAAAGACAGAAATTTATTGTTAATGTAACTGAAACCTTAACAGTCTAATCAAAGAGTCATTATTATTCCGGATATAATTATTTCAGGAAAAGAAAGAATGTGTCTATGCAGAAAACATTTCAATCATAGTAGCAATTTTAACACAGCTAAAGCTGAGACATGCACAGCCCTTTGTTTCTGCCCCTTCTCCCAGTGTAATGCTCCCCATTTCCTATCTCCTTGGGAGATAGGGGGGAACTATGTGGAGTTGTCGGCATCTGTAGTCCTTCACCAGGAAGGATTTAATGTTTACATTGATGGCTTCTTCTTCCTCAGTCTGGATTCATTTTTACATGTTAGCTAACATGCTTTTATATCTTTGCTCTTTTGTAATTAGTCTGAGCTCCACATAGGTCTGGATTTGCTTAGTGCCTTTTGCATATACTAGATAGTCTTTCTTAATTCATTTTGTTCTCCCTAAAACCTGTTTTGTCCAGGTCTCCATTTCTCTAGCTGGCACTGATGACTTGTTTATAGTTGTGGGGTCTCCAGTGCCAAACCTGTGCCCCATCCCCTGTCACCCTGACTTCCCTATGCTATACTCCACCTCTGCTGTCCCAACGAGGGTGGTATTTCTCCTACTGCATCACTACTGTGCAGCCACAAAACTGTGGGTGTACCAAAGAACTGTAAGCCAAGCAGGCCAAATTAGCCACAGGCAACTGGTGAGAAGAAAATCTGCATTTACAGCTAGAGCAAGTTAAAGTGAGGCTGTGGACAGATCAGGCAGCACAAGCTGGACAGGCTTCAGCACCGAGGACTGGCAAACCCAGCACAAAGACCATGGCCAGATACAGGCAACAGTGATGCCACGTTGTGGGGCTGTATGGGTGCACAGTTTGAGTCCTGCTGCTGAAGAACATTGGTATATCAGGTGCAGCAGGTGAAAAAGCTGACATGGTTTGAGGTTGGTCTTGTTTCCTTTCAAGCCCAGGTGAAAGAAAGGGCTTTCTGGTATGAATGTTTCAGCACTCACCTGACTTTCCCTTCAGGGCGAGCCCAGTCTAAATCCCCAACATAAATGTCTTCAAATCCCCAGGGTATATTTGACTTCAGAACATTTTTTTTTTTTTTTTTTTTTTTTACCAGAAATACAGGATGGCATGGACCTCCCTGCAAGCAGGAGCCATGAACTAAGCCAGCTTGAAGTGGTCTGAGCCTGAGGAGGTCCTTGATGTACAGGACCTGCCGGCAAAGCTGCTCTTCAGGTGCAGAGCCCAGGGGTGCCCCCCTCACCAAAAGGTTGTAGGGGAAAAGGTCCAGCCATGGGTGCCAGCCAGGCTGGGCAGTGTTCATCCAGGAGCTTTGGGACTATACTGCTTCTCTTAGGTGTTTAACTTGAATCATAATCTCATTCCAACTCCCTTAAGTCTACAGTGGAGTGTGGTAATTCAGCAAATGTTATTCATGGAAGTTAACACCTTTAAACGCGTTAAAAGTGTCAGCTGAAAGGTCTAGCATCTTGAATGAGAATATTTCAAAAAGACTGTGATATCAGTGTTCTGTGGGGAAATATCACTTCTATAAAAATCAAGAAAATATTTTTATAATGTTTGACATGTCTGTGTTCAAATAATGGCAAATCCTTATGATTCCTCTTTCACCCCAGCTCCCCTCCCCAGCTGAAAATGTGAACAAAAAGTAGAACTCTTTGCACAAATAAAAGCAACATTCTAAATCTTCAAATATATTATTTTTCTATCCATAACAAGAAGAATATGATAAAAACCTAAAATGGAAGTTAACATATTTTCCAGAAGGAAGTAAGAAAGTCATCCTCCTCTTTTCTTCACTCACTCCAGTGACAGGGAGGACAATGAGCGTGACACACAGAAAAAAAATGAGAGATTTTGTGGAATGAAGAAATGACTGTAAATGTCTATTAGTTTTGAAATGTTGCTTAAATCTAATATATAGAATTTAAAATATTTTATTTCTTCAGACACTCAGATTGTTATTCTTTCTACCAAACAAACTGTTTAGTGCCTTTGTATTTAGGTGTTCATCTCAGTAAAGTTGTTTTCGTAGAAACGGCCAAGTTTTAGACTATCCACATTTCTCAGTATTTCCAGAAGAGGCAGCGTGTATTGTTTCCACTTCTGAATACTGACCTTTTTGAAAACTTTCTCAGACTAAATATCCACAATATTAGGATATGTTTTTTAATGTCATGTACACTAAACATTAAAGGAAACATTTCAATAAGAGAAAGAATGTCTGAGAGTGTGTCTTATAGGGGCAAAGCATATAACAGGTTTATGATAGAAGGCAGCAGATTATTACACCCTTTTAGCAATTAAGTAATATTCTAAGTAATATATCCTGTAGAAATAACCCTAAATTTTAATATTTGGAAAAGTTTTTCTTAGATTACAATGAACAAGGAGAAACTAATGAGAATATCACGTTTCACTAGGTTTACATGTTTGCCATATCACCCCCAGCTATATATTTTCTCTTTGCCTGTCTCCTTTTTCTCTTCTCTCCACAGTCTTCCTGCCTCCACCCATTAGACAAGAGAATATCAGAGATAATTTATGGGAAAGTAAATTTACTGAGGTAAAATTTACTGTAAATGTAAATTTCTTGTACAAGGCACACTACTATCTTTTGATGGGATTTACCCACATGAAAAAAAACAAAAAACAGAGAATGATTTAAATATGGAAGACCTGGAACTTTGTGGTTACCTGTGTTATTCATATTCTTGTGGAAGAAAAAGTAGTCAAAGTAGTAGAGTCTTTTTTTTTTTTTTAATGTGGTTTTGCTTGTTGAATGGTATAATTTGTCATGTATTTATTTTCCTTCAGTGGATTTTGAGAGAAACTAGCTCTCATAAAATTTTTACATGAGCATTTTGTAACCTGTTGAGGTGAACATTTAGCTTCATGTCTTCTTAAAAGTAGTTCTCATGTTCATGTATTAATTCATATTACATACAGGCTAACCACATAGTCTTTGTTTATCCTTTTTATCTTTCACAGGTTAACTGAATAACTAAGAAGTTCACTGAAGTGAAGAGTGTAAAGTAGGAAGGTCAAAAAGCCCATCATCAGAGCCTCGCTGGTCAGTTGGCCTAATGACTAACGTGGAACACAGTCGAAAAAATGTTTTATCTTACATAATGATTTGGTTCTCATGAAAATGCATAATTACAAAAATGGCCCAGACTGTTTATCCCAGAGAAGCATCTGTTCTGGTTTTCTGGAGTTGCTTAGTTTGGCAACTTACTATCAAAAGCAATTTCTAGCTGGTATAATAAGTTGACTGATCTGATAATTATGCTGGGCATTCTGTATAAAGTATTTTAACCCTTATTAAAAAGTTTGTATCACATGTGCCTTGAACATTCAACATTAAATATTCAGTCATATCATTAGATTTTTGAAAGAGAGTAAGGAATGGATTAATAAATTTATTAAAAACCCATCCCTTTTTGGTTACCAATTGTGCACATTTCAGCTCACTGTATAATATCATAATATATATCATATTTGATCTCTGTGAATAAATATGTGTTTACCTTATTGCTGTCCTGTTTTGCTGCTTCTGCACTCAAAGCATTTTGCTTCTGTCTTAGCCTGCTTGACATCAAGGTCCTTCTTACTGATTTCTTCAGTAATTTTTTATAAGCTCATTCATTTGGAATAGGAAACCTAGTAAATTTGAGAAAGATTTTAGTATTATTTTGACATATTATTGGTACTTTTCTTCCAAGTAAAATAATTTTGCACCCTCTGTGTTGTATAAAACAATAAACAAACCTTCTTACAAAAGATGCTGGCATTTGACACAGTCTTTGCCTTAACAACACTGAAATATTTCTGACTCTTCCTAAATAAGATCACATTTACTTATCCTACATTAAGCAGCATGACCTTTTCAGTACTACTTCACATATCTTAGATTTGCTAAAGAAGACTCCATGCTATGGTTAATGAACTAGCCAAAGACATTCTGTAGCTGCCCCTCCAGATGCCCCAAAGAATTCAAAGGGAATTTACTACTGCTAAGTTTGGGAATAAAGCAAACAAAATTTCCATTTTCTTAGTCTGATGTGGTCCCTTTCACACAGGGCTCATTTTAATATCCTTCCTGAGAGGAGACAACCAGAGGAAACAAAATCCTGAAAAACAAACTCTACATTGGTGCAGCAAGAGCAGAACAGCCAGGGGTTCATCCACGTATGTGTCTACCTAAAGGACAAAAGAAGCTCATTTAGGGTCATCTCAGCCAGAGGTTCATCCATTTGTGTGTCTATCAAGGAGACAAAAGAAGCTCATTTAGGGTGATCTCACCAAAGAGGGGCTCTCCTGCACTGAAGATGGGGTTGCTGGTGGGTAACAGTGCATTCCTAGGCACATGGACCTTCTCCACACCCCTGGCTGCTCAGAGCACTTCTATGGGTTCAGGGACTGCCTCCCAGTTATACTGTTGTCCTTCAAATGTAGCATAAAATACAAGGATATGTTTTGGCCCAGAGAAAGTTGACCCAGCCAAAAGGTCTGCTTTCAATAGAAGCTAAATTTTATACCAAGTTTTTATGTTTCCAAAGATGTCATGCTATTTTGCATGAACTGTTACATCAAACTATTCTGTCATGGCCAGATTCCAATTCTGAAATGTCCAGTTTTCATCAGTTAAAAGTGAAAGGAATGTCAGGATTATTTGTGATGAAAAGTTATGAATTTTTTGCTACTGTTCATGCAAACTGACATACCTGTCTAAATAATTTCACCCTTTCCAAGAGAATTCTCTATTCTCATATCACAGAGGTCTTTCATTGCTAGGTAACATACCACACACCTGTTTTCTCTTATCTCCTCTTGCTGCTTCCTATTTAAACTTACATTTAATTTCCAAAGTGCAGCCACATTGTCTGTCAGTTTCAAACAACAATTTTCTCTCCTTTCTATCTGACTTAATTTTCACAATTTAATTTCGGTTAACCTCTAATCTTCAGAACCTGAAAGACATGAATGCGCAACACCTGGCACAAATTCTTGCCTGGAAGCACAGGACAGGGAGTGATAGCAACTCTCTTGCAATAGAAATGAGCAGAGGTTATGGCCTCAATCTGGAAAAACACCTAAATATAGGCTTGTAAATCACATGGAATAATCACATATAAAACTTTGAACATATATATAGCTGTACTGCTGGATTGCTGCCACCGCTTTGAAGAATAGACCACATGCTTTACGTTGTGATACTTATTCATAGTGTAAGACACTAATACTCCATCATACAATATTTTTTCATTGTGTAACCCAAGAGATAATTCAGAAGCTATAGGTGTGTTTGCAATTTGTTTCGTTGTCACTCAGTGCTATGCAGGAGTGCATTCCCCCAAACATAACAGACCAGTTTCCATTTCTTAAACATCCATAGGTACACTCTCTCATAAGCAAAAATAATACATTTTTTTTAAAGGAACAAGAACTTGCATTTTTAAAGATGTTTCAGGTACTAAACTTTTTTTTGGATGTGGCCATACGCTATTGCTGCACACTCTTATGAATTAAAAAAAGATAAATGTTTGCTTTTAATCTGTCTATCCTGAAACTACATTTGACAACCTGTATTCTTATCTAAAGAAATGTGGAAAAAAAACCCCTTAATAAATGTTTCTCTTCCTTACTAAAACAGCAAGCAAACCTCTGCAGTCTTTTACATGCTGGAACAGAGTGTTCTATTCTCCCACTCCTTAAAGAAAAATAAAGCAGTCTATGAAATAGTGGAAAATAATCTTCCTGAAGAATATGCAGCCTTTTCTTTGAAGTGTGAAGAGGTAGCTGTGATGGCCAGTGAGAATTATATTTTCTTGCTGAAATAGTTAATAACAAGGTACAGAGGACTGTGAAGGAGAGTGTTCAAAAACAGTGGGAAGAAGATGAGTGGTGATTTGAAAAAGATTAATAGGGCACATTTTTCAGTAGTTTTTTTAGCTAGTCAGGACACAGGGAACATCTGTGATTCCTCAGATGTACATGTGTGGTACTGTTAAAATGTGTGTGTCAGAATTTAATCAGGGTTGGAGGAGGTGTATGCTCTTATTAACGTCTTCATTTTGAAACACTTAAAATGAATAATTCCAGCTCTGGAAAACAAAGAAAACCTTACCACTGAAGTATTATGGTCAGCAACATTGCTTTTTAAGGTCCCATTCATCAAAACTGTGTGCTGTGCACTCATTTTTTATTTATTTATTCAGGCAAAAATCTTGTGTCCTGATTTTTTTATGTAAATACAATGAGTATGCTTTTGTTCAGTGCAGAATATCATATGGGTCTAATGGGGCATATTATCAAGGTAATGTCTGCAAGCTACCAGGAAACCAAAGGACTTGAACAAAATTACAGACAGCCCCAATTCCACACAGATACATTTATAACTCTCAGCAGGTTTCAGTTAAAACAAGATCTCTTTATGTAATTAGCATATGGAAAATTACATTATGATAATGTTTCTACAGTGTCAAATATGGCCCTGTAACATTACAAAATGCTATCTTTCAGCCCCTCTCCTGCAATCTTACTATGCTTTATTGAAGGGTCCAAAAGCTGTTGGCTAAATATAGGCTCTGGCTTCGTGTGGGAATTGAGTTTGTAAGATCTCAGCTTAATTCAAAGTAAGACATCTAGTTATTTTGTTTACAAACAGACCTTTCTTTGATGGTCTGCAGGTTTCTTTAGTCCCTCTAATGGCACAGAAGGTGGATGGCTAGCCCTTTAGGCTTCTTCTGTGGTCAGCAGGGAAATAAATGGTCCTTTGGATAATCACATATCAGCTGGAAATATCATATAAGAAATACCATTTAAGTTAAATTGCTCTCCAAATGTCCCTCTTTCTTCACTGACCTCAGCAAGACAGGCCTGGGCTGGGTGCTTGGCTGACACAGCCAGACAGCTTTGGGTGAGATGGATCCCACCCAATGGTGGGATGTAAAGTAATATGGGGTGCAATGCAACGTAATACATGGTCAATGTAACGTGCTCTGCAGCCAGAAGGTGCCTCAGCACCAGCAGGTAAATCCTTCTCACAGGCTTCTGCCTGCTCCTGCTTTCCTCTCCTCTGCCACAAGAGACAGAGGGACACAGGTGTTCCTCTGTGGGCCCTTGGGACAACTGTACATTTATATATAAAGCATTGTTCTTCAACTGCTTTTTAACTGCAAGTAATTAAGAACAGCAATGCAGGAATTAGTAAAAATGTAAAACTGAGTTTCTAGCTAGTTCTGGTCAGCACAAATCTCAAGAGATTTTGAATAGTCAGATATTTCAAATATCATACACTTCACAATTAGGCGAAATTTTCTGGCCTGATTTTAGAGTAGGTAATTACTTTTACCTGACAAAGTTTCACCAGTAGGATATAGTGCTTCCCCCTTCCTAGCTCATACTATTGCAGTGGACAGACCACAGAAACACAGAATGGTTTGGGTTGGAAGGGACCTTAAAGATCCCTTAGTTCTACTCTCTCTGCCATGTCCAGGGACACCTCGCACTACCCCAGGTTGCTCAAAGCCCCATCCAACTTGGCCTTGAACACTTCCACAGAGGAGGCAGCCACAGCTTCCTCGGGCAACCTGTGCCATTGTCTCTCCACCCTCACATCAAAGAATTTCTTCACCTTTATTTCTAGATTATCAGATAATGTTAGCAGAAGTTGCCCTATCCCCATCCCATGTGGCCACTGTGGGTCTGTCCCACAGGGCTGCGGGCAGGCAGAAGGCACAGCCATGACCCCCTGCCTGGGCATGCCTGCACCCCTTCTGCAAGTCAGTCTGCTCCTGGAGACCTTGCCAGGCCAGCTATGGTGAGATCAGAGCTAGGATCAAGTGCAAGGACTGGCGTAATTAAGGGAAGAATTTTCTCCATTTAAAGTCTCTTTGCAGTAAATTATTTTTATAAAGCTCTGGTCTTTTGTTGGAATATGCTCACCACTTCCACTGTCCATCACACTGGCCCAGCTTCATTGTAAACCAAGATGGTTTTTAGAGGAAATGTTACATGGAATAAGATGCTAAGTTTTAGCTACCTGTTCATACACTTCTGCAGCAATGCCCTGTGTTCCCATCAGTCCTAAGTCTCAGCTGCCTGCTCAGACTGCCTTACTCAGGCCTGATACGTACAAGCATTAGAAGAGGGTCTTGAGAGTATTTTTGTAATTTAAATTCCCTCAGTACCTGGGCCACTGCATTTGTCTGATCTGCACTATATTAAATGGAGTTATTTTAGTATTTCACATACAGTGTGATTCACAGCATTTATTTTGCTGTATAGATGTATCCTTTTCATGATGTTGCTCTTCTCTCTTTACCTTTCCTTATTGTCTTATTAGGGTGCATCTTAAGGCATTGTAAAACCAGTTTATAGGGTTAGGGGTCACATACCTGCTCCATATTTGTATCCTACCACAGAACACATAATTTATAATGTAAAATAAAATTACAGTATAATAATGAGTACAGTGTGGATGTATGGATGTTTACTTTGGTGTTATTTATCATAAATTTAGAGTAAGATGGACATAAGGTACCCACACACCCAAGGAGCATGGCATCTTGGAAAGGAACTTCCCTAAAAGTCCTCAGACCTAGATTGGAGCTGGGCAGAATCCACACCTCGCACTCAGGTCTGTGAGGAGCAGTTTATCCAAGCTGGAGATCAAAAGGCAGCAGTGAGCCAAAAGATTTGCCCTGCAGAAAGTGGGGCAGGGATGAAGTTCCCAGCAGCTGCAGGCTGCCACAGGCTGGTGGAAATCCAGCATGCACAGCCCTCATGCCCTGACTTGTTTCCTCAAAATGGTGAAAGGAGAAGTTGGAACTACAGAGGGGCTTCAGGAGGATAACAAGCATAGGCAAGGCTGCATGAAAACTTGTGTTCACTGTAGTACATTGATTTCTAACCAGCCAAACCATGAGCAGACATTTGGATCATTCAGTATCACGACAGGCATTGATACATAAAACAGTACGTGGATGGCAAGTGCAAAACACCATGAAAACATCAACTTCTTGCTTGAAATAGGCTCATGCTGGACCCAATTCCTATGAAAAGGCTGTGGCAGATAGAGTGATATAAAAGGCTAGCATTTTTGGTTTGAAATAAAAATGGAGAAAAGTCAAGGCTGTTTTCATGAAAATACTGATTTAGGTTCTATTTTCTCCTTAGGTGGACTGTGGGTGTTGGGCACCTTTGAGTATTCCTTATTAACTCCCTATTAGATATGCTGGGTTTTTACATCTATTACAACTAGAAGAAATTATAGTCATACAGACTAAAGCTAGTATTTTCATATATTTTGTCCTTAACACAAGATGAAAAATAAAAGTAGTTAAAAATGAAAATAGTTAAAAATAAAGTCCACTGAAGGCATACACTTGCTACAAAGCAGTCACCATGTTCCCAAAGCATGTAGTGGGAACATCCAGTCTCTTTGGTTTTCCAAATGTCTTGAGAAAAGTGTTTGGATTCATCTTGACAAATTGATGACAATTTCAGTATACCACAAGGCACTAGAAATTGGTACTTTCATGGTATTATCCTTTTTTTAAACTATAAGTCATTCAACACAGAAAAATCATCATTTGATGCCTTTTGAAAGCCATAAATAGCAGTTTGTATAAATATTATTTCTTTGTCAGAACTCTATCTTGTACTATAGAGAAGATCATCCCACGGTTGAAATCCTGTTGAGTCAGGTTATTTGGCTGAATCAATACAAAATGTCATTTGCAGGTGGAGACCTCCATCTTTTGCAGCACAGAATGGTAAGGTCTCCTTGCAGAAGCTCTGTCATGAGAGGCACAGATAGGCCTAGCTAGGAATTTCTCATTTATGTTCATCTGCGTGCACAGCTCGAGCATCTGTCAGAATGGGAACCTGCAAAATTCAAACCTCTGGAAGGAGAGGGGAATTGTGATGATTGGGAAATGACCTTCCACTGCTGCTGTCTGCAGCTTCTTCCTGTGAGATGGTGATGACACTTGCTTTATCTGAGATACTACTGCTCCTCAGCTCTTGGCTGATGATGATCATTCCCCACTTTGAAAGGATATTGTAAAAGAGTCACGTTTCCAAGAAAATGTCAGCCTGTGCAAGCTTGTTGATAAATTACTGCTAAAATTAGCATAATATGGAGGGACTGAGAAAGGAATCTCTTTGCTTTAGTTTTATTTTGTGCTACACTGACTCTTTCTGAGATTGCTTCTAGCACACCTGCAAAACTCTGAGAAAAACATTTGAGCTATGCCCTCTGGAACAGTTTCCTCTAGGGCAAAAAAGGCAGTGAAAAACAGCTATACTCAGAGTTAAAGCCCAAAAATATTCATGTTGTCCTGTCTTCTCATCAAAAGCTACAAGAACCCCCTAGGAAATAACACACTACAGTGCTTTGGTATGATGGTAATGATATATATGTCTGTGTGTATATATATATATTTTTAAAAAATGGTGATTACATAGATATAAAGACATATAGGCATAGAGCATATAGCAAGACAGAGATATCATCTGATGCCCCAGTCTGGCTCCAATTGCAGTTGGCATCCAGCACCAAGATGTCTTCGCTTCAGTTTCAAATCAGTCAATGAATGTATCAGTCTTGAGCTATGCCAAAATTTGTGATGACAGCTCTAACCTCTGAGAATGGTGAGGGTGAGAAGGACAGATAGGTAATGCAGGAGAAGCCCCAGTCTTATAGAACATTTGCCTCCAGAGCAACATCTCAGTGCTGGGAGATGAGTCTGATGTTAGGAAGTTGTCCTCTAAGGGAAAAATACTGCTCCATTTGTGGAGCTAGCAAACAAAATGGCCCATTTAGTCCTCAGCTCCTTTCACTTCCCTATGGATGAAACAGAGCAAAATCACCAATCAAAATATCTTTCTCAGGCAGAGATCTGGCTTTCTAACATGCATGAGAATCCCTGAACTCCCTGAACAGGGAATTTGCAGTTGATATTAGTTTTGCATGAAGCACCTTCATATGTTATAGAGATGACTGAATAAAAGCTCGGAGAGAAGAGAAATTCATAGCTATCTTTAAAGGGCAGTAAAGTGAAAAAGACTGATTTAAGGGTAGTTGAGTTGTAAGCTAAATAAGATCAATTTTCTTCAGGTCTGACTGAGACACATTTCATTTTCAATAGCAGTAAGCATTGAGTCTTAACACCAACATATTGAGGGATAACCTACTGTCCTGGTTTGGGCACATGCAGATCCATTCCACCCCTCTCCCACAGGGATATTAGGGAATACCTGATAATATTACCTGCAGCATTTTTTGAAATTCATTCAGAAAATGTGTTGAGAAACACATACCCTTTCCTAGGAACCTTCTAAGCTATTGATTTCCTGGAAATGGAAGGCAATCCTATAAGGAGCAACTCAGGGGTACAGTAGATGAATATGCAGTCTCCATCCCTGACACAGCACCATGTAGCTGAGGCCTGGAACTGTCCCTACAGCCAACACTGAGATAAATTGTCAGCATTTCCTTTAATCCACTTTTCTGGCTCTGCTATGGCTCTGATTGTTTTCTTCCCAGTTGACCCATCTGACATTTCTTCCAATGGCAGATGGGCCAACTGGGAAAGACAAGACAAGAAAAGGAAAAGGAAAAGGAAAGTGGAGGAGAGGAGAGGAGAGGAGAGGAGAGGAGAGGAGAGGAGAAAACATGAGATGAGATTGAAGCTGAGATACAGGAATTAGCATGCATTACCAAAATAAATCCTACACTCAGCAATACCTCTGTCCTATAGTACTGCCAGTCCCATACTTCAAGGCCAGATTTCCCTGTGTCAGGACAGTGATTTCCCTTCAAAAATAGCTTCTCAAACTAAAACTAATTTAGAATGGGACCATCCCCCTGTCAGGTAATACAGACAGTGTTATGGCTACTTCAGCATATTTCCCTGACAGCCAGTCAGAGCTCCAGAAGCCTTCATGTGCACAAAGCTAATGGATAGATTCAGGGCAAAGTGAGGGCAGCCTCAGCTCACCAGTGCTTTTGCAGGGATTTGCAGCACTGTTCTTCCCAGTGCCTCATGTGTTCCTCTCCATCACAAGCTACACTGGAAGGTACTCAGACTTTGAAAAAGGAATGAAGAGAGTCCTTTGGGCTGCCAGCAAGGTGGCCACAGCTCAGGTGCCCATGCTTTCATGTGCATAAGAACCAAGGCTATCTGGTAATGCCAGATCACATCAAGTAAAAAACACTCCTTCAGCTCAATATCCACCCAGCAGAACCAGCACATCCCACTTTATCTTGTGGGTCACTAATTTCCTAAAGAAGTCAAGAGCTGTGAAAAAATAACAGTCTGGTTCCTGCTAGTGCCATGATTCCACATTTTCAACCATTTGGATTAATTTTGCTGCCATGCCAATGGCTTTTTATTTTCCACTAACATTGACCTGAAACAACAGGGGCCTGCCTGTACAGTGGGCTTCCTTGGTCTTATGCTGAGAATTTGGGAATTAAAGCAGTTCAGACACAGAGAGAAGTAAGCTGGAGCTGCAGACTACAAAAAAGTGTTATTGTATGACAAAATATCCTTTGAGTTCAAGTGGTTCTGATGGTGTCCAGCCATCTGGGATCTCAACCCTGCTCATATGCTCCAGGAGCCTTTGAGCTGTCCTGCCATATGCCATCAGGACAGTTGTCCTGCTAGAGTTGTCAGCCCTTAATAAATCCACTAGAAGGACACTTGAAGGTAGTTTGAAAGTGAAATGTGGATAGCAGAGAAACTTATGCCCCTCCTAACAATGTTCTTGGAGAAAATACACAGGACTTCTCCCTGTGAGGCAGGATTCATCAAATCCGTATTTTTCAATAAGACAGAGCATACAGAACCCCATGCACCAATTTAGAAGAGTCTGACAAAGTATTCTTTTCTTTTTGTTATTCATGATCAATGATATACCAATGATTACCAATGCTGTTATACCTTCTTAGTCTGGTTTCAGTTGGTTGCTAGTTTAACTCATCCTACCTGTCATATTGCTACAGTGTTTTGCTTGTTGCTAGTATTGTGGTAATACATGTAGCACTACCCAATTTGTACATCAGTGGTTAACATTCCTGTTGCAGTTTAATTTGCTTTGAGGAGGAATATTCAAGGAAGCTGGTTTCCATGTCTTGATAGAGGAAATGAATGATAGAAAATATAACAAGTTGTCAAATTGCACTAGTGAATATTAAGAATCAAAAGTAAAAGATGTGTAAGAAGCAATATTATGGTAATTTCAATCACCAGAGTGCTACCTTCTAGGCTGCAGTTGTCATGTAGAGCAGCCAAAGGCTTTGTGTGGGTGCACTCTAGAACTACAGCATGTTCAAGGTGCAGTAATAATTCCAGTCTCTAAGCATCTTAGTCTTTCATAGCACTGCTTTTTAAAACATACTCCAAATAGGGAAGATTTCACTAACAGTTCAGAAGGTTCGAAATGGAGATTCATAAATGCCTGATTAGAGCATAAGAAACGAGATACTTTGAGAGCCAATTGCTTTGGTTCTGTTATTTACACATTGTGTCACGATGTAATTTTCTCTTTTTCATGAAGGAAGACACAGCATGATTATTTTCTTTATCTTTCCTTCAGCAGCGCTGGATGTTGTCACAGGAAGGATGAGTTACATCGTTAGACTCTGCAGTCATTAATTCACTGAGGTTTCAGTGTGGCTCTACACAGTGAAGACAGGACTAGTTGCATCAAATACACAAAACCAAAATATTAAGTGATTCCCACATTTTTATTCAGTGTGACTACTAATGTACGAAGTGTCTTAAATCCCACAGCTCAGCTCGTTACTGCCTCCCTGTATCTGGACTTTTGCATCTATTATGTAACAACCTAAAGGTATCCTCTCTCTTGAACATAGAGCCATGACAAGCATCACATAAATGCCCACATTTCACAACAGTGACATAGCTTGTCTTTATACTCCACATATGGATGTCAGAAAACACCAAGCACTTAAATGACTACAATGTTTCCATAGAAACTAATGTACTTCAGGCAGAAAAATATAACAAGATTTGTAAAATTTAATTTTAAAAAAAGGCAAAGCATTAAAAAAATAAAGAAGGACAGCAAATCTTTGCACATTTTTGCCAAAATGCTCAAAAAATATACAATCTAGCCCTTTATAAAGTGTCTTTTATAAATCATAGTTGGTTAATTGTGACAACACTGTCCTGGACAACTAGACTGTTAGCTGACATATTTTGCTCTGTATCTCTGTCTCCAGTAATGTAATCCAGTCAGTGTTTTGCTTCCTGTCATCTCTAGAGATGGTACCAAGCACAGTGCAAAGGTGCCTGTGGGATGCCCAAGTGCCCAGCTTGTGTCCTTTGAGGACATGGCATGGCTCCCTTCCAGGGGCTAAACTTCATGCTTCAGCTTATGGGTGGTTTGTTGCTCTAAAGAAAAGCAGAACCACTGGAGGAGGAGACACTGCCACAGCCTTTCCTTCATGAATTTTGCAGGAAAAATGGGAGAGACAGAGAAGACAATGCCTCATTGCTCTCCCAGAGCAATTCCTGTGCTCAGAGCTGAACCACTGGACCCCATAGGGACATTTTTTAACTGAGCTCTGTCAACTCCAGAGCTGGGATGGCATCATCCCTGCAGCCACAGAGTTCCTGGAACTCATGGAATATCCTATATGTTCCCATGCTCACCAGCCACTGCTTCAGCTCAGGGACTTCGGTGCTCGCCCTAGGTCGAAAATATTTTCCAGTGGCAAGAGAGCAACTTCCCCCTTTTCCACACCAGACTGCCTGCTCCTTGGCAACTATGAGCTGGCTGGCTCAGCTCCCTGTCCAGCTGAATCAGCGCTGCTGCTGGGGCTGGTGCTGCCTCCTCTGAATTTGTAAGACCTGCAAAAAAAATACATAAGCAAGTTTGAAAAGAAATGCCTTTGAGAAAGAACAGTGAGTGAGTGGCATTTTTTCTGTGTTTATTTTCTTTAAGGGACAGGGAAAGGTTTCGTTTCACTGGCATATCATCAAAGCAGGTCTCCTAGCTCTGCCTTAAGTTAGATACAGACACAAGCCAGATGTTGCTATATATTTTTCAGTAATTTTCCTACCCAAGTCTCTTGGTCTTCCCTCTGTGACTCCTGCATAATTCAGGTTGTTTACAGTGGTTTGATGTTTCTGTTTGAATTTCTTCTTGATTGTTTGCCCTCTCCTTTGCCAGTGACTAAAACCATAATACTTTACCCCAGTGTGGAGACTGCTACACCCATGCATCAGCAGCATGTTCACAGGGTTCCTTTGCAGTCCCAGCTCTAGTGAGGAAGCTCTAACTCCTCTGAGTCTTCAGTGAGGCATACCAGGCTCCCCAAACAGCAGCTTTCACACCAAAAACTAAAGAAAGGTCTCGATATACTGTTATCACTAAGGTTGTTTTTTTTTTTTTTCTAGACTATCACCCATGGTGGAAGAGTTTGAATTACTTAATAAGTGATACCACTAGTTATAAGTGTATACCTGAGCTGTTTTGGGAAAGGAAAAGTAATTAACTACATAGTTACAAGGTGGCTGAGCATCAAAGAGGATGGGGCAGTGGGCAACAGAATCTTTCATTAATTAGTCATTGCTTTGAACTAAGTCAGGTTCACCAAAAACAAAAGCGTTTTTTACCTCTCAGCCCACAGGTGCAGCTCTGTTTCTAGGAAAGCACAAATTACAAAAATCACAGCTGCCACCCTGTCTTGGTGGGCTCAGCAGGGAAGATTTGACACAGAGATTGCATTATTGGCTTGTTTTGGCAGTGGACATTCCAGGTGAAGACTGCAACACACATGAGGATTAGTGGAAAAAATCCAACAGCCAGTTCCATTAGTGCTTGATCCTTTCATAAAGGATGCAGGCACTGTGGCATGTAATTTTAGAGACTCTCATGTCTCCATTGTCTTCCAAACTCCATTTAGGTGCTGAGATCCTCAGCATCTCGCCAGGGAGCCCTCTGGATGTCATTACTCTGCCCCATGGATGGAACAAAGGTGCCACAGAAGGATTCCTGCCTTCAGGCTAAGGCATTATGGCAGCATCAGTCCTGAGGTATCTTACCCCCCCTGTGGTATCAACAACAAAGTGTAAACAAGGCTGAGTTTCAGTATATTAAAGCTAAACATCTTTAAGTGTATTTGATCTTGCAAGTCAGTTTGCACATTGACACAATGCTTTTGTTGTCTTAATTCCTGATGCTTTATCTCCATGTAGAGAACATGCCCCAGGAACAGCAGTTCCAGCTGCACCTTCTTGCTGCACAGACAGTGGCAGGATGTGTCTGAGCAAAATTAGCCACCTCCTAGCCAGTATCATTAGCAGCCCTTGTGAGGCCTGATCTTGCAAAAGGTTTCCCAAAAGACAGGCTAGGTGCTATTCCGCCTTCACTTTAACAGAATTGCTTATATGTTCACAGATACACACAAGGTAAAGCACTTTGTTAGATTTCTTTTTGAAAATGATGGAATCTATTAAATAAAACAGAGTAGGAAATTCTTGCTCCAGCCTATTTAACAATGTGAGCCACAAAAGGCTCAAAGAGTGTTTAACAGATAATAACAAGGTAGCGTATACAGCTTGAACTGACAGAGGAGACATTAGTGCTTCCTTCTAGTAATTTGGACCCACTTTGAACATCTTGTTAAATGTGGATCCTCAGAAACTGAAAGTCAATAAGCCTTAAGAAACTGTGTTCTTTCAAGACTTTCATATAAAGTATCTTGAATCAATTCTGAAATTTTTCATGTCTGCTTCTTGAAGACTACTGCAGACCTGTCTGCTTTGGACCCTGAAACACTATTAAGCTTGCACTTGAATGAAAGTTCTTGACTCATTCGTTAGCTGCTGTGTCCTTGCTCTAAAAGGTGACATCAGAATATACTACATACTTCTATCACCTGCACTAACAAACACTGTTGCAAAGTCCTCATATGCAACTGAACATGCACACACCAAAGAGGAGAAATGGCACGATTAACAGTGAGGGCAGAACAGTGATTCTCTAGGAAGAGCATCTGCAAAGCTGACAAAACAAAATGCCTTCATTATATCTAATTAAATCTCACAGTTCCTAATAAACACACAAAAATACACAATAACGTGTTACAGCGGTGAAGCTTACAATTTTATTAGAATGCACCATTACTGCAACAGAAGAGCAGCTCATGTTATCCATAGATAGCAGCTGACTGTGAAATTGGCTGATCAGGCGCTACCCGTTGGCAAACAGACTAATTCTACCATTTTTCTTAGAGTGCATAGTTAGAAGCCCTCAAAATATTCTCTTTTATATCAGAGGCTACAGAGCCAAGTTTTGGAGCTGAGAAGTTGTCACTATTAATGCTGGGCTGGCAATTAACTCAGTGCCTGATGCTCTCTATTAATCCCCCTCCCTGAAAAAGAAAGGAGAGAGAATAAGGGAGAGGGACTTAACAGATTGTAAGCTAAACTACACAGCTTTAATGAAACAGTAATGATAAAAAAGAAATTTAATTATATGTATTCAAATATACAGCAAAACAATACCACGTTCCTCCACCCCAGTACTGCTCACATCCCACCAAGGCTACAGGGCAGCCTTGGGAAAGTCTAGGCTGGACTCCTGGAGTCAGCAGCAGTTGGGAGCTGGAGGCAGAAACACACAGATTCAGGCTGGTAGGGATTGGGACCACAGGCAGATGAACACACGGAATCCTCCCAGGATGCCAAAGAGGCAGGAAGAGGTGAAGGGCCAAAGGAGCTTGACTCTTGTGGTCCCTCAAATTTATACCAAATACGATGTGTATGGCATGGAATACTCTGCTTGGTCAATTTTGTTCACCTGTCTTGTCCTCTCCTCCCTAAAGGAGTGTTGTAGGTGTGACCCCATTACTCCCTTTCTCCTTCTGGAGCACAAGATGTTCCTAAAAGCCGAGCAGTGGCCTTGGTTCTTCATACCATTCTCTAGCTGTAACTATGAACACTGGGTGTTATCAGTCCTAGGACCAGATACTGACTGAGAAACTTGCTGTTAATTTCAGCAAGTGCAGCCACATAGAAGAGACATATCTAAAGGTAAAATTACAGGACAGGAAATTAATTCTATTCTGGCCCAAACCAGGGCATAAGTTTCAGGCATTTTTCTTATGGCTTTGAGGAAGATTTTGATGGCTATGTTCATGCTGAGTAGTAGTATCGAGCTGCACAGGGTATCAGCAAGAACAATAAACCAACTCAGGCAGCGATGTATATGACTTCAGCCTCTTCTTGTGACACGGTATGGTGTTGTCCACAGAACATGAACCTTCTTTCAAAAACAACAGTGGATGTCTATCGGTGATTCATACAATAAAATCCTCCTCTTCTGTTGCTGAGGTCTTAATCCTAGCTCCCTGTTTGTATGCAGTCATGTTATAATTATACCTCTCCACTGTAGTCTAGAAACTTGTTAACAGCTGTCTACACCCTTCAGTTGTGATGAGCTCCCTTTCTGTGACTTCTCCATATGCATTCATCTTTCTCTGGTCTTTTGGATGGTCCCTTCCAGCCCAAATTATCCTCTGGCACACAGCTTTTGAAAGAATTGTGAATACTCCCAGTGCTTGCCAGACAAAGTGTTTTAATGTGGGCACCTACATTTAAGTTCCTTAATTTCCTTTAGGTAAGTAAAAGTGACCGAAAGTCCCAAATCCACTGACATAAATGGGCTGTCTTTTCTTTTAAAAACATCACTACTTTTCACTGCTTATCTTCACCTTCCCTTTCATTAGTTCTTCTGAGTTTTTATTGTAATTTAATAGTGAAGAAATACAATTTATCCAGTAGAGATGACCAAAAAGAAAGGCTTTTCACAAAGGATCAAATGCAGAGCTGTTCAAAGATTTTAAAAAAACAAAAAGGAAAAAAAAAACCCATAACACCACCCCCTCCCGCAGACACACTGCCCATCTGCTAACATGGCAGGATGCTGCTTCCAGTTTGGCCCCATGTTCAGCAGAGTTCCTGGGAGAAGTTAAGGTTATGTGAGCTGCCTGTATAACACTGACTCACAAGTGAGAAGGTCTTCCCCTGTCCCAGCTCCAAGGAATTCACAACCTGTCTCTTTTTATGCTCTCTTCATATTGCAAAGCCATTGCGCTGGTCCTCCAACAGACAGGGTTGTGTGGGCCAGATGTAGTCAGCTGGGAAAGTGCTGAGATGACTCCTATAAACAGACTGGAAATCCCAAATTCGGGGGTAAAGAATGCAGGAGTTCAAGTCTTTCCTGTGGGCAGTGTGTACTAAGCTCTTGCTTCCGTATTGCTGTACTTGCTGAAAGGTCTGAAGAATAGCTTTAGGGTAGTTGTTGCTTGTTGTTTTGAAAACTTTATGTCTGAGTTAACACACTATTACTTTGTCTTAACTTCCTAGGTAACAACCTGAAAGAGACTTGCATTTGGCAGATTGTTTCCAGGAAGGCGACTTTTCCTGCATAAAACATAGGCAGTTCATAACTAGAAGAACACATTTATTAGTAGAAAGGAAGGCAAAAATGAGTGAGGTTAAAAGGCTTCTGGTGACTAATATCTTGTTACTCATTGGACCATAAAAATCACTTGAGCTGGATGAGAGTTTGCATTCCTACTGTGTAAATATCATGCCAGGGATGGTTGGTAATACTTTGGGACCAAACTAAACAGCAGAACTAGAAGTGTTTCCTTACTGTAAGAAAGTAAACATTTTAAGTTGTACAACTTATCTTAAAACTAGCAATGTTTTACAGGACTTGCTCTCATGACACTACAGAAAAGTACTCACACCTGCAGTTCTTCATTATGATGATTCCTCAAAGTATAAGATATAGGCAAAACAAGAAGGGTCATCTACAGAAAGGTCGTAAAATATTAGTGCTTTGAGTGAGTAGAATGTAGAACTTGTAAAAAATTATTTTATTTTTTTAAACAAAATGGCAAAAATAGAATAACAGCTACAATTCTTGCTAGCTGCCAAAAGACCAACTGTCCTTGCTAAAACTCATTGGCAAACAAAGAATCGTAGATGGGTTTAGGTTGGAAGAGATCTTAAAAGATCATGGAAATGAAAGGGACTCTGATACATGAACAGTATTTGATTATGACCTCTTTATTTTTTCTATTAACAGTAATGAAAGAAGCACTAGACCCTCATGTAGATTCAGAAGGAATAAAAAGGAAACAAATCAATAGGAAAGAAACTGGAGTGCTGCAGCCTGCTTCTTTAGTAGGGCTCCCATGAATGTCTACATAGAAATTTCCTCCTATTTCTCAGTTCAGAATAGGTTGAACAACTTGAAATCCCTCCCCAGGTGGGAAGCACCATACAAGAGAGATGTGATCAGAACCCCTGAAGTTACTCAATACGATACGCAGTGGCACAGAGGAACCCACTCAGTGCTTAAGTTCCCTTTCTCATGAGCAGAGCTGGGCTAGTACAGCTGTGCCACTTCTGGAGGTTGTTCAGTTGGTAGCTCTGCTTGGTCTTTGCTATTTTACCTGTGTTGTCTGCTGCACAGCACAACAATGACTTGAGAAAAATAAATCAACCTCAAGGAAAAAATGTATGCTTTCTCTGCTATGGCATATTTTCACCACTGTAGACCCACTGTGAGTGGCCACATTCAGGAATGTTTGATGGGAGGAAAGAGGATACCAAAGGAAAGGAGGAGGACAGGAAAAGAGAGGTTAATTGGAAGAGG
Source organism: Florisuga fusca (assembly GCA_038090715.1). Lineage (NCBI taxonomy): Eukaryota > Metazoa > Chordata > Aves > Apodiformes > Trochilidae > Florisuga > Florisuga fusca. The sequence continues at coordinate 12,497,888 of JAAWXA010000004.1, read as the reverse complement.
GGAACATATTGATGTAAATGTTTAGGCAAGTTCCTGAGAATGCTTGGAATCTTTATTGCTGGTGAATAAATCTCCCCAGAGCTGACAGCTGCAGAGAAGCTTGGAGAGTTGGTCTAAGCTATGAAATGAGGCATAAAAAAGGAGAGTTGCCCATATCGTCATCTCTATGCTGCTGCTTTATCATCAGTTCTGACACAAATATCATTGAGGAAAGATGTATGGTACACACTCATTTTTGTTCTTTGGATAATTGGATTCTGAATACACACAGAGCTCATCTTCCAGATATTTGAAGTCCTTCCAAATTAGGTAATAGCTCTTTTAGAACTAAAGATTTCACTAGCCTGCCCAAACATGCATCCCTTTCCCCTTTAATGGTGGACCTTGGATACTTAAGCTTTGGTACACCTTTGAACTGCTCCTAGACAAAGTACAGGTGTTCATTTAATATTATTGGGGTAGTTTATTACTTTTTTTTAGGCTTAACATGAAGATCAAAGTTGAATTCACATAATAAAAATTATTAGCATCTATTGCAGACAGCTAATAGGTTTGGTTAAACCTGTCCTGCCTGAAATTCAATCAGCCACAAAATCATCACCAGCAGTTACTGTCCAGATCAACATTGTATTGGACTGGATGGAGCCTTGAACCGTGAGGATCTTTCTGGGTCTCCAGCAAATAAAATTTCCTCCCAGGAAACAAGATTCCATCCACATCAAGGGATGCTGCCCTGCACAGGGTTGGGTGTTGGGGGTGGGGGAAGTGAGGGAAATAAGACCATGGCAAACTATGAAACAGGCAGACCGAAGTAAACCTTGGGATTAAAAGAAAAGGGAAGAAGAGCTCAAAAGGGAATGGGAAAAGATAAAGAATAAGACCTTGTTAGCAAACCTAAATGGGATCACAAAGTGTCATCCTGGGGAGCAAGAAAGGGGAATTGCAAAGCGAGCCACTATTGATGAGGGGGCTGATATGAGTGGAAGTAAAGAGCAGCTCTACTGATGATCATCTGAAAAGGTCAGCAGAAAGGTTTGGCCTCATTGAGCCTTTGAGGAAAGCATGACTTTAAGAGTTCAATCCAAAGTGATGCTCTGTGCTCCACAGCCAGCCTTTCATGGCATCCTTCCCTGGGTGCTTCCCCTCCCTGAGCAGGGCCAGCTTAGTACTGACTCAGTTTTGTCTGGCCAGCAAAGGAGAGCTGGAGCTCATCTCTGCCTTTTGTCCTGCAGTGCTGTTGTAGGCACACCCAACTCCAAGGGGAGCATTTTAGAAATTCAGCATATAATGGCCTTGTATAATCACCCGATCAGCTTTAAGCCAAGCAGGGGTCCCAGGGTGGAGAGGATGCTTTGCAAGCAGATGTCTTATCTAAATCACAGCTACTTGGATCAGGTGGTCATATTGTCTCCACGGGAAAGCCATGATTGCTTTGACAAAATGTGGATTCAGAGAGAAGATGGAAAATAATCACCCTCCTCTCATTATCGGTGATATTTCTTTCATCTTTTTCCACGTTTGCTTATTGAATCATTTCAAATGTGCCCTTGTTTCTTTGCCCCTGGCAAAGAAATTTCTGTCTCCAAATCATCTTTCAGGCATTTGAAAGCTTTCCCTCCTCCTCTCTAATTTTATCACCAATTAGATTTTTTTTCTCTGAGAAATCTGAGGCTGAGAGCCCCAGCAGGAGTCAGTTGGCACAGGTTTATTGGTGGCGTTGGGGTTCTGTTGATTCCTTCTAGACAAGGGTCTGGCTCAAAGATTTTAGAAGTGTCTGCCGTGCTGATGCTGCCACTTTACAGGTCCCTTGCTGGGCAAATGGATATTTTCAGGGGCCTCTGCAGATGCTGGTTCATACTGGAGGTACTAACAACCCAAAGAAGGAACACCAGAGGGTTTTTAATACCACAAGATGACAAAGCTGTAGGTGTGCACAGGTTTCTGGTCAAGTAAAAGGAGGAGAGTGAATTCCCTAGCTCTCACCCTGCTGAATCTTAAGCTTCCTCAAACTGTCCTCTGGTGCCTATGAGACGTTTGCTTTCTACCTTCAGCTGCGGACTGGAATTCAATTGCACTGCACACTTTGCTGCACAGTGGGTGAAGATTCTTGACCCACATATTAATCATCTGAATCAATATATGAAGTCACTGTCAGAGGCAAGTGAGTAATCTACCAGGAGCAAAGTAAATATATGGAATGAAGTCTGCCTACTTTTCTGCTAGATCGTTGCCCTCCTTGTAGTCCTCTAGGAGATGGGAGATTTCTCAAATGTATTAATTTCACTTTTTTTTTTTTTTTACTTTTTTTTTTTTTTTTTTCCTTTAGAGATCATCTAGAGAAATATCTTTGGGAATATGAACAGTTTGTTACTCATAAGTCATGCTCTGTTGCTTAGTCATATCACTGCTTCTCCCTTCCTGGCTGGAAGCATTATGTAACATCTGTGCTCTACATAAGGGTGGTAGCAGGATTGTCTTCACATATACAAGTGCTTATACATCTATACATATACACACATTCATGTGTTTATATTCTCAAATATTTCTAGAGATTTATCAGTCTTAATCACGCAGCTTCTGTTCACAGAAGTACATTTCTCAAATCAAAAAAAAAGACTACCACAGACCGAAAGCTCTGGAAATGTGACCCAGTACATGTTGGAGCAAAAGAGAATCCCTCATGCTGATAGTCCAAACCATTCTGGCATTATTCTTATTCTGCTGTCAGAGTAAGCAAAGAAAAGAGAACCCAGTGCTGAGAATCAGCATGTAGTGCAAGAAACAAAAGTAGCAAAAAAGCTTAGTAGCCTTGTGTCCACTCCACAGCTCCAGCCAGGGTGACACAATGGCTTCTGCAACCCGTCTTGGCAGGCTAGAGACAGATGAGGCTGAAAGTGCATCTAGAAGTTACTGCAGTTTTAAGAGAGCCATAGAACTACCTGGACAGGACAAAAAGAGGCAACTATAAAGAATACAGCATCTGGCTATGGCTCACAGCCCAAACTGCAGAATGCTTTTCCCTTTTAAAATAAAAGATATGACAATGCCCACATGTCCTTATACACCAGACATGTTGCTTGCCCAGACAATTAAGTCAGAGTATGGTTCATTAAAAGGCAGAATTGCTTCCCTATTCTATGGCTGAGTGCGTACATCCTGGTGAAAACACTGCAGTTTCCCATGCACAAGGTGAAAAATAAATACACTCGAGAAAAGAAACTAAGAATAGAAATAAATAATCTGGAAAATAGGGCTTCTGCCCTGCAAGTCAGATCCCATGTTTTTTTAACATTCTTGCTCATATACGTGCAGTAACACAGTGCCCCCTACACCTCAGCACAGATTTCCTTCATAATTAGCAGTGCTGAAGTGACACCAAAGCAACACCATCATTTGCCAGAGCACCTGGTCTTCCCCCAGAGGTTTCAGATCCACAAGCTGAGATCTGACAGGTTTTTCATGGTGTAATTGCAGACATGTAAATTGGAGGCAGCCAATTTCATTTCACTCACGAGCTTAAGAAATGTAAATCCAGGGCTCTGAAATATTCTAATTACTTCCCTCGATGGATCCTTGTGGCTTGAATAGCTCCAAAATTGCATGACATTCCACCCTCAGAAAATAAATAATTCATATCTGCAACCCAGCATCTGTATAAGGTCTGTTCAACTTCAGGGAGAACATTAATTTCAGAATGAGGGAATCCCTTATTTCCTTATTGGGATAAAAATTTCTGTATCGACTGCAATTTTCCTGTTATTCATCCTCAAGCGAGGAAGGACTGTGCTGGTTGTGTGTGATGCACTCAGCTGCTGGAGCCTCAGTGCTATAGGAAATATGTTCTGCCTGATCAATGCCAGGTCTGTGTCTCAGACTGATGGTGATGAAGCCTTCACGGTCACCAGAATTGACACAGTGGCACTGAGACAGGTGATGGTACTGGGCCTCTGCTGGGTGGGTGGTTTGGTCACCAGTGGGAACAGAGAACCATGAAGAAGACATTCTGAGATGCCATATTTTTACAGTGCAGACTAAAAGATTATTCTAAACTGCTTTGGTTTATTAACAATCAGATCACAGATTAGAAGAAGAGATACCTCTGGGTCCTGCAAGAGAGACTAAATTTTCTGGCAGACAAAAATCTGGAGTTTTCCATAAATGCACAAAAGGAAGCTGAGAATCAGGCACAATGCAGGTGTGAAATGTGCAAGAGATTAAGACATGATAAAACATGTTTGTTTATATCACTTCTGTACAGCATCCTCACTTTAGCTTTGTATTTATTGTATTCCTTTGAAAGGTAGCTTCTTTGTAAGTATAATTAAGAATGGGTGCCCTGCACTTTGCAAACATGGGGATGCTGCCATGGCAACAGCAGGGGAACACAGAGAAGCAGCTCTCTCTGATTAATGTAATTACATAGCAAGCATGTATAATGCCTTTAAATACAGTTTACTTTCGCATGAAGGAGGCATAAATGGATCTTATAAGCTCTATGTGTATTAACATTCCAGAAATGCCCTTTGTACATATTGCAAGATCACCATTTGTAGCAGATGATGCACGTCATGCAGGACCTACCATTGCATGGCAATTAGGTTGGCGGTGAGGTTTTGACTTCTCTCAAGCTCAAAATGAGGTTGTTCTCTACTTGTTTTCTTTCTGTTGCATTTCACGGTTATAATTCGAAGTAAGGTTGTGTAAATCCAGTTATTTTACTGCTTTAGTGTTAGAAGCTTCAAGTCCCTATCTAAACACATAACCAACTTTACTGAAGTTTGGGCCCCTACCCAGGTAAAAGGAGAATTTTCAGGTAAGTAAATTATTTTCAGGTAAGTAAGTTCCCCATATGCCTAGGTATTGGTTTTGTCAAGACTGGTGTGGCATGCAGCTCCCCTGAGGAACTCATTGTCACAAGCATTTATCCTGCTCTTACATTCCAAAAATACTAACCCTCAACTCTCTCTCTCTCTCTCTTTTTTTTTTTTTTTTTTTTTCCTCCCCATGAAGCATTTGCAGAGTGGAGGGAACAAAGAGCTGAAACCTGAGAGTCCTGAGATGTCACTCAGTAAGGCAGGGCGGTGGCCACCTGCTCTGCCTCAGTCCCTGTGTTTAAATGGCTGGTTTGGTACCATTTCAGCCAGCTCAGTCAGAAGCCTTTAATAAAGGAGTGGAAAGGGAGTTTTGTGGAAAGAGTAAGCATATTTTTCCCTTCCAGGACATGCCTGGGACGTGAAAATATGTGCAACGTGGTGGGGACTTTAGGAAGCTAGGTAATATACAGCTAATCCCAACAGAAGAATGAAAGGAAGCTTTGGATCTGAGGATCCTTTGATGGACCCAAGAAGCAGGAAAGCTTTTCACCATTCTTCCCATGTATCAGTTTGTCTCAAAAGAGATATGAGCTCCCTCTGGGAGTACAAGATCATCAGGATAACTAGATTGCCTCTATGAAACCCTGCATGTGTGTTACAGTATGGAGTTTTTGGAAACTGAGCAGAAGCTTACAAATCACAGGTAGTATTTTCACAGCTAAAAAGAGAGGACATCCAACTAGAAACAGAAATCTTGGGACCCAGAGAGGAACAATGTTCCCCCATGAATCAAGTGGTGTGTTAGAAAAGGCCTCTGCATTTACAATAACACAGCACCAAGACAATTAAAATTACTATATTGTGGTAGCTACATGTTGCCTGCTACAAGTATTGCATTCGTGGACTACTTTTCCTAAAACTGAAGGCCAGATCCACTAGCTGAAGATTTTACCCTGGACGTTCTCTGAAAATCAAGGCATCATAGCTAATATGTATTGGGTATGGGATCAAATGGAGGCACTAAGCATGTCGGAATGTGTTCTCCAGCTGATTTCTTTTATGATCTCCACATATTTTTATTTGCTAGAGGCCTCAAGAGGTGAACACAGGAATTCATATTAGAAGCCAGCTCTGAGTGGATTAAAACCCTACCTAGCTCCTTGTCTGATTCTTTTTTGACTATATGTATTTGTATAGGCTGCTGCCACCTTTTGTAAGTCTTCCCAACAGCACTGGCACCTTGTATTCTGGCTTTTGGTGATTGATTAGAGCTTGCTGGTTTTGCCAAGGCTAAGAATTTGTTTAAAATCTTGGTTTTGACAACATGTTTTGCTAGAAGAAAGAAGGTTGGATTTTTTTTAGATATTGAAACCTTTCAGCATTAGGATTTGAGGATTTTTTTCATATTTTTATTTTAAATTGTGATGAAATTCTCTTACGCTCAATTTTTCTTACTTTGTCTCACACTGAAAAGAGAGAAAGAGAGAACAAAAGTAAATTAAAAGGAAAAAATCTACTAGTAGTCCAGTTATTTCACTGAGACACAAAATAGAAAACAAAATATTAAAAATGGTTCTAAGTTTAATGAATTTTGAAAGAAATTGAGACTTTTGATTGAAAATTATTTGCATAACAGGCTTGCCTCTTACAAATGCTGTTGTTTACTTGCACATTTTCCATGTGTTCATTGTAATCCCCCTGAAATGGACAATTCACTGTAGCCTTCCATTAAGAACTCTTCTACATGAACAAATCTGCCAACAAAAGCCAAGAAATAATCAGAAAGTGACTTCTGTGAAAGCTCAGCAGTGTTCTTAATTGCTGAATACTAGAGTATCTAACATCTGGGAACTGAAGAACTTTCCTAAAAATTGAAGAGAAAGCTGCCTTGTGAGCTTGAATCTCTCACAGTGACTCAGAGCCAGACTCCTGACTAAGAGAATTTCATTGTTCATTCCACAGAATATTGTTAAATTACAAATTGGGAAAAGTGCTAGGCTGTATTCTCATATGAGTATGAGGAATGAATATGCATTATTCATTGCATTCTCATTATTTCCTTTTCCCTCATACACCAGGAAATCAAAGACTAAAGTATTCAGCATGAGGTGAGCAGAAGCCATTGATGCAATCAATTTTAGCCATATGTTCATTTTTATGCATTTAACTCCCACTTTTCCCTTTCCATTGTCCCTTTTTCTATTCTATTTTATCATCTATTCCGTCTGTGTCGGCAGCCTTAAAACACGCACACATACTCTCCGGAGCACAGAGTATTTTTTGCTTGCTTGTGTTTGAGTGGAGTCCTTAGAGCAATAGAAGGCTAAACTCTTACTGCAACCTCCAGATATTACAGTAATATATTTATTAAGAATACCTGAATCCCTTTTAACAAGAATTGCCATCACCCTGGTTCACCAGTAAATCAGATTTTAATACTCAGAGATAAAATGATTCTCAAAGTCCCTTCCAACCTGTTATTCTATGATTCTATGAAAATTATGTTGGGGGTTTTTTGTTGGTTTGGTTTTTTTTTTTTTAGATAGTTTTAATAAAGTTTCTGGTTACAGCATTGTCAGTGTATGGCAGTGTTCTGATTTTTAATATTTGCACATATATAAGTAATAATCCATTGGATTTTTCCCCTCTTTGCTCCTCCAGGTAAAGGAGTACTCCAGTTACAAGTCCACTGCATCACAGGAACATTCTGAATTTTCCTTTTGAATTTCATAGCAAGCGAATAGCAAAACAACTGTAAGACGAGACATTAGATTTTGAAAGAGGCTTTCAAAGAGATACTTACCTTCTCAAAAAACAGAAACGAATGAGTGACTGAGCATGCACCAAATACTTACCATTTACCTGGTGATACAAACCTGGTAACTGGGATCAGAGCTACATGAAAGCATATATTTTGCTTTGAATGCTACACACATGATTATAATTTTTCATGACACACTATGAAAAGTCTTTAAGCTGTGACTGTCAAGGCAATGAAAATTAAAAGAAAGTTGTGCTTTCTCCTCTTTAGATATCCTCTTTAATCGGGTTTGTTTGCAAACTGAATTAGAAGTTGAGCTCAAAACTACACAATACAATTACAAACTCTCTGAGGACTGCTTTACGACTCATTTTGTAGCAACTCTGGAAAGAAAGTGTTTGGCTCATGATAAACATCTCAGTGCTTAAATTTAGAGATCCCACACAATTAAAACAGCCCCCATGCATTGATGATTGGCTCCCATATATTGGAATTTCTTAAAGAAAGCAGCCCCTGACTTGAAAGCAGTTTTCCCTCACCAGCTGAAGGAAGCAGGGTTAGGTTGTGTTTAAATTACTGGGTTCAGTGCCCTGGTGCCCTGCTTAACACACCACCCCTCTTGGGCCACTTCACACCAGGGGGATACCACCATGAGCGGGGCAGCTTGGGATGCAGCAAGTATCTTTCTGCCTGGGAAGTGTTTGGGACACAAGCAACACACTCACTGGAGTCCATGAAAATTCTCACCATAGGATGAGATCTTTCTTATAATAGTGAAATTCTTTGCTATATGATTGGCTTAACCAAAAAGCAACATCTTCCAGGTTATTTTTGCTTCCTAAGCATCAACAAAACTCTGAGGTTGCTGTACTGAAACTGATAGCAGCCTCACCACTGACTTAAGTGTGAAGAGTCGGACTTCTGGCTTCTGTCCTCTCTTCTTACTACTGTTTAGAATGTCTCCACCCGTGAAATCTCTAAAATCTCTGGTGAACACATAAAATGTCTGTATAGTTCAATCTACTAGATCAGTAGATAGCATTACATAAATAAGAAATTTAATTTCTCCCATATTATCCATGAAGACTTATTCGTTTTCTCTTCATGACTTTCCAATGACAAGAAGCCCATGCCCACACTGCTGATTCATGATCATCTGTTTTTTGAGTGCTCATGAACTAGAAACTACATTGCCTGTGCTTTGTTGGCACAGACTTACTTTAGAAGAAAGCACAGTATCTCAGGTAGAAGACTTCCAGTATGCTTCACTGGGAAGAATAAGCACCAACCCTTCTTGAAACCCTTCTGTATCTTCAGCATATTCTTAATCAGAAAATAGCAATCATATGGAGGATAGCTTTCCTATGTGAAGCAAATGAACTGTTGATTGAAGAGGTTAATGTTGGCAAGTATGCTGCTGCTAGAACTGCCTGATTTATTAATCTGAAACAAATGACCTCATGAACATGCCACTGAAGAGATGTCTTAATGTGAAAACTCAGATTTGCATGAAATTATTTTCTGTGTGGAATTGATTAGGAAAAGTGAACCAATTTAAGGGCATTTGTTTGCATCTGTTCACTTCAAGTACTTATTTATTTTCTAATTAAGAGCTGGAAATCATTTAATTGGTAGTTTTATAAATGGCAAGATACCTTTTCTTTTTCATACGCTTCACAATTCATAACTAGGAGTTTCAGGTCAGTGGCACAGATGGGTCTGGGAAGGATGGGTCCCAGGGGTCCCAGTTTCTTATGAACTGCCTCAGCTTGCCCTTGGCCCAGTCCCTGCTGCCTGACAGTGCTCTGTAGTAGTTATGGAAAGGGAATTAGAACAATGTTAAATTGCAGAATGCCATGTTGTTTGGAGCTGCCTAAGCTAGCACCATGGAATATTTAGAATTCAAGCTAATACCCTTACACCAAGCAAGAGAGCATATTCTACAGGCATAGCCTGGAAGCATCAGTAGATTATTTAGAGTATTTATTTTATATTATTTAGAGTTGACTATTTAGGAGATACACAAGTATCTGCTAAGAAAAAAATCTGCCGTGATATGTTTGGTTCCTTTGAATCATCACAGCACGGCCAAGGAACAGTTATGTCCGAAAAACCTCTTTGTACTGTAACTTCAAAGGAGCAGAGGGTTTTGAAAGTACTGCCCAGCAAAATGTAAAGGATGACTGTCCAAAGAAAAGGTAGGTTTGCACGATGGGCACTGACTCATGTTGGTGTTCAGAGGACTGTCTCTCTGAGCTGTCAGTAGGCTTCACTTCTGTAAATTAGAAAATCTTCTGTGGACCAGGTAAGTTCTGATAAAGATTTGTATCTAGAGTTCTGTACAGTTGTGGGCTATTTTTTTCCATTTTTTTCTCTAAATGCTTGCTTTTGTTTGGAATGCCAAAGACAGATATTGGAGTGGATTTGTCTAACTTCCTGTCAAATCACTGTTTATTCACAGAAATGCCTTTTGTTGGTGTGTCACAGAAAGTTACATAGCCTAGTTAACCGTGGCGATTTAGCTAATCTGTTATAGCATGAAGTGCTTGCTGGATTTTCAAGCAATGGGACTTCTTGTTAGACGGTAGTTTCCAAGACCTTGTTTTGCTTTTGGGGGGCTTAGACTCTTAACAGGATAAGAAGTTCGTCTACTCTTGCATCCCACCTATTGCCTACCATGGAAAGAATGGAAGGGGCTTAATCTCTATTTTTTCAGAAACATCCAAAGCTAGAATTTTCTTAGGAATGTATTTAAGCGATGATGTAGATGACAGTCTCCAGAATTTAACTCTGGTGTCAGTAAACATATGCTAATGAACTCAGCCCAGTTCCTCTGCTCAAAAAATTCCATCAGAAAATCCATAAAAGAGCCTTCCTATTTCCTCACTAGAAGTTAGATTAGGGCGTAATGGCAGCAGCGTGAACAAAGGGGATTCCTGTTTTGATTTGACACTTATGTATTAGGATTTTTGGCTGGCAGATGTGAGATGGAAGAAAGGAGCTCTATGCCAAAATATATAAAAGATACTAGAGTAGAATGGCTTTCTATATGCACTAAACTTTGACCCTTTTTTCTGATAGTCAGCATTTAGCAAAATCCCTAGTGTGTATTTAAATGAAAATTCTGAATAGGTGTTTTTCTAACAAAAACTTCCTTATTGACATCTTTAATGATAACTGGACATATCTTTATGCAGATTTCTTCAGTTATAGCTAATACTGTACTTGCCCTAACTTATTGAGAAATTTTTCATCTCTTATGTATAAAGCCCTTAATTAGGTTCATCTATGTAGATATGAAACAAAGCTGGAGCATGGCACATGAGAACCTTTTAATGCATTACTGAACTGCCTTTTTCTGGGGAAAGAGAGTGTCCCAGCATACTGGACTACTTCAGCGGAAGGCAGGTTTATCTTCTGAAGTTTCACTGTGGCAATTAAAGGATTACATTGCTATCTAAGTTTCCATTGTGTCAGTAATTGAACAGAGACTTTAAAAAAGGTGGTGGTCGTCTTGAAGAGCTGTTGTACTAAAATCAGAGAACAAGGCACACACAGTGCGGGAAGAGGGAGGAATAGAATCCCAGCAACATGACGTGTTTCTACCTCTCCAAGAACTGCTCAGCAGTAGAGCCAGAGGTACACTGCACCATTCCTAGGCCTTGGTCTGGAGCTCTGTGATCCAAGATTAAACCTTTTGCACAAAATACCCTGATGGTGGTACCTGCCTGCTGATGAGAGGGCTGTTGAAACCAGTGGGATGGTGCACAAATGCAGCTTCAGCTCAGTGGTCATTGGGCCTAGGGCTGTGATGAACATGTCTTGCATGGACACTTCATTATAAATCAAGAAGCTGCCAAAACTCTGCATTACTTCTGCAATTTTAATTTCTTTAATAATTACCATAGTGATCAATTTAAATTTAACAAAATTTTTAAGACAGTGGGAATTTTGCCAGTGATTACCGTGGACCTCAGATTTTACCTCTTCATTTCTTGCAAAGTGGGAGAAGGAAGTTCTGCTGCCTTCGCTACACAAGAAAGTTGTGTTTGTACATGAAATGGACAATCACCTGGCCAGTAAAAAGAGCTGAGTGCTCATGATTTTAATTTAATCAAAACTACTTTAAAGCAATCCTGCCCATTATTAAAACCTGTAATTCCTTTCTACAGACATGTAATTACTAGTCATCTAGTCTATTGCCTTTTGATAAGTTTCCATTAAAAATTACAGCTAATAATTAGTGCGTATGAAAAATTCATCTGGCCACAACCTTAGATTTCATTAGAGAAAAAAGCAGGCTTAACAATGATTAGACACTTAACTTTACCTGTGGTATCAAAGCACGCCTCATACTTCTTAAATAGTTTTTTAAAATTTATTTAGGATCCTGTCTTCATATTTCTCATTTATATATGTAGTGATTTTGTTCATTTGGTCTAATTCCATTCTTTTGTTTTTGCTAACCCTGGTCTCAGAATAATGTGATTTCTGTTCATCATTAGGTGAATCTCAACTATAGGTACTATCACAAGCCTCTGTGTTGGTGGAAAATTTCCAGGGATGTATGGAAGAACTGGGCCTCCAAATTTGGGGCTGATCTTTTTTGGTTGTATTTGCTTGTAATGAAGATCGTACGGTGTGATCGATTTCAAGGGGCACTGCGTCAAGTATCTTAGAGAGAGCTGTTATACCACTAGGCAAGCCTACTTTTAGCCACCTGTATTTCTCTCCAGACACAGATAATTTAGTGAAGTCACCTATTGTTTTTTTGTCTTGGTAACAGCCAAAATAATTTTGGTCTTTCTACATTTCTGGTTGCCTTCTAACTTATTTGGAAGGGGAGGATGAACATCTCTCCCTTTTTCTGTTGTCAAGGGGGCTTTTGAGAATGAAGAAAAAGAAAAAAAAAACCTGGACTCATTAATGAAGTAATTGTTCAACTAACAGAAGGAAATTGGGATCAATGGAAAAGAAAATTATGGACTGCTGTTTTGAGATTAACATAACCATGGCTGTCAAATGGGCACTCTGGGAAACTAAAAAATCTTCTTATTCTAGAGGTTGATAACATGAAAATTAATTATCCTCGAACCAAAATATTTCTTTCAGTCTTTTTATTTCCTTGCTATTGCCTTTGATGTTGGCTGTATTTTAAATAGTAATTTGCCTAAGGTTTTGGTTTATTTCCTGGGTTCAATCCAAATCCTGTTGGGTGTGCTTAAAGAATATCACCATTCTGCAGCCAGTTGTATCTGATCCAGAGCCTGAGATGGTTATTCATGCTTTTGTTACCTCAAGATTAGACTATTCAAACTCCTTGCTGGTCGGTTTCCCTGATAATGCCTTCTCTGAACTCCTACTGCTACAAAATATGTTTGCTGAAGTGATGCACTGCCTGCAAAGTCACTGCAGTAGCTACTGATTAACTGCTCCATTTATTAAATTGACATTATTTCATGTACCTACAAAAAGCATGAACAGGTTCAGCATACCATGTCCCTAAAAATTTAAATTTGTCAATACAGGGAAAGACTGTTTTTTGCCTGCTTTCAGTGATACCTTCATCTAACAATTATCTCTGTGGGTTTCAGTGGGATACTATGGACTAAGGTCAGTAACAAGAGACAGGGTAGACCTGGCCCATAACAAGGTAAATTTGTCTGATGTCACAGAGGTAGCTTTCATGAATTATATAAAGCACTAATTTTAAGAGTGTTTTATGCTCATTCCAGCTGTTGTCAGCCCCCAGGTGGCCTTTAACTGCTTTCTTTAATAAAGCAGAATGCATTCTTCCTGTCACTATTGTGATGTTTCTATTATCCCTTTTATACAAACACAAAAATGAAACAAAACAGCACAAATCTTAACACAGATGCTTTTGGAGTTTGATAATAATACACACAGGAATCTAAAAAAAAAAGAGTTAAAGTCACAGAACTTCTAACTCTGCATGCATGCATGGACATGTGCTTCTGAGAGACGGGGAAGCAAAGCAAGAAAAAAATGAAAGGAGGGGGTGTACTGAGACATACACTCAAAATCACAGACCAAAAAATTAAGTGTCATCCATATTTCAGCCTTTTGGAAATACAAATCTACATTCTGACCTAGTCAAATACCTAATGAACTGAATGTTGCAGATATGACTAGATAAATAAATCCCAACGTCCACTTTTATTTAACTTCTTCTGGTTACAGGACGTTCTGACGCTGCCTCACTTCGAACTGTTGAACCATTACTATAGAATCATAGAATCAGAACCATAGAATGGTTTGGGTTGGAAGGGACCTTAAAGATCATTTACTTCCAACCCCCCTGCATGGGCAGGGACACTTTTCACTAGATCAGGTTGCTCAGAGCCCCATCCAACCTGGCCTTGAACACTGCCAGGGAGGGGCCAGCTACAACTTCCCTGGGCAATCTGTGCCAGTATCTCACCACCCTCAAATTAAAGAATTTCTTCCCTAACCTAAATCTCCCTTCTTCAAGTTTGAAAACATTTCCCCTTATTGTCTCACTACACACCTGTTCAAAAAGCCCAACCCCAGCTTTCTTGTAGCCCCCTTCAGATATTGGAAAGTCACTATAAGGTCACTTTGGAGCCTCCTATTCTTCAGGCTGAACAACCCCTACTTCTTTAGCCTGTCCTTATAGGAGAGTAGCCCCAGCCCTCTGATCATTTTAGTGTCTCTCCTCTGGACACATTCCAGGAGCTCTACGTCCTTCTTGTCTTAGGGACTCCAGAATTAGACATGGTACTCCAGGCAGGGTCTCACAAGAGCAGAGTAGAAGGGGAGAATCATCTCCCTTGACCATCTGTCTATGATTTTTCTGATGCAGCCCAGGACCTGCTTGGCTTTCTGAGCTGCAAGTGTGCTCTAATGCCTCATGTTGAGCTTCTGGTCCACCACTACACCCAGGTCCTTCTCCTCAGGGATTTCCACAATCCAACCTGTTTCTCCTCCCAACCTGTATTTGTGTATGGGATTGCCTTGACCCAGATGCAGAACCTTGCATTTGGCTTTGTTGAACTTCATGCAGTTTACCTGAACCCACTTCTCAAGCCTGTCAAGGTCCCTCTGGATGGCATCCCTTCCCTCTAGTGTGTTGACTTCACCACAGAGTTTGGTGTCATCAGCAAACTTGCTGAGGGTGCATTCAATTCCACTGTCCATGTCACCAACAAATGTTAAACAGCACTGGTCCCAGTGCAAACCCTTGAGGAATACCATACCTAACATGTCTCCTTTTGGACACTGAGCCATTGATTACAACTCTTTGGGTGTGACCATCCAGCCAGTTCCTTATCCAACAAGTGCTCCATCCATTGAATCTGTATGGTTCCAGTTGAGAGATCAGATCATGCAGGACAGTGTTGAATGCTTTGCACAGGTCCAGGTAGATTATATCTGTTGCTCTGCCTTTGTCCACTGAGGCTGTGACCCCATTGTCAAAGGCCACCAAATTAGTCAGGCAGGACTTGCCCTTAGTGAAGCAGTGCTGGCTGTCACCAATCACCCCTTTGCTGTCCTCATGACTTAGCAGAGCCTTTATATCATCTCATAACATCTCTTCTAACCCTGACCCCAGTGCCATAAAGACACCAGTAATGCTTACTGGCATAATCCACTGGCAGCTGCATCTTCTGTGGGCTGAAACTTGCCCTCTCTGCTTGTTGTAGGAGGAGCTGCAAGGTGCCTTTCAAGCTGTCACCCAAGTATTAACAGCTGCACAAGTAATCTGTTTGTTTTTTTGTTTGTTTTTTTTCTTAAGGCATCACAAGTAAAAGGAGAAGAAGACTTTCAGACATGTCTTTTGCAGAGTAAATGTGGAACTGAGCTTGCCCTGGACACCATCATCAGAGAGAACCTCTCTTAACAAAGAAAGAGAAGTAGGAAAAAAACCCCTTGAAGTAAAAATTAGCAATGCCACTCTTATGCTAAGTGATTTCAAATTGTGTACCAAGTTGTGTTGCTCGGAATTGTGTGAATGGGGATAAAATCAAACCCAGTTTCACTTTTTGCAGCCTCAGAATTTATTTGTACAGTATTGCCAGGGTACAAATGCTTTCACGTGATGTGTTTTATTGAACTCATATGAAAAATTAAACAACTTCATTGAGACCAGAGAGTCCACTACTTTCTCTGCTGTGAAGGCTCCAGAGCAAAAACCTGAATGAATAATGCAGATTTACAATATGCCCACCAGGTAAAAATACTCTGGTTGGATAGCACTATGAAAGGATCAAATTCCAATGGCAGGTGTCCTCCCCTGCCCCCTTCTGCCCTCAGGTCTCCCTGGCCATATAATGCAAGAGATTATTCATAAAAATACCTCAGCTGATTACAATTTCTGTTTGTGGTTTACAGAGAAAGACGCTCAGCCCCCAGCCAAATGGTACTACACTTGCCAAATCAACACCTCTGGTTTCACTCAGAACCAGCTGGGCAGCAAAAGCCTGAAAAGCAGTCCCTATATTCTTCCCATTATTATGGCCAACTAAAAAACAAACCAACCAAACAACAACAAAAGAAACCAAACAAAGCAAGCAGGCAGATGAACATTCTGAAAAAGGTGCATTTGAATGTTAGCAATGATTCTCATGGGGAGTGGAGAATTAATATTCCATAAATGACTGTGCTGAAGAACTACTGCTGAAGATGTGATAGGGGTATAGCTGTAAAAGTTGTTTCAAGCTGTCAGCACCAAGTAGGAAAAGCAAGAGATATGGGGGACCCAAAACTAGGACCAGATTTCCTTCCCATACATCTTCATTAGTCCATTCTCTTCTGTCATTACTGAAATATATCTCAGCACATTCAATCCTGTTGCATACCTGCCCTCCTGCCAAGGCCTAAATGTTACGAGAAGCAGAACTTGCAAACATTGGCGTACCAGAAATTATAAATCTAGGAAATATGAAAATCTGTGGAATTATTTATCCTAATATATAGTGAGCTTTTAAAGATCCCTAAGTGTAGAAAAAAAGCAGATATCAAATGTATCTTTGGGAACAAATGGATAGACTTGAGAACATTTTTAGAAAGATGGGTCTCACTTGAGATCTAACCTCAACTAGGGAAAGAGGTAACAGGGAGATTATCTCTTCTGTGCATCAGTAAAATAGGGTAATAGACCTGAAAACTTTACAATAGTTCGGACCAATCTTCTTTTCTGTGTTCTTTTAAGAGAGGCCTTAGATTACTCTGGTAACAAGTAATGGCTGAATGACCTTATGAATTCCAGTTGGACAATAAAATCTCATTCTTCATTCAGCAATGATCATTTATAAGGTCTTTATTTTAAGATATTCAAACCAAACTAAAGTTGCTTAAATTGTTTTGTTAGTAACCCCAAATTGAAGATGGATAGATTAAAGCAGTCAAAGAAAATAAAGGTGACTGATACAGTCTAAGCACTGTGCTGAACTGAAGAAGTGCAACATCAGCTTATGAAAATTAGTGTGTGGCAAGCAAGATCTAATTAGTAAACAAAGGCATAATAGACCATGTCCAAATCCAGTTTCTGTCACTTTTCAAAAAGGGCAAACTGAGACTTAGTAGGAATTTGTTTTATAGTTTAGTAATATCTGATCCTATAGAAGTATGTGCATCATTTAAACAGCATCATCATGACACTTCATGAGGATTTATTACTTCATCCTTGGTTAACTATATCAAATTTGTGCAAATTAACAGAGGAGATTGTATTCTGAAGTTATTTGCAGTGTATTAGGCAGTTAAGCTGCTTAGCTTTTTCTTGTTCAGAAACCAGAACAATATGCTTTATTACTTGTCTAAGAAAATCATCAGAGGACTGTGTCATCAACACATTCTGGAATCCCAAGAAAAATAGCCATCCTCAAGTTAATGTCAACAGCAAATGCATCTTCCTCCCTTAAAAATCAACTCAAAAGAATCAGGGCTGAAAAAAAATGGTAGTTTGATGCAGTGTGGCCACAGAAACAAGAGGAAACCATGCTGTGAAGCTTCCTATAACTTGCATAAAACTTCCTGTCAGATTGAAGAGTTGTCTGCCAATAGTACCATCCTCCCTGGGGTCTGGCAGTCATTGGAGGCATCAGTGCTTGGAGAATGCATCACATGAAAGGACAAATGGAAGGCCATGCGAAGTATTGTGCATAGTTTGTTAAACCCTTCCAATCTCCCAAAAAAAAAAAAAGTTGGCTCAAAGCAAAGGTCTGGCTTACAGGCAAATTTATGAGTCAAAAGGCTCACCAGGAATCTTAGACTTTGTCATGGAGTGTGTTACAGACTGATGGAGAGAAACCCACTCTCCTTTCTCAACATGTTTGGGATTTTTGTATGTAGTAAAGCTTCCCTCATATTTGCTTAAAATCTTGTGCAGTTTTATTGTCTGTCGAGTTTTACCCTCTGTCTAAGGTGACCTAAATATATCTGAAACCAAAAACATTGAGTTTTTCTACTTTTGCTGTGTGTATACAGCTTTTGGAAAGATGGCTATTTCTAGATTTTAAAATAGCTTGTATTTTTAGTCAATGTGGGCACAAATCTAACAAGATAGAATGGAATTTGCATTTGAAGCAAAACATTTCTTTGCAGACTGTTTAGGTTATCTTGAAAGCATCTCTTTGTCTGACATAAAGCCTACCTGCACTGACACTAAGAATAAACAAAGTAGAGAGAAGAGTCAGCTCTTGCTTTACGCCTCCTGGGGAGACAAAAAAAGTTAGCTAAGGAGTCTATAAAAAGGCCAGCACATTGATCAGTGGAGAGATTTAAAGTCACCTAGGTGCTAAGTGAACTGCAATATTGAATTCATGGAGAAAGAATGTTTTCAAGACAAGCACAGGCTCTTTCTGAACCACCATCTTGAGCTGCCAACACAGACAGGACACATACATTGGAAATTAAGTCAATGAAATCATGCTGGAAATGAGTGAATGTGACAAGTAAGTGAGACCTAAGTTCACTTAATGAATAAGTGAACAGTAACTGTAAATGATAAAAAATGATTGAGTTGCTGAGATAGGTTATTAAGATAGTGATATTAAGTTGTTTTATAACAAAGGTCTTAATTCTCTCTGATGGTTTGTGTTGCATAAGTCAGAGAGTGAGTATGTTAGAAAGTGCTTTTAACGTTCAGGAAACAGAATTTGCTGGTGTTGAACCATGCCCTGTTGTAACATACAGAAATGCTCTGCTGATGCGTATGATACCTTCAAAGGAGATTTCAAACACAGATTTTAGTTCTCTAAAAATTCTCTATTATTAATCTTTACCGTTCTATAAAAAATAAATAAAATACTTGATTATTTTAGTCAAATAGATTTGGAGACTTCAGGCATTTCAAAAGAGGCTGGGAAAACAGTAGGATCTTCTCTTAATCTGGACTATTAGCATTTGGCAAAGATGAGTCTGCTTTTCTTGGCAGCAAGTGCAGCATTAGTTTTGAGGAAATTGGAAACAATTCAAGAAAGTACTGTGGAAGCCTCTTCTGTTATACTCTGTGATAATGTAAAAGGGAAGTCAAATTGACTCCAACAGACTTCTTGGAAAGACTGTTTTTTAAGACCTTTTTGCTTAAGTACATTGGGAAGACAGGTCCATGCACATGTGCAAGACATCACTCCTAAAGGAGAGAGAAACCCTAAAAAATTTCAAAACATAGTTAAATAAAATCATTTTGGTTGGAAAAGACCATTAAGATCATTGAGTCTAAATGTAAGCCTAGGGTTCCCAAGTCCTTAGAAACCATGTCCCTAAACACCACATACTTATCTTATAAATACTTCCAAGGATGGTAACTTCCACCACTTCCCAGAGCAGACTGTTCCAGTGTTTAATAACCCTTTCAGCAAAGAGCTTCTTCCTAATATCCAATCTATACCTCCCCTGGCACAACTAGAGACTATTTCCTCTTGTTCTATCACTTGCAATTTGGAAGAAGAGGTCAACCCCCACCTCACTACAACCTCCTTTCAGATACTTGTAGAGAGCCATAAGGTCTCCCCTCAGCCTCCTCCATGCTAAACAATGCCATTTCCCTCAGCTGCTCCTTGCAAGACTTGTTCTTCACCCCTTTCACCAGCTTTGCTGCCCTTCTCTGGACTTGCTCCAGCACCAAAATGTCCTTCTTCTAGTGATGGGTCCAAAACTGAATACAGTATTCAAGGTGCAGCCTCACCAGTGCTGAGTACAGGGGGACAATCACTTCCCTATTCCTGATGGCCACATTATTTCTAGTACAACCAAGGATGCTGTTGGCTTTCTCGGCCACCTGGCTCATACTCAGCTGGGTGTTGACCAACACTCCCAGGTCCTTTTCACCCCCCCAAGCTTGAAGCATTGCCTGGGGTTGTTGTAACCAAACTGCAGGACTGGGCACTTGGCCTTGTTGAATCTCATAAATCTGGCCTCATCCCATCGATCCAGCCTGTCCAGATGCCTCTGCAGAGCCTCCCGACCCTCAAGATCAACACTCCTGCCCTACTTGGTGTCATCTACAGACTTACTGAGGGTGCACTTGATCTCCTCGTCCATATCACCAATAAAGCTACTAAACTGAGCTGGCCCCAACACTGAGCCCTGGGGAACACCACTTGTGACTGGCCAATAACTGGATTTAATTCCATTCACCACAGTTCTTCGGGCTTAGCCATCCAGGTAGTTTTTTATCCAGGAAATAGTACAGCAGTCCATCTATGAGCAGACATGAATGCTATGGGAAACAATGTAAAAGTCGATACTAAAGTCTAAGTAAACAACATCTCTAGTACCAAAATATATGGAAGTCTTTTCTATGGTAATACTCCGATTCATACTCTGAGGTTCATCTCCCTTGATCACAAACATCATATGAAAAATTGGATTGCTCCCAAGCTCCTGGGCCTGTCCATGTTCGGTATCTGCATAAATGAAGGTGCAAAGAAGAGGAGCTGGGGTGCAAAAAGAGGGCCAGCCTGTTCCTGAGTCACTGCCTTCTCCATTGCCTGTACAGAACTGCAATATATGTTGTGATCTGAGGTTCCAGAAACATCCAAGGTCTCCCAAGTCTAATCACAAACTGAACCTTATTTGTCTGATGGAAAAAGTTGCCCATAAAGCCGCCTCTGAAAACTCTCCCTTCCAAATGCTCTGTCCATAAAGAGGAAAGATCCTCTTTGAGCTGAGACAAAATGGATTTTGCCCCTCCCTGCAGTGCTTCAACTCAAGCTAATAACAGGGCAAAGAGTCTTAATTTAAAAGTCCACATGAATAGGAGACAGTCTAGGTGGCATATTTCTGAATTGATAAGAAAACCTTTAGGATTCAGCATCTTTGTATACATTTGATTGTGTTATTTGGAGGGGTGCTATTTACTCAGGAGGAGACAGGTTTGTCAGCTTATTACAGCTGTGCATGGGGACAACAACAAACTTGCAGTTGCATATGGCAGCTTTTGTCAAATATCATTGACTGCAACAGCACTGCCATAGTACAGAAATCTTATTACATGTGTGCCTTGTCTCCCCAGCAGTAAAATAATAATTTGTGTGAAGTGTAGTTTAGAACTACATGGGGAAGACTCTGCCTCATTTTGCAGCTCTTACTTGGTCTACAAAAGGGAGCATACAGATATATCACAGGCTTTCTCCAACAACTCATTAGTTTTTCTTGTTTGTGGCACGACAGTGAACTTTGACACAGAGCATTGCACTGAAATGTCATGGCTCTAATTCCTCAGACCTCAGAAAAGGAAATTCTTTTGATAGACTGCTGCAGATTTTGCTTCTATAAATCCGCTGCTGTACAGACAACTCCAATATTGAAGGTTCTTGGCATGCTGAATACTAGGAAGTAAACAACAGGAGTCCCTGGGAAAATCAGTCATCACCAGGAAAGATGTGACACAAAGAAAGGTGGACTCTTGGGTTTTGGTGTGGGTTTTTTGGTTTTTTTTTTTTTGCATTTTTGTTGGGGGTTTTGTGGGGTTTTTTGGTTTCATGGTTTTTTGGGTTTTTTGTTTGGTTTTTGGTTTGTTTTTTTTTTTTTTTTTTCTGGGGGAAATACAGCCATGGTGCAGAATACATTAAGTAGTCGATATTCAAAGGATCAAGATCACACATAATGAATCTGTTAATTCTGCTGTGTTTGATGAGTTTATCTATATGCATTCAATGCTTAAGCTAACTTTGAACCAGGCTGTAGGGGATATAATTAAGTTTATATCAATATAGCTGCAGAGCTGGCATTGGTGTTGCCTTTGGCATTGGCACAAAACAAACATTTTGTTTTAGTAAAGCAGCGTCTTGCTTTGCTTCATCTTCTGCAATAATCTGCTCTTCAGTGCTGCTGCCTTTGAAGCCAGTGGGAAAACCACCCACTGGCCTCTGTGAAAACAATACTGCTTCTTCTATTTCTAGCATGCTAACCACATTAAGGTGTACCTGAAACTACACGTAAATCAAATAAATATGAAGGTTTTATTGGTTTGTATGAAAAATAAAGTGCTTCTTTTTACCACTAGTCTTCTACTTAACATAGTCACTTCAATAACCAAACTGTAGACAAATTAGCATGCCTGAAACAGTCAAAAAAATTACTTTTGTATATGCTTTGTGATTCTAACTCTACTATTGAATTTTGTCAATATTTTTTTCTTTTAATGTACTGATACAGTACCAGTAGATTTTGCCAAGGTGTTTATGATGATGATGTTGATGATGGTGAAGAAGGAGGGAAAGATTTCCATATCAAATTTAAAAAAAACCTCACAATGATTTAGAGATGCTTTAATTTTGCACCATTCAGTTTCTTAGTTTAAATGATGAAGACAGCTTCATGGTTAAAATTCCACCTTTAATTTGAATACGCACTTCTCAGGCAGGTTTGATAGCTCCAGACAGTCACTCCATTTTTTTCTGTATTGGAAGGTGAAAAAAGAAGCTCTTATTTTTATGCTACCAAACTCTGTGTCAAAGGCTGTTACTTGTCAGTTATTTGTTCAACATGTAGCACAGTGACACCCCTGTTTTGATTGAAATTTAGTATACAACTGTACAACATTTGGATCTGAAAAAAAAATTTTGGGGGTTCTTTCTTTGTTGTGTGCCTTGCACAATTGCCTTTTTCCTAGAAAGCATTAAATAGCTCATCCAGCATTTCCAGGAGAATCTCCCAGGACGCTCTTCACAGCATAATATCTGCTGACAGCTGCTTAAACATGGTTATAATTTGCTCCTTATACAACAACTATGAGCCATAAAATGTAATGCATGTGTCAGACAAGGAAGTGCAGCTTTTTCCAGGGTACATAAAGGAAAGTTTCATTTTTTATCTCATCCTGAAAAATGGAAAAAAAAAAAGAAGATGAAACAGGGCTTAGTAGCAAAACACTAAAGGACACGACAATGCTAAAACAATATAATGCCTTTTTTTTGTTTTGGTTTGGTTTTGCTGGTTTCATTGCAGTCATCAAGGATTTTCATATGCCACTATGGTTTAATGATTCAGAATATCATTTGCAATAATACCTGGATAGTCCTGGGAAGCTTTACTCTCACAATACATTTTTATTTCTTTAAATGTCCAAAAACTACCTGATAAACTTGGTCCTGGATGAGTTCACATGCACTTTCCAGATTTATCTCACCATTTCTATGCAGGAAAGCAGTAGTGATACGTGAAATACCTCTTATTAAGTCCAAGTAGCTAAATTCCAAATACATTTTCACGAATTTAGTTGATGTCTCTGAAGCTACAAAACACAGCAAATTACAGTTAACACTCAAGCTGTCTTGTAGAGTATCAGATACAGCAAACCACCTAAATACATTGGCTAACTCACTGTGGTTAATATGATAGGATATCCCTGACCTGCAGACCTAGTAACTATAACCACTGGCTTAAAGGAAGCATATACATCTGTACATACAAATTGTATGTTCGGTCAACTTGCCTTAGTTTGTTTTCCCTTATATGCTTCTCTTTTCCCTTCTCTCTAGAAAGTAGATGAGGGTCTGAACTCCACAACTGTGTAATCCATCATTCCCCCACATATAGGAGTATGTGGTCCAAGCAGTGCCACTGATAGGCAGCTGCATGCATCACTCTGATTCAGTTTTAACAAAAAGACTTACAAAAGTTACTCTGAGGTAGTTCCAAAATCCACGGAAACCAATTGGAACTTCTGCACTAGTATCAGGCTGTGTATCAAAGTCTGTATGTTTTAGTCACCATAGAACATAAAATCTAGAGTTCTGTATCAGCTGATGTTTGTTGTGCTATTTCCTGTTGATAGCATGAGGGTCAAAAGAGGTTTTGGAAAGGAGCCTGCTTTTTACTGCCTTTAAAACGTAAAGTGTAATTTGAAAATTAATTAGTGCAAGTTTACATTTAAATGGTTGAGGATTTTTCAGCTAAGATTTATGTTTAAGCTCTCTAATCTCCAACTGACAGTGTTGACCAGAAAAACTAGAACTGGAACCAGAAACCTAGAACTAAGAACACAAATAATTCTGCATTTAGCTCACTGGAGTTTCAAAATGTTGTCAAGTGCTCCAGAATTTTTTCTATGACTCGTCATCAAATCAATATAAGCTTTCCCCAGGACACACTCAAATTGATTTTATTTACGGGATTTATTTCTTTCATTAGTATTAATTAAATTCAACTCTTCTGGACAAAACTTTCCTAGATACAGTCCTTTAGCCAAAATTCATACTTTGTAGTTGAATATATTTACAAGCAGGCTATGTTTTTTCTGTTGTACTTGTTACAATTGTTGCTATTTGTATGTACAAACAGCTCTTTTTGTGGCATGACTCAGTTCAGAAGATTTCAGTTTGATACTTCAGAGCATCAAGTCTGGCAATTTGTTTAAATAAAGATGAGGACAACATGAAGTGTGTCTGGCATACCAATCCTTTTAAAATCTGCTCTGCAAAGAAAAATGCTTTTGAATATTCAAATTCAGTTTCAAAAAAAGAAAACGCTTCAAAGTTATGCATTGTATCCTATGGTTAATACGACTTCACTCCCCACTGAATGCTCTACTTGTTACTTAGGAAGTGTGAAAGAGATTTCAGGGGTAGGTACTTGGTTGGCAGAACCATTACCATTTCATTTGATTTGCAATGTATGCCTGCCACTATGCAGTGCTATGCCTATTTACACATAACTTTTGTTTAAAAATTTATATCTGTCAGTATTTGCATAGAAGGGAATAACTGCAGTTCTAATTATCCCCCCCTAAATTATTTATATGGAATGTAATGTACTTCCTCTGAAGTACAAATATTTTGAAGACATAGAGAGAATAAACCATTTTACACCTCTGTGGCCACTGGTTGGGAAGGTTAGAGCATTTCTTATGCGCAAACACTCTATGTAATAAATCTGAGAATAAGTGAAAACTCTTACTTTGTCCAGTGATACCTTGCAAATCTTAACAACTGAGCTAGCTGTACCTGAAAACTAACAAACAAACAAAACCCAAACAAACTTTCTTAAAAGATTTTTTAAGTTCTTCCTTGCTTCCAGTTTGAACAGGAAAAAAATTATGATTTTAACTAGTTTGCCTACTTTGAAAAAAAAAGTCACACCAGTAGCTTTGAAAATGAAGGCTACAGGCTCTATCAAAAGGAAGGAAAAATCTTCTCTACTTCAAACTACTTGAGAGAGATTATTAGTCTCCTGTGGCACCAATAAACTGCTGATAGGAACTCAAAAGGCCTCATATGAAAAAGAGGAAAAAAAGTTTGGTAACAAAATGAGGCATTCAGCTTCTCCACGTGATAAACACCATGGCAGGAGCACTCTATGGAGAGGAACAATTTTAGCTGCAACTGAACATCAGCAATGGGTTAACCAAACACACATTTCAGCAATGCAAAAGCCATTACTCAAAACAATTAGATCTAGGTTTTGCAGGGTGGTTCAGAAACCTAAACCAACCAATTTCGTTTCTATTTCCAAGGAGCAAGCAATTCTGAAAACAAGACTTTGATTTCAGGTTGCCCAGGCTGCATATATGCATATATGTGTGTATGGGTATCTACATACACGCGTGGATATCTATGCATGTGCAGAAACAAAGCATTCCTCTCTGCCTTCCACATGCAAGAAGCCTGTGGTGCAGCCAGGCACAGAGTCATCAATTTAATTAAAAAGTTCCCAAAATCTTGACATGATTCATTTGTCTGACAATGTTGTCTTGCTGAGCCTTTCTCAGAAGGCTTCCTCAAACTTCACTTCCCTGTGAACTTGAAGATAGGCCACTGTTCAGCCTGCCTTAGTCTCCTTTCTCATTTGAACACAGTTTAAGTTGGTCAGATTGTTTTATTTTATTTTTATTGTCATAGTTCTAAGTTATTTGTATTGCAACACCATTTGGCTATTCACAAGAACAAGGGTCTCCTCACTGAAAGAGCTTATTCTGTTCACATTTGCATTTTAATAGTTTTTATCATTTTTATGGCGTTTCTCAAAGATTTTCACTGAAAACCTCAATGATTTACTTGCATTACACACATAAACCAGACACTCTTCAAGAGCTCCTCTGGTATCTTAGAAATGTTGCAAAGTCTTTGATCAGCTGATAGCAGTGTTCACCATATATTGCCCCTCTCAATGACAGCTATTCCTAACATGTTTTGTATTGCATAACTCTTCCATGAAATTTAAATAATTTTTTTTATTTAGAGAAGTGAAGAAAGATTTTTGGCAAGTCATGAAACTCTGAAATGGAATATCTTTCTTATTGATGGAATCAATACTTTTCCTTCCAAAACTGTCAACAACCTTAATAAGCCTCATATATTATTTTTTTAAAGGAAATGAGGAATTATACCAATGAATCACTAATGCTACTTTGTATTGTATCAGCACTTTAAAGTTATTTGACTGTTCTGAGTTATCGGAGGGTATAGTTGCCTTGGTGAAATACACTTAAAATTAATTCTTTTCAAAATTACTATTATTTAATGCTGCACGTAACAGCTTTCTATAGATAAACATGAGCTTTCATACAGACTAGTTGTATTATCCCAGATCACAGGCTTCCAGTGTCAATTAGATTTTGCAATAAAAAATTATCCCTGAGCAAACAAAATGAAAAAGAATGAAATCAGTTTAAAAATAATTTAAACCAGCAGTGTTCACATGAATTAGTTTTCAACCTGCAGCACAACATGGATTAAAGAGGTGGCATTTCATTAGAGAGGTTGCATTTCTGAGTGACCTAATTTTGGCCTTGCTCCAACAGGAGGGTTGGACTCAAGATGTCCCTTCTGAAGGGACTTCAGAGGTCCCTTCCAACCCCTGACATTTGGTGATTCTGTGATTTCAGAAGAGGGATGGGGTAAACTTACGCAAAGTCATTCTGTGAAGCCCAGGCAGTTTTGCAGTAGCCTGGATAAATTCTTCTGTGTTTTGAACAGTGGGGTAGAGATCACCTGTGTTCATCAGTTCCACCAAGCAGCTTTTTTCTAACTCAATTGCATTGTGATTGGAAAGTGTTTCTAGAGCACCAGAGATGCAGATTTCTAATTGCCACACAGAATTTCTCCATCCCTCTGCCAATGTGACTTTAAGCAGCTCTTTTCCTTCTCTCATGGATTCATGACCAGTTTGCATATTCTCTCCTACCCTTCATCTTGCTGGGTTAATGCACGCATGCCTTTAATCTCTTTTTACAGGATAGCCTTTCCAAACAACATGGATGTTCTTGTTGATAGTTTTCTGTGATACCTTCATTCAGAAGGGTTTTCCAGTGGTAGAGAGCATAGTGTTTCCTCACAAGATTCTCCCATTTCTTTAGGATTTATTTGTAAAAACGTGAAAGATGGATGTCTGTTTATCAGAGTGCATTGTTTTACTGACTTTCTGGTAAGTTTTTGAGTTTGTTTACATGATGATAGGAATCTCTTCCATCATATTTTACATCTCTACACAGTCTGTTTCATGCAAACCCTTCCTTACACCTTCCTGTGCATAGCTAGGGGGTAATGCCTTTATTAAAAGCTATGAGAACATGTCCAAACAAGGTAAATTAACTAGATCTTCTACATTTAAGCACTTTAATAAAGTCCCTAAGGTAGAGGAAACTGACCTCTGAAATTAATCTCTGTATCATACAGCTTTTTCTTCCAATCTAGTGGATGTTTAAACTTCTAAATTAAAACCCCTTTAAGAGAAAGAAAAGGAAAACAAAATAATGGCTTTTTATTATCCGTCACATGCACAAAGAGATTAGTGAATTCCTACCTGTATGAGTAGCAGAAATCCTTGCTGCAATGAATACTGGCAGCATAAGGACAAGGATACCACTAATGGTGTTCTTTCCATATTTGAGTGTGCTAATGGCTGTTATCAGTGACAGTATATTTCTAATATCAAAGAGAGGAGCAAATCAAACTGAGCATTCACATTTATAGAATGTGAATTCACATTTATTCACTTATTCCTCTGGGGTTCTGTGCATTCTTCCTTTGAAGTATCTTCCACTCTTCTGATAGATTTTTCAATACATTTTGATGTGACAGGGGATCTGACAGGATACCAAGAGTTTAAGGGTTTAAAACACAAACAAAAGACCACAGAAGTTTGTAAGAGTCTTTCCATTTCCTTTCATGGTGTATAAGTCTGTTCCTCAAAAAAATTTCCTTAATGAAACCTGGGATTTGAATGCTCTATGGTCATGGATACATTTGGTTCTTTTTCCCTTTATTCTCCCTTACAATATTTGTATATTTAAAGAGCTTTTGGCAAGGTTCTTCATCAACAGTTCTTAAGAAGCTATTTTGACACTAATTAATAAATTATTAGAAGGCAAAGGAAGAAGGGGAGGACTAGTGGCCACCTTTAGAGTGGTCAAGGTCACAAGTGGAATATTTCTGTGATATGCAGTAAGGTCAGTGGTTTGCAACCTTATCCTGAGAGATCTGAAAGCATGGGCAGCTAGTGGATTGACAAATGTTTGCTGGTGTTATAAAATCAGGCGGGATAATAAAAACTAAAGCTGGTTGTGAAGAATTAAAGAAAAACTTCATTGGTAAGCAATGAAATGGTTAGTAAAATTCTAATAAATGTGATGTGCCTGAGAAAGATAACTTCACTTACATAATTATGAACAAAATTAACAATTACAACTCCAGAGGGAGAGGGTGGAATTACTGCTTGAAAGTCAACAGGGCATCAAAATCAGAATAGAACGGTAGAAAAAATTATTTGAGGTAAAAAGCTAGAAATGCTGTGCTTGTGTGCCTCCAGTGCCACTCACATCTTTGCTACCATGTGCAGCTTACATCGTCCTAGCTGCAATCAGGTACAGTAGAAGTGGCATTACCATTTCACAAGGGGTAAATAACACTCCTTCCCTGGGCAAAATGTCATTCTGTAGATTTACTACAGTGAAAGATTTTCCTAAAAAATTCAGATATCATTACAGGCAAAAAAACCTACAAACAAACAGACACACAAAAACCCCAAACAACTGTTCCATTTGGAAGAGGGAGGACTGTATACAGAGGAGGAAGCTGTAATATCTGTGTGTGTATTGGTGTGAAAGACATGGAAAAGGTGAAACATGAATTATTATGAAGTATTTATCGCAGAACAAGAGCAAAAATCACCAAGTCACAGCTTTAAAACAAATGAAAATATTTCCCTCACTCACACATTCCCCAAAGTGCTTAATGAAACTGAAAAAAAGATCATGCAGGGACCAAAATGGAGAATATTCATGACTGAACATCAAGAGCACTGGCTTGAATACATCCTCTAGTACTGAAATTCTGAAGACACAGAATCACAGAATCAGACAGGTTGGAAAGGACCTCTGAGATCATCAAGTCCAACCCTTAATCCACTGCCACCGTGGTTACCAGACCATGGCACTGAGTGCCACATCCAGTCTCTTTCTAAAAACCTCCAGGGATGGAGTATATACCACCTCCCTGGGCAGCCCATTCCAATGCCTGATCACCATCTCTGTAAAGAATTTTTTCCTAGTATCCAAGTTAAACCTCCCCTGGCAGAGCTTAAGTCCTTGCCCTCTTGTCTTACTGGGAGCTACTTGGGAGAAGAGACCAACACCCCCCTGGCTACACCCTCCTTTCAGGGAGTTGTAGAGAGTGATGAGGTCTCCCCTGAGCCTCCTCTTCTCCAGGCTGAACACCCCCCAGCTCCCTCAGCCCTTCCTCACAGGACTTGTGCTCGAGTCCCTTCACAGCCTCCTTGCTCTTCTGATCATAATCTGGATCACTCTTTGTCCCATTCTCGTCCATTTCCCCCTCGTACCAGATAACAGACTCAGTCAGTAGGAAAATCTTTGACCAGTGTTTGAAGGACCTGTGTTTTATATAAAACTTTGACTGATAGTCCTTTGGTGTGTTTCTCTAGACAAGCAAAAGGACTTTGTACTCAGTTTAACTACAAGGCTGTTCTCAAGTTCTTAGACAAGTGAACTTTTATGTAGAAAAAATGTTTTGTCAGTACATCCTGCACAAACTTGAACTCCATGCTCCCACTTGTCAAAAAAACCCCTTGCCAGTATGTTCAGACAACTACTGAATCCATCTGAAAGACAGGAAAGCTGCTGAAAAGCAAATGAGCTTGGCTGGGGCATTGTTTTTACACAAGAAAAAAAATCCTGCCCTAGGGATCACTGCCCAAGTCCAAGGGCTTTACGTAGTTACAAAATTGAATTCTGTCTGGACTCATGCACCCAGGCAGATTACTTTTTCACATAGGTCTCAGGAAATCAGCCAGATGTTGCCTGTTAGGGAGACGTTACTTAACAATTTAAATGTTAAGGAGAGTATTATTACTATTTCAAAAGTAGTCCAGCCATAGGAAGTACTAAAAGCATGGAAAAGACCTCTGGCTAAAGCAGCAGCAGTAAACCCAGAAACTAACCAGGTAAATTTTAATCTTTTGTGGCTAGGTGTACAGAGTGCTCCACATTAGCCAAATCATTGAAGAATAAGCTACACATTACTAGGTTAACTCCTGGATGAATTTCATCATGATTTTCAAATCCCAAAGATGGATTTGTCACCTTTATCCAAACTACTGAGTGATCTCATGAATGAAGAAAGTCATCTGCAGTCAACAGGATGTTTAGATAATTTCATTATTCTATTTCTTTCTCTTCTCCCACAGTGACTTATAGTAGCTTTTTTTGAATTAAGCAATGTGGAAAATTTGCAAACTACTCTTATCTTCAGGGCTGGTCATGGTCTATGGTCTAAGTTCATTGCTATATTAATGAAATTGTTTTTTCATTATATTATATGGTTGGTCATCCTTACCAGGTCAGACTGATTGTGTGTGACCAGAGACATATAAAAAGAGCAAAGCTGAGTTATTGGTATGTGAGTTTTCTCTAAGGTGGGGAGCTGAGCTTATGGAGTTAGAGAAGTAGAGTCCTGGTTCTGATGGAGTGTTTAAAGGCTTTTCTTTTGTAGTGAATCCTTTTGCAGAATATCATAATTAGGGGGGGAAAAAAAAGAAAAAAAAAAAAAAAAGAAAGAGGGAAAACCAACTATTTTATTAGTACAGGCTGGAATGAGATTAAAATTAAAATCTAATTGTCATACCACATTCCTATAAGGTAGTCACAAATGGCATGTGCATGCAAAATCCCACCTGTGTGAAGAGTGAGAGAGAGCCATAACTGATCCCCTCAGGGAAAAAGTTACAGATAAAAGGTTCTATGTCAGACAACAAAACACACCATCTTTTTCCAAGGAAAAAGGATAAAGAAAATGCAATGAGATCCAATTAACTAATGTGAGCAAGCAAAGATAAAGGGCTTTCTTTGAGCCAGGAGGACCAGAAGGGTTAAAATGACATTCCTGGTGGTCATGTTTATTACAAGGCTAAATCATAAAAACTGAACCTAAGGCAACAAGACCCACCATCATCTATCTGTTGTAGAACAACCCAGTCTTCTCACGAAATAAGCAGTCCATACATTTCTAGGAGTATCTGCAGTTCACCAAAGCACCCTCCACTGAACTCTTCAAGGCAGAACGTGAGACCCAGGCACTCCATCCTCTTTCAACCTCACTTTTAAGCCTTCAAAAGAGTCCAAATCTGTTTCCCTCCCCTGAACCTTCGCCGGGAACCAAAGTCACAGCTTCCCCTGAACCAAAGACAGTGCTGGATTCTGTCTCTTACCTCTTTCATTTATATATGAAGGTGGCAAAATTTTACAGTTGTCCTCTACATTAAAATGAAATAAGTATGTTTCAGATGCCTGCAAAATACCAATAGGCAATATACCATGGTTTGATATTTTCTCAGAAAGAATATCTTCTATTAAAAATAAATAAATCATACTTCTAATCCTTATAGTAGGGAAGCAGAGATTCTGAACAAAGCCAAATACAATGTTCTTTCCCTGTATCCCAGACAAAAGTCAGATAAAATACAAGTTTGAAGACAACAACAACAGACATTTACTCTGGAATATAGTAATTCCAGTAATTTCACAATGTAAATCTTTAAATCTCAATAGTGTCCCCCTCTTTAATGTTTCAGCCTTAGTGCATCTCTCACTTTAAAAATTGTGTCACTCTTCTTAGGTTGGCAGACTTATATGGGAACTGCACAGAGTCTGTATCTAAGTAGCCTCACTATTGGCAGAAATTCTAAGTACTTCTTCTAAAATTTCCCTTTTATTTGGAAAAAGGGTATTGGACTTCAAACACTCATTGTTAATAGAAGTGACAGTACAAAGAAAGGTGACATTAAGTCTATGTGGGTCATGTTCAGCCTTATTAAGAAAGAAGGCAACATGTAGGCGGGAAAAGAGCAATCTGAAAACACTTTTGATTCCAACAGTTTATCTGGGTAGAAAAAGGAGACACTTTACAACCTGTTAAAGTCAGTTCTGGGTTTTCAAGGTGGTTATTTTTCTGATGCACATACAACAACTGGAAGAAAACAGTAACTCTGGTGACAGCCAGAAGAGCTTTGGTTCTCTTATTAAAATCCTTCAAAAAATATATAATTCGGAAAGGCTGGATCTACCTCAACCAGCACCTGTGTTTTCATAGAATGGTTTGGGTTGGAAGGGACCTTAAAGATCATCTAGTTCCAACCCCTGCATGGGCAGGGACACCTCCCACTAGATCATGTTGCTCAAGGCTCCATCCAACCTGGCCTTGAACACTGGCAGGGAAGGGACAGCCACAACTTCCCTGAACAACCTGTTCTGGTGTCTCACCAGCCTCCCAGGACAGATTTTTTTCCTAATGTCTAGCCTAAATTTCCTCTCTTCAAGCTTGAAACCATTGCCCCTCGTCCTCTTGCTACACATCCATTCAAACAGTTCTACCCTAGGTTTCTTGTAGGCCCCCTTCAGGTATTGGGAAGTTGCTATAAGGTCACCTTGGAGCCTTCTCTGGGCTGAACAACACCAGTGTCCTCAGCCTAACTTCATAGGGGAGGTCCTGCAGCCCATTGATCATTTTTGTGACTCTCCTCTGGACACACTCAAGGAGCTTCACATCCTCCTTATATTGCAGACTCTGGAACTGGATCGAGTACTCCAGGGGGGGCTTTGTTGATAATAGTATTTTCAGAGGCTTGTGCTATAGGCAGCTTGCATTCGTGAGGTGATTTTCACTTGTAAACACCATGCTTGGAAGACTGCTAGTGATAATCTATACTACCAGCCAAATTGTAAAGATTATAGGAAAAAACGTTTTTTTAAAAAAGGCCAGAGAATAATGACATTCCAAAGTCAACAAAATATGAAATTAAAATAGGGTTTTTCACATACTCCATACTTCTGAAGTGACTGTGCTGACAACTCTGGTCCGAAAAAGTTTCCTGTTAACACATATTTAATACTCTAACCAATGTACCATATCAGTGGGATAAAACCTTCTATTGGATATCCAGGATATGCTTTGG
This sequence comes from Florisuga fusca, assembly GCA_038090715.1. Taxonomy (NCBI): domain Eukaryota; kingdom Metazoa; phylum Chordata; class Aves; order Apodiformes; family Trochilidae; genus Florisuga; species Florisuga fusca. Next base: position 12,464,420 of record JAAWXA010000004.1, on the reverse strand, counting down.
GATAGACTTGGGGTCTACAGCTTCATAGGCTTTGGGTTGCTGATCCTGAAGAACTTCTCGAAGCACTCTGCAACAGGTGTATTTCCACCTTTTCCCTTGATTGTACTGATCCAAGTTGATTAATCCAATTGATTTGGATGTACTGATCAAAAAAAACAGGAGTATAAAATGAGGTCCATGACACTGATGGGAGGAAAACTGCTTGTGTTAAGACCCTGAAAGCTCATCTCCCATAGCAGAGAAGATGAAGAAGTCTACAGACTCTTTTTCCCTGATCTCTGAAGGCATATATGAATTAAGATTTGGTCTGTCCTGTGTCAGTTTGCACAACATACTCAATGGGACCAAGAAATGCTTGCAGGTCTCATTGTTTGCTAGAGCAATTAAGATAAATCTTGAATATCCAGGCAAAAGACATCATGCAGCAGTAGAAGCTGACTGGTTGCAGAGAAAATAGTTGTTATCTTGCCAAACTTCTGATAATCTCCTTGTTTTCAGCACTGGCGTGTAAACACTTCTTATTAAACCAGTGTTCCATTTGGCATAAATATTAAAAAGAAAAAAAAAAAAAAAAAAAAAAAAAAAAAAAAAAAAAAAAAAAAAAAAAAAAAAAAAAAAAAAGTGAACCAGACATATAGCTGACAAAATTACTTAAAGTTGTGATACACTGGTGGGGAGAACAGGAATTTTAATTACATGTGAAAAGGAGAGTTATTAGCTAGTATTAATTAATTAAAAATTAGCAAGTAAGCATATGAAGCCAAAAGCTGTTCTTTAAAATAGAATAGTTTAGTGACATGTATTTGGTGTTGATAGTGAGGTTTTGGCAGCAGGGGAGCTGCAGTGGTGACCTGTGTGGGAGGAGGACAGGGGCTGCCCTGTTCTGGACACAGCCAGTTCCAACTGGCTCTGCAACAGACTGATAACAGATCCCTGCTTTTATCTCAACCCAGAAGCTTTTTCATCTTATTTTCTCCTCCTGTTCTGTTAAGGAGTGGGAGTGAGTGAGCAACTGAGAGGGCTTCGGGCCAGCAGCCAAGCTCAGGCCATCACACTCTGGTATAAGAAAGTGATAAATATTGCAAAAATAAGGTACGTTCTTATTCTGTTTAGTACTTACATTGTAGAGAAGCTTGACTTCTCTTTGACTTATCTCGCTTCTCCAGAGCCCACTTCTCTCCCTTTTACTGCTCTCAGCAGTACCTTTCCCTGTGAGTCTTTTTTCAGCTCTCTCTGGAAAAGTTGAGAGCAGTTGTACAAGCATGTACAGATATGTACAATCACAACCATCATGGTAACCCCCAAAACAATATCACTCTCTCATCATCTGAATGCTACCCTATCCATCTGCAGCTGGCTCTTCAGGCTTTTTAGCCTGCTGGGATGTGCTGTTAGATCCATTCCTGGAAGGGTTTTTTTGAGCATCACTACCAATCCCACAACAACTTACTGCATGGCAACAATCCTGTGTAAAACTCTTTTCTGAATTGAGGAGGAGAGTGATATCTATTTGTTGGGAAGAATGCAAAAATGGAGACTGCAGCAAACACCAGTGTGGTAGAAACACAGCTCGATTTTATTAATTGTCACACAGCGCTATATAGAACTCAGAGGCCACGCCTCTTTAGATAACAAATTCTTGCAGTTAGCTACATCCGATTTCCCATCCTGTTATTCTTCTTTTCTGCTGCCAACTCCCTTATCTTTTGCCTGTAGCTGATCTTTTAGTAACCTTGAAGCTGGGCCTCAAGGCCCTTAGCTCACTCTGGCTAAAGCTTAATAATCAGGATTGCTCACGTGTCCATTTTCTTCCAAAAACTCTCCAACACCTATTGATGTCTTTACAGCCAACAGATGAGCTGAAGGAACGGAGAAAGCCAACAAACTTTGTAAGAGGCCTGATGACTGGATTCAGAGAGGAACACCTGTGGCAGCTGACCACAGTAGCAAGAATTTAAACAACCATCCAGCCATTCCATAGCCTTCCTCAGCAGCCATGATTCACTGCCATCCACTAAGACTGACAAACTTATAGATTTCTAGACCCACTGCAGAAAGCAGCATGTAACAATCTCTCTGAACATTCCAGGCTGCTGAAATGACCACAGATAAGCATTCCATCTTTAAAACACTCTCCAGCACTGTCTTCTTTGTTTGCTGTGTATTTGGCAGCCACAGTTCTCATAATCAATTAAAACAGGTGAACACTGAAAGGGTAAAAATCCAACCTTATAACTGGGGTGATAGTTGTGGCTAGTGGTTTAGTGCTGATGGGACTGACAGCCAGGTTAGTTTGCGTGCCTGCCTGGCAAGCTGAATGCACAGGATGCTGAAACATTTCATCAGATCAACCCAGTAGCAGCATCAGATGATACAACCCACAGTGTCAAACAGAACAGTTTTCCATTTTGGGACCCCTGATAGCTGCCACTTTCTGCACACCTGCCAACTAACCAGTAAGAAAGCCATTGCAAATAGGAGTTACATGATTCTTAGGCAACTGTACTTTGCCCCATTCCCCCTCCAAAGCCAAATATTGTCTCCAAGACCTAAGGATCTGTGTGCCTGCAGGAGACAGAATAACGTGGGTTAAGGTTTTTTGGGTTTTTTTCCATAAATATATAAATATTTTATTTTCAGAAAGACATACATAGTTCCTGAATTTACATGTCCTAATTAAAAAGTCATTTTCTTGGCAAGCTACAAGTTTATTTTAATATCCTCTCCTATATTCAGAACAAGATCAAACCAAGATACAAGATGCTAAAAGTGGCTGTCTAAAACCATGTCATTTATTCCATGCTAGGCCCTCAAATAGCTGCTTTAATTTTCTGAAGTACTAAATATCTATAATCTCAAATGAAGGAAACAGCATGAGTTTGGATGCTAAAATGCCAGTAAGTGTTTTGAAAAAGAAATCTCTTGAAGTGTCCAACCATTGGCTTAGGAATGTGTCTCCAAACACACATTTTTCAGTTCAGCCAGTCCATATTTTTGTAACGGAGGAAATTAAGGATGTGTTGGCTGGACATATAGTTAAATGTGAAGACTGCATGCTTAGCAAAAAAAGAACCAAAAAACAAAAAATCCCAAACCAAAACAACAGAAAGCAAACAAACAAACTAATAATCTTAAATACTCAAACTGACATGATGACAGCTATATAACTGAGTATGTGAGTATTTATAGATGACTGAGATGTACACAAGATTGAATTTATGAGTTTATATATACGACTGTGGTAAGAGATTGTTATACAATACATGGCTGTTGTACGTGACATATATGAGACTGTTATAAGAGACTAAATTGGTTAGCTACTAGTTCCAATAACATTCCAAAGACCTAGAATACCAACAAAACCAATTATCTGATAGAAGTATCTGTTCTCTTTCCAGAGACTTCCTTAGCAATTATTGTTTTAAATAATTTGTTTTTCCTCCTCAGTGGTTAAAAAGCATCACTAAACAAACAAAACATACCTTTTAGCTATAATGATTTGAACATTGAAACAATCTCATTCCTGACTCATTCAGTAATTTCTATCCCTTGGAAATACAATAATAACATATATATGTCTCAAATTCCTGTCTCCAGAAAGGTGAGGAAGCACTTGGACTTCAACAGACCAACAGGGTCTTCATGCTGAGGTTAGGTAGTAGGGCGACAGGAACACCAAATGAAAATTTTTATTGTAATGCAAATAAGGATTACAATTATAGTTGCTGTGGAAACCCTAGATCAATTTTTTTCTGAGTTTGGAAAAATTAAAATAAAAGCATCTGAAAAACATGGGAGAAAAAGTATGTCCATAAAGAAGGAAAAATCATGTGGGAACAAGCTGTAATTTCAGAAGTGTGTGGCCAATCATTTAAGTGGCTAGACAGCATGAGTGAAACCTGTGGAGAACATAAAACTCACTGTATTTGGCCAGTGCATAAATAAGTTGCATAAATAAGGGACCCTTACTGGTCCCTTAGTAGAAGGCTGCAATGCCATGACAGCCCTCCAGATACATCTAAATTCTGTCATGCTGCTGCCATGTAAGAAAGGACATTGCAAAAGAGCAGCACAACCAAGGCATGATTTCGTACCTTTCCTCTTCTGCAAACAGGTTGACCTGTGTGAGGTGGAACCACAACAGAAATGTTTCTGATGGAGCTGTACAGCTGGAAGAGCTTCTCTAGTGTCCAACAGGGCCCAGAGGCTTCACAGGCTCCATCTTCTGTTGTGGTGCTGCTACTGTTTTCTGTAGGTTATAGGAAGTTGGCCTCTTGGCAATATCAGATTTTGTGTGCACATCCAGGAAGCAAGGCCTCAGAAACCTTTTTTTTTTTTTCCTTCAGCATTTGCAGATTAATGTCAGTCAGCCAAACTCAGACCTCCCTTTTCCCTTCACTCATAGCCCAAAGGAACTGATGTAGAGGGGTCCTGGTCTGCAGCTTTGAGCCACATGCTCACCCTACTCAGACAGGGATGAGAGCCCAGCCACAGAGAAATTAATCGTGCCCCCTGAGCATTCTTCATACTGGAACCTGAAGATTATTGCCCTGACTCAAGGCTGCTTTCCAATCTGAAGTCCCAGAGAGACAGATTTTTTGTGTGTGTTGCTATGTGAAAGTTGTGGGAGGCAAGGGTTAGATGCTGGACACACCAGGATAACCATTTAAGACTGGGGCCTTTTCTCCTTGGAGGCAATTCTTCCTAGCTCTGTTTTGTTTTTAACAGTATGATTCCCCTTTCTTCCCTAAGATACCTTCCTTGTGTGGAATATATCTGTTTTTTCTGATCAACAAGTATTATTTTCTTTCCCTTTTCAGCTTCCATCGGTAGCAGCTGGAAAAACTTTGTATATTATTTATTGAAGTCCTTTAACTGCAGTTTTAAAAGTTGTGTGTAAGCTTTTATTTTAAAAAATATTGCTTCTAGGCTGCATATGTGCAGGATCCATCTTTCCCCTTCCTCCTGCCTTTGGCACCTGTATCTTCACTTTCTTGTTTTGTAACTACAAAGTAAGGCTGAAAGCCCTTTCAGATGATCAGGGTAGGCCTGTGCATCAGAAGCACTCGCCTTTGCAGGCCATTCATCACTTGAGTTTTGACACAAAAAACAAAAAATGGTTTATTAACCAAAAGTCTCATTTTGCCTAGTCAGAGGAAAATACAGGCCAAGAAAATGTCATGCACATCATCACACCCAAGCTCAAACTTAGGTGAGATTCATCAACTCAGTCTGCTATGTAGGGTGTGATACAGTTCCTGCAATTCAATGAAGCTAGAGCTGCTGGAGGTCCCTGGTATACATCACTCTCACTTTTTAAAGTCAGTTTCTAGTTCTCAGATTTATGGGGAAAAGTTTAGAGACATAACCAAATTCAATGACACAACTTCAGAAAACAAATAAACCTCCTCTTTATTCTTATTGTAAGTATACAGTGGCCTCTTGTTGTGGGTCATCCTGGTATAAATCCCAGTCCCAGCCAGCCCAGGTGTAAGTGAGTATCTGTAAATGAATAAATAGACATTTAAACTGAGGGGGCAAAGGTGGTGGCCAAGTAGGAATTTTACTTACCTCCCCCTTCCAACAGACAATTGATCAGCATTTGACGTAGGAACAGCACTTCTGTCATAAAGCACACTACATTGCAAGGGCAACATGAACAGTACTGTACATACAGTTCTTTCAAAACTTTCCTTACTTTCAAAACTTTCTGCTATGCAGAAATACATTCTCCATCAAAACTGGAGAAAGGCCTTTCCCTTTGGAGTTCGAAACTTGGGTAAAGGAAACCTTTACCCAAAGTAAGGTAAAGCCAAACAATTCTGAATTTTTTATTGTTACTCTTCATTCTTTAGAATAAACCAAAAAGATCCACAGCACAATAACACACTATCAGGACTAACAGTTCAACCACCACATCTTTCTCCTCTCTTTCATGCCCTGCTGTCACCCATCCCTTCCACCTCACAAGGCACCAGCAGATTTCTGAAATCTCAGACACTGTGTGACATCTGCGGGGCTGTTCACCCTCTGTTGAACCTTTTCTCTGGGAAACAGTGACTTCTCCTCATCATCATCTTCCTCCCTCTCTGCCCACGCAGCCACCCTGCGTGTTAAGAACTGCAGCATCCACTGTGACTCTACCCACGGTGCCGTGACTGCCATCCAAGCCACTTGCCCAAGGAAAGTTGGGAATACCGTTGGAATTACTAGGAGTTTATGTGGGCAGTACATGATTATGTGGAAACAATTATGTATCAGTTCAGCTGCAGCCCTTGTTGCTGATGTCTCACAGTAGAAAGAAATCTGTATCTGATTAGCTGCCCATTAATTTTAACTTCTCCTTTGTCATTACTACTGCAAAACACAGGTTTGCCCTTGCACTGACTATCCTTGTTTGTGATTACTGTTGCTCAGACACATTAGCATTCCTGTTGCGAAACTGAATTTCAGTCTGTCACCTAATCTCTATCTCACTGCTGTAGAGTTCTGAGACCAGGGCAGTCCTCTGCAGCAGTCTTTGACTTACTGCCCTCTGGGAATTTGATTATCGTGCTATTTACGACTGTCCTTGCTTGAGATGACCAGAATAAAAAAAAAAATAAATAAAAAAAAGTGGAATAACTGAATATTTTTGTTTGCATATCTCACTGCCCATGGAGGGTTCCATCAGGCCATGCATTACCTCCAGTAATGTCAGGTACACAACAGGGAGTGGTGACAGGGAAGCCAGATGGGAACAGTGTCACAGTGATCTGAACTGAGAAGTATCTACTGCCTTGTGCTGGAACTGTGAAACCTCTTGGGAGCAAGAAAAACTGGGTAAATAGGAAGGGAGGCTGCTCTGCTGAGGTCCATCTGTCTTTCTCTTCATCCACACTATCTTAACTTGCATTGTTAGAACACGTGTGTTCAGTTCTTTAAAACAACTACCACATTTATCAGTCAAGTGTCAATAAAATATCTGACCCTTGATTAAAAGTTCAATGTGAATAATGGGAATTATATTTTATTCTGATTGCTTACTAGAGGATATATTTCAAGACATAACCTTGATATGTTTCTCTTGTTTTCTGGTGGACTTTACATACAGTATACAAATCCTGTAATGGTCAACACACCAGTGCTCAGAAATGAAAATGAAAAGCTCACATCAGGGATAAGTTTAGGAATGGAGCTTTTGAAAGAAAATTTGTTTTTTGTGCTGAAACACAAAACAGAAAAGAGAAGAGCAGGGCTTCAAGGCAAAAGAGAGCTAGTGTGTTTATGACCTAGTTAGGATGTGGTACCTTCCTTTTCTGCTAAGTGCATTGATTTCTTGGTCACAATCTTGTAATGCAAATAGGGCAGCTGAAGATAAATTACTCTTCATCTCAGTTACAAGCAGGTGTTCACAAAATCAAGAGGAAAGAAAACGCAGTTCACATCTTGGTAGTCTGTGGGGTTGCTTGTTTGTTTGGGTTTTCCCTGCCCTCCCCACAAGAAGCTCTTGTACGCCTCTAATTTTAGCATGATACGGGGACACAAAATTCAGGGCAGTAATTTTCATGGATTGTAGCTTTCTTTTATGCATTGCGATCCCTTTTTTAAAAAGCATAAAAATGTGGGAGCTCTAGTATTCCTTGTGTCTGGAAGGCAAAAGATTCTTAGCTGCTGTTGACACTTTCATATACAAAGCAGCAACCTACAGAAAGACGTCTCCTTTATGAAATTCAGCTTTATCAAAGCAGACAGCTGTCAGCTTCTTACCCGCAGCACACATGAGGAGCCATGTCCCAGCCTCCTCACGCTACACCAGGGATTATTCTAAGGTTGCTGGCTGGCCTCCACCCTTCCCTCCCATGAAACATATACATGAGGGACAGCTAGCAAAAGCCCCTCCGATGCTTCTTAAGGCACAGCCACTCCTTGCAGACTGGGGACTGTCCGCTGTCCTCACCCTCACCACCCTTGGCTCCACTGCCCATAGGATCTTGCAACTTAGAGCCCTGTGTGCAGACACAGGGGCCCACCAGCACCCTGAGGATAGGGCTCAGCCTCCTGCCCACTCCAGGAATCTCCACAGGCAGAGAACATTGGTTGTGGTTCATCAGCTCAAGCTCGTGGGAAATAGAACTGAGGTGGCAGTGACCGTGCCAGCCCCTCTCTGACTGTCCTGGTCTCCATCCTCCCAAACACTGTGCAGATGCTTGGGCCCAGGTCACAGCTGGAGCACTGCTGGCTCCTCACCTCCGGCACAGAAGCAGAGCCTGGGGATCAAAACCTAGGATGTCTCATGGAAATGCAATGGCACCAAAACAGTTCATGGGAAGACAAGACAGACATGCCAAAGGGTGTATGGGGAACCTCAGAGTAAAATTCCACTGAGGTGGAAGTCAGGCTTTTGTGGACATCACGGACCCCATAGGTCCTCTGTTTCTTTCATGAACCTGAGTGTTTGCATGGAATAGAAACTAAAAGAGGTTTTTCTTCAGATGCTTTTGTTTTGTTTTTCTCTTCCTTATATTTTCTGCCTAAAGCCTTCCCTATTCCTCAGAGATCCCCCTATGGTGAGACTGAATTGTTAATGAACTGTTTTCCAAAGTGTAGCCTGAAAGTGTCCACACTACTGAGAAGCCAGACTTCCCCCACAACAGAATGGAGTCTGCTTGTCTTCCCCCACAGACACCAAGGATAGCAAGAAAGCTCTTTCCTGATGCTTAGGATCCACAGGCACAATTCAAACACCACAGCCACAGTCTGCACTGGATGCTGGCTTGATAAAATGGGAGAGCCATGAAACAGCAGTTTCATTTCCCCTGTGCTTTGCTGCTTCTTCTGCACATGATATTTAAAGAGCATTATGGGATTCTGTGTACTTAATAACCTCTCTCTCAGAAGGATTTGGTTGCTGAATATAACTAAGTATCTATGTGATTAGGTTTCAGGCATTTTGGTACGTTTTATTACATTTTCTGTTACTTTTTTTTTTCTTTTTTTTTTTAAGAAAAAGGAGAATTCAGCAGGGAGGAAATGCTGTTTTCTGCCAACAGTCTTATTGCCAACTCTGTATCTTGCAAACTCCCAGGATAATGCTTGTCCCTCAAGATGTGTCTGATTTTTAAGCTTCACAGAGTTGAATTTTGTAACTGTAGTAATATTTCAGAAATATATGGCCACCACCGTCTCCAGTTACCTCAGGCTGAAAAGTCAAATACCTAAGCAGACACAGGCTGCTCACATATTGGTAGTCTTAAATTTCTCTGTCCACCCAAACTGCTCGTGCCCTCAGCTTCTCCTCTACACATTCTCCTAATATTGCTCCTCTTTCATGCCACCTTTTCTCCATTACTCACACAATGTCTTTTCTTATCTTATCCTCATCATCTTCTTTCCATCCTGCTGTGTTCCCAGTGGACTCCATCTCATGTCCCATTCTTTTGCTCCATCTCTGTGCTGCATTCTCCAGATTTTCCACCACTCTCCTGTCTACTCACCTTTCTGACTTACCCTTTCTCACACCTGCTCTCCTGCCCCAGTTACTTTTCTGCTGCCACCCTCCCTTTCTTCCTTGACTCTTCTAGCTGATCCATGGTTTGAGGAAGACATTACCACGGCAGTGTCATCACCAAGGAAGGAAGCAAACAATTCTGCTGCTGAGGATCTGTCTGCACACATACTACATTTCAGGCGTGGGTGCTTTGTATCCATCAGTACATCTGAGGTCTGAAATTAGAAATCTGAAATCTTAATCATATGCTCAGTAATGGGGCCAAAATATTGCCATGGTGAAATAACAAGAGGAAGGACCAACGATAAGACATTGAAAAATGACATTTCAACAAGGCATAAGTTCCCACATGAAAAAAAATTCTCAGACTACTCCTGTACTATAGTGTCTCTTATTTTGACCAGAATAAAGGAGGATTTGTTCCCATGAAATCAAATCAGTTTCAGCTTTGGGACTGGGATGATCCGGTATAGGAGTATCTGCAGTATTTTTGCCCATCTAGAGAGCTTTTTCCCCTGTGCTGACATGCTTTATCCCTGCTCCATGCTCATCACTCTTCCTGACAGCATGCCTGTAAAAGGCACAGCACTGATAGCTCCCATAGGAGCTGGCAGCTGTATACAGACCATACCTCTCCTCATGTCTGTTGGGACTGGGACTGAGAGTAGTGGGCTAAATTTACACAAAGTTTTGACTGTTCCTTAGAAAAATCTCTATAACAATAGAGTTGGTGAAGAGAAGCAGTTGATTGCTGGGGGATTCCGAAGAGTTTTTGTCTCTGTGGGGACTCCATGGGAGTTTTTGGGAAGAGGTCAGACTGATATCTCTCAGAATAGGTTTTGGTAGAAATCCTGCCCTGGAGCAGAAGATGCTTTGAATGGCTTCCTGAGACCTGACAGGCAAATCTGCTTGAGGGTTCTCTTGTGGCCATTTTTGCAGTTGTGCAAAATGACAAAAAGGAGTTTCCTTCTCCTTATGTTTGCTTAACACTCCACCCCCCTTTTAGAAACACACATATTGTAATTTCACAGTGTATGTTTTCAGATGTGCTTAGCTTTACTTACAACATATTTACTTATAACTGTTAAAGCTCATTTAGCTTCATATCTGGACTATTTCTATTTTACATCTAACCAAGGAGTGGAGGTTTTATTTTCTGACATCCCTCACACTAAGCTGGATTTTACATGAAATCTCAGAAATGCATTAATTTCCCTATAATGTTTTTTAATTTTTAATGTTCTAGTCAGCCTATCTGCCAGATACCTTAATTACTCCTTCACTCTTTCTACCACACTGCACAGAATACAGCTCCTGGCTATTTTCTGACCTTTTCTTTTTTTATAATTCATCCCAGTTTAAAGGGGGTGGGTTTGTGGGTTTCTTTGTTTGTATTGTTTCATTTTTAAATTTTTGCCTTACATGAAAGTGGATGTTGCCATTTATTTATTTTTCTTCTGATTATATTTCACAACTTTTTTTTCTTTTCCCTTTTTTCTTTTTTCTTTTTTCTTTTTTTTTCTTTTTTTTTTTTTTCTAGAAGGCAGAGAGACTTTTTAGGTTCTTCCTCAAAGATGTTCCAGTTCCTTTACAGCAGAACCTGTATTGAACTTTCCCTTGCAGAGCAAGAGAGCCTTTGTTCATGGACGTATATAATATCAATATATGTTAGCTACAGAAATATTGAGAGATGTTTTCCTTTGCATTTGCATGTATGCTGTTGCAGGCTGGATTCCCTTATTGGGCTGTAAGGTCCTTAAGGGTCAGGCTAGGGTATTGCATACGACATCCATATCAGGTGTATGGAAGAGGAAAGGCTATAAAGGGGCCATGAATAAGGAAAGCCCTGACTCAGCCTCATCCTGCATGTTGCTAGTTGAAGCAGGCAGCTGGATTCCTGCAGAAAAAGTAAACTGAGTCACAAGCAGAGGTCAGGAAGGTCAAGGCTAGGATGCTGTGGGTCCACCTGTGTCAAAACAGACAAGAGTACCAACACAAGTGCAGTCCTGCAGCAATGTCTCTCCTGGGATGCATCTTTGTACAGTAGTGTATTGATTGTGGCAATCAGTCTTCACCACCCTGCTTTCTTTTTAGCTTTTCTTGTGCTGCTGAGGTGAGCTGCTTTTATTTTTTTTTTTTTTCCCCCACTCTTTTGCAATAACAGATATTGCTGCTCCTGTGCTGTCCTTCTGAAGGGCTGCCAATTCTGGGACACTTCCAGTTTGGTGTCAGCAATGTCAAAACTGTCTGGGCTGCTGCCTCTCTGATGGATCCACACGGCACGGTGTGATGTCTGGGGATGGTTCTTACACCATCACACACAAAACATTTACACCCACGTGTCCAAATGCAAGCACACTCTTAAAGTGTCAAGTCCTCCTAGAGGAGAATGAGATGTAAAGAAAGATGTAAAGAGAATGAGATGTAAAACCTCCTAGATGTAAAACTAGGAGGTTTTCATGGAGACAAAAAATTTCAGACTGGTCTATTTTCCTCCCTTCGTAGGGGTAACAGGACAAACAAAAGCACAAATGTGGTACTAAAGTTGTTAAAACTTTTGAGTGCCTTGCACAATATTTTCATAAGAGCATTGGAAACTATGGCCAAGATACGTTATAGACAAGTTTTAAAATTTCTACAGGACCAGTTGAAAAACCCTCCAGAAAGAGCAGTTATGGAGGTTTCACTGCCAATATGGCAGGGCATTTTCTGTGGGGTCAGTTCCAAAAATAAGCCTACAAGATATTCCCAACGACAGCCTGCATGATAAAATAGACTATATGCTTTTAAAATCTGAGGATGCCCCCAAGGTAACAGGGGTTGTAAGCACCTCAAATGACAAGATAAGAATTCAAAATGATCTTGATAAATTGAAGGAGCTGAAATCAATAAGACAAAATTCAATAAAGACAAGTGCAAAGTGATGCACTTAGCAAGGAGAAATCAAATGCACAAATACAAAGTGAAGAATAACTGGTGTAGCAGCAACTCTGCCAGAAGCGGCCCTGTGAGCTGAAAATGAATTAGCAATATGATCCTGCCTTAAAAATGACTGATGACAATCCCAGATGTATTAATATATGTTATTACAGGAAGTAGTTGCTCTCATTTTCTTAGTACTGATTATGTCATGGACAGGCTGCTGTATGCCACTCTAGACAGCAAATTTAGTCAAAGAGCAAAACAGTCCAGAGGTAAGAAACAACAAAGATTAGAGCACTGCAGCCTGTAACCTATAAGGCAAGACTGAAAAAAATCTTTTGTTTTCAGTGAGGACAAAGATCATTTCCAAACATCTAAAAAAGTCTTTTGCAAAACCCACCATCAAGGGCATTGTTTTGCCAATTGAAAGAGACAGAAAAAATTACTGTTGGCTTAATTTGCAGAAATAGAGAATAAAATTTGGTATTAATAGAAAGGAAGGAATAACAGTGTATCACTGTGCTGTGGAATATCTTCATTGGGGTAGGTGGCATTGTAGGAAGCTTTTAAGACTGATTGGAGAATTAACTTCTAGTGCTGACCTAGGTATACCTATACTGCTTCACAGTAAGAAAATTAATTGAATAACATGTCTTTTGTTCTTTAACACAATCTGAGACAGCACTGTAGAGCTCCAATGCCATTTTCATCTCTTGCTTTAGCAGCTGTCTTACCCAGCTATTAATTTCAACAGGGATCCTGGAGGTAAAGGGTGGTATGAACGTGCCCTTTTTAGAATTGTGTTGATAAGATGCTGACATGAGGGTCAATTACTTTCTGAGCACACATTGCAGTACTGGACAAACAGAATAAAATCATAATTTCTACCCCTTTGAATCTATAGTTTAAGATGAGAGAGTAAGTGAATACAGATTGGTGGAGGTGCTGAAGCATTTTCAGGAGACAGTACTAATCAGCATTGGCGGTGATACAAGTGGGATGAGTGTACTTGTCAACTTTTATGGCTGTTGCACCTAAGGACAATGTGGAAGTAGGATCTGAAGGGGAATGACAAAGTAGCTTTGCAGGGTAGTCTTTTCTAAGCACTAGAATAGAACAAAAAAACAAAAAAAAAGTTTGAAAATGCAAAAAGACCAGTGACAGAGATAGGTATTGAGGCCAATCAGAAGAGAGTTTAATTTTTTGGAGGGTGGGAAGTGATAGATCACAGTAAGAGACCCTGAGAAGAAAGCAGGTTCTGTTACACTAGAGAACTAATGTGGACTTACAAAGACAAGGGTGTTCTTGTAGATGTGACAGGTTGGGAAAGTCGGATGTACAACATTCTTCTGGATGGATGACAGTTAGAAAGGCTGATTTTGCTTGGAACTTAAGGTGACAGCTTAGACCCTGGACAAGAATTTCAGTTGAACGTCTGGTAAGAGTGGATATGTTGTGTGGAAGTCTTACATAATTCAGGCAACAAGGCCAAGTGACAGGCAGGATAATGGAACTGCCAAAAGCAGGGGAGAAAGCAACAGTGGAGAGGATTTAGGAAGAGAGCTAAGAAACTTTCTTTTAAAATACTGGGCTTGGATTGGCAGTGGAAAATCTGAAACTGAATGCCAGGAAGACAGGTCAGATCTGGGACAGAGAATCACCTTTCTAGGTGATTCTGTATATGCTAACCTCTCTAATATACAAACCTGTCTGCCCATCCACACAACCATTTCATCTGCAGGAACATTTCTGGAGAATATGATGCAGAGAGAAAATGCAGAGGGACCCCCTATGTAGGAGTTGGAGGGACCACAAAAAAATCCCTGGAGAGCAGAGAGAGATGCAGACAGGGAGAGGAAGAATTCAAAGGAAACAGGTAAAATCCAGAAGAATGTCACAAGGTATATGACAAGGGAAGTTATCTTTAACTCCCTACTATTTCTTAATAGGGCCAAGAAGGACATGGTCCTCTTCCCAGAAACTGAAGCCATAACCTACTGAGACCATAAACTTCTTGTCATCCAAATTGAATAAATGAATGTCACATTCTCTTCTTGAGGCTGGAGGAGACTTTATAAATCTTTCAAGAAGCCATCTGTTACTGAATGCTATAATTTTTGCACATCTTACTGAGGTCTGTACATAGCCTCTTTCATACTGAACCAGTACATAAGCTCTGTAACACATTTCTGGTACTCCTCAACTCATGACAAATGATGTTTGCCCTAGGATGTCAGCTCCTGTAGTCTCCAGGACTACCTCATTAAGCAAAACCACCACCTAGCACTGAGCACACCCCTCTCCTCTCGCTGTTGGGTGAGTTCTAAGACATGACTTGTATGCAAAGGTCTAATGCTGGAGTCTCAGCAAATCTTTCTGCTACCACATGAGCAGATGCTCACATTGCTCAACAATGGATCAACCCTGGCTCTTGGTAATCTTGTGTGATCAGCTGGGAATGACAAGAAGATACTCACCCACTCCTTATCTAAGCAAGAAAATTGCTAATAAGGTAAATAGGACTGGCTGTGACAAAACCTCCAGAGACCATATGGCAGAGTTAAGCACAGGTCATTAGAGTCAAACGATTGTTTTTAAACTTCCTATATAATTTTCAAAGTGTTTAAGTACTACTTGAGATTTCTTGAGGGAAAGACTAATATTTATTAGATGAACTATTATGAAACTATTCTAATTTTATGGCTTGAGCAATAAAAATTTAAAGTGCGTAACATTCTCTTGAAGAGTCCTGGAATTCATCTGTAGAATAACTGCTGTCCTATATTATTAATAGAATGTTGCTATTACTAATTTTAATTTATCTGATTTTTTTAAAGTCAAATCTAGCTTTTTGTGTTTCTTTTGGCAATCTCAGATGTTTCTTGCTGTGAATAATAAAAAATCAAAGAGTGTGACAAGAGGACAACAGCATCAAGAGGACACACAGAGAAGGAAGATAAGCTGAGTCACAGGGAGTGCATGGCCTTTTTCCTCTCTCATGCTTTCCACAAGGCCTCCCGGCATCACTGGCCCTGGCTCCACTCCACAGAGAAGAATGCAGCATAGCAACTGCCTGCATACAGGTAGAAATCTTACAAAGTACAAGGTCTTTCTTTTTTATACTGGAAAAAAAATTCTACTGTTAGGGTTCTCTGTATGCTTTTTTTTTTAATGGTCTTACCATCCATACTAAAATGCTGATATGAATTTTGTAAATTGCTGTCCAAGTCATGAAATGAGATGACTATTGGAAAGGGAAACAAGAACTGACTGTTCCAGCTTGAGAGTCTCTTTTCTGGATGTAATTTTCTCTATTTCATAACTTATCATTTGAAGATCATAAAATATCTTTTCACAATCCTCTGTAATGTGCTCTGTTGCACTGAATTAAAAAATTGAGATTACAAATATAGAATAAGAAGGAAGAAAGAAACTGAATTTCAGCCTCAGTGAACAGGCTTTATTTCCTCTCACTTTTTGCTGCTTTTATACACAAGTCTAGCTCCAATGACTCTGGAGATTTATATCTGCAGCCATGGCAGAAGAATTGGTCTAGACATTGAGGGAGAAGAATACCTCAGAAACAAAGGACAAATAGTTAAAAACACTCACCATCAGTTCTTTCTCCATAGCTTCATCAGGTTTGAGTTTCACTTCAGAAACAAACTGCAAAGAAATATACCTAATATATATTCACAAAATATCAGCTAATATCAGCTAATATTTGAGGATTCTCAGAAGTTTCAGAGTAAACTGAAAAAAAGCTTTACATTTTCAGTGCTGGAAAAATACCACCAGAGCTTTAAACATGGTGTTAGACTACCTACCTCTTTATGTATTGGGCTAGAACTTATTTAAGGATCTCACATAGTTTTCTAACAGTGGATGTCTCAGGGAAAAAAGTTCATAAGCCAATTCTTTTTCTGAGCCATCATTACATGCCCAGGAAGCAAATGGAGCTGCCATGTATCACAACAGGCACCAGAACTGCCCTGTCATGGGATGCTCCTCATCACCTGTGGGCTTTCCCATCTGATGGGAGATCATTCTCTCCCTCTACTCTGCTCTCATGAGTTCTGGGTCCTCCAGCACAAGACTGATACGGGCGCTGTTGGAGTGATCCAGAGGAGGGCCACAAAGATGATCAGAGGACTGGAACACATCTCCTATGAAGACAGGCTGAAGGAGTTGGGTTGTTCAGCCTGGAGAAGGCTCCAGCGAGACCTTATAGCAGCCTACAAAAAAGCTGGGGCGGAACTTTTTGCAAATGCATGTAGTGATGGGACAAGTGGGGATGGCTTTAAATTGAAGGAGT
Organism: Florisuga fusca; assembly: GCA_038090715.1. Taxonomy (NCBI): domain Eukaryota; kingdom Metazoa; phylum Chordata; class Aves; order Apodiformes; family Trochilidae; genus Florisuga; species Florisuga fusca. Next base: position 12,447,693 of record JAAWXA010000004.1, on the reverse strand, counting down.
AGATTTAGGTTAGGCATTAGGAATTCTTTATTCCAGGGGTGGTGAGACACTGGAACAGGTTGCCCAAGGGAGGTTGTAGATGCCTTGTAACTGGAAGTGTTGAAGGCCAGGCTGGATGGGGCTTTAAACAACCTGGTCTAGTGGGAGGCATCGCTGCCCATGCAGGGGGGTTGGAACTGGATGATCTTTAAGGTCCATTCCAACCCAAACCACTCTGTGATTCTCTGGTTCTATTAAATGATTCAGGGTTGCTGAGGTGCCTGTTCTTGCTGCATTTTTCACATTTCTCTCTCTGTGGACATATTTTGGGTGCCAGGTGTAAACAGACTTGCACTACCTTAAAAAAAGGCAGTGAAAGGCAGAAGGAGCCAAACCCATCATGGTAGGACTGACGCCTCATGAAAAATATCTGCAGCGACAAATATCCTAGTACATCTCAGGAGGGACAAGACTTGCAGGAACAGAGTCCTACACAGGGTACCTCTTCTTTTGGAAATGGCAGAGCCTGAGAGACGCCAACCTCGGAACAGCCCAACCCTGCCAAGCTGCTCAATGGGTATCAGTGGGTATCATTTGGTATCAGTGGCCCTGGCACCAGATGAGAGGCTGAGATCCGTCAGATGCTCTTTTATTCCTGATGTCAGATGGGAGTGAGACAGAGTACGTAAAATGTGAACTAAATAAGGTATAATTCATTAATCACAATGCTGACTTACTATGCAAATCGTCATTAATTTCTTATGCTCGGAGAGGATTAGAATCATGATTTGAGTCATTTTACATATAAGGCCAGAAAATACTCCATATGTATAATTGTTCTGGAGTTTGCAAAAATGCTTTGAGGTGCAAGTCATCTTTATTCTTTTCTTTTTTTGCTATTAGATTTCCAGGACTTAGAGTAAAAAATCTCTCAAGCACATTCTTGTCATAGGTGCAAAATTCTAAAGACAATTTTCAAAAATTCTATTTTTATAGTCAGGAATTTGCAAGACCTTTAATGGTATTCATTTTTAAAGTAAATAAGTACAGTATTGCAGAAGCATTAATGAAATAAACATCAGCAAGATGTTAAATGCTAAGGCAACATTGGCTCTGAAAAAAAAATAATTTTTTAAAATAAAAATGAGAGTGACAAAAAATTCATAACTGAAAATCAGAATGCTGGTATGTGGGGCGCTGCACATGTGGAAATGTATCTACATATTGCTCATATAAAAGGGAGATAGGGTGTGCACTGAGACAGGTAGATAGACCCAAAACACACATTTTGTATCAGAGGTATTTTGCAATGAACTCTTTATCTTACTACAATGCCTGAGCATCATCAAATTTCAGAAACTTCAAAGACTGACACAAAAGGAGTATTTTGGTACATTCTTATCATTAGTAAGGGAGGTTACCATTACTTTTTCCTCTATATAGAGATTTCCCATGTGTATTTTAAATATTTTCCCCTGTGTAGAAATGCACAAGTCTTGAAGTACTAAGATCCATCCAGAATCTGTTCCTGAACCTGTCAAGCAAGAGAACAAGCACCAAAAAAGAAATTAATATCTCAGTTTTTTACCCTGACACATTTCTAGCCTGCTCCCAGGTTCTTGTTTCCATGGCTATCTGAAGCTGCAAGTGCTGCTGTGGCACTTTATATCTCCTAAGAGCATCTTCAGATAGATGAAAATGAAGTCATAATATTTCCACATTGAAAACAGGCCAAAAAAAGGATCAGAATGTGTGGAGTGTGGATAACTTTAATTTATAAATATACACTTTCCTTGCCTTGACCCCAGAAGAAGGCAGGTATACAGCGGGACCAGCTTTTCTGGTTCAGATCCAGCAGAAAATGGGAATGTAGTTTGTCAGATTTTCTTCGGTGGCAAATCCAGGACTTAAACCACTAATTTACCATTTGGATTTTACTTCACTTTTAACCAAAATTTAGATCTGATGTATATATGTCTAGGCCCTTCTTCAACTGTGTGGCTGCAGGCTCAAAATGCAAAAAGAGATTAATAGGCACAAAATTAAGCCACCCAAGTTCTTCCAGGCACTAGAGTAAGCTCAGCCTTCTGGACTGAAAGGAAAACAACCTCCATTTCCATGGGATAGCAGTGAGAGAATACCAGGGTAACCTTCCTACTGGCAGAAACATACATGAATTTCTGACTCTTCACCTTGGGGACTTTATCCTTAGATGTCATCTAAGGGATAGCAGGGACAGCTGTCCTGCTTTTCCTTGCTTCTGCAGACTCTGGCCACACCACCTCCTGGGCTGCCCTCCCCGTGCAGGAAGGATGACAAATGCTTGGCTCCCAGGGCCCTTCTCTCCCCACACCTTCCTGAGTTAGGACACTGGGAGCATTTGGGTTAATGTGACAGAAAAGCACCTCACACAACCTTGGGTGACCTGAGTTGTCTCAAACAGACCATCAAGCCTAACATGAAGTGAGTAGAGAAATGGGTTCTCTGTAATGCATCTTGAATGGTGAATGGTTGGCTATCAAAGATGAACAAACAGGGAAATGTAAGTGAAAAACAAATTAAAGGAACAACAACAAAAAAAATAAAATGAAACACCCTTTTAGCTGTATGATTTGCTTTGGGGATTCTAGAACTTGGCACCTGTTCTAGGAATATGTTTCCGATGCTTTCTTAGAAATATTTCTCCATTATTTGTAAATTATTAGAATAGAATTGTCAGGATTTTAGAAATGTTTATTCTGCTTAACAGAAATGTCTATCCTTTGAGCATTTACTTCTGAGCTAGATGGCTGGACTTTTTTATGCTCCCTGTAGAAAAATAGGCAGGCTGAAGGTCTCATCCCTCTCGTCCTGAAGTAGGGATTCTGAAATACATGAGCCAGATCCTGCAGCAGTGCCCATTTCTTTCTACTGACCGTAATGGGAGACCTGCACAGTGAGGTCAGATTAGTGGCCTATGAGGTAGACATTTCTGCTTGTACAGATAAATCCTCCATCAAGAAAAATGTTGACATTTTTCTGTTATAACAAATTTGATTCCTCTATCCTATCTGTCTCTTGACAAACAAAGCAGCTTGACGAAGGAAAGGTTAAGCTAGAAGGTAAAAACACAGGTGGAAATTACTTCAGTACAAGGATTAATTTGACTGTAAAACAGTCTCATTTTGAGTCCTTGCAGCCAACCACTAAACACGGTATTTTTCATCTAAGTCTGAAATATGCTACTGTTTTTTCTGATGACTACCACAGATTTTGGCTGGCTTCTCCATTTCATAATCATGACTCCTTGACTTTTTTATGCTCTGCCATTGCTCAGATATTAATGCAATCACAGTGGCAAGTGTTCAGTAGCCCAGATGAGATGCCAAAGGTTAGTAATGACTTTTGAACAAACACTGCTGAAGTGCCAGCACATACTTGAAAAGGCACAATTTTTCCCAGCAGTTCAATATTGTGTTTTAACTTTGTACACAGTTAGCCTGTGGGTGTCCTTTGCATTTGTCAACAGCATGCAACAGAGCACTACCATTTTGCACTCTGGTGGAAAAGTGTTGCTTCAACCTGATTGACTCTTTTTGCTCCATGGAAATTATTTACCTAGAAATATTACAGTAGAGGGCCAAATTGCTTTCAGTAAAAAAAACCCAAAACAATTACTTGGGGTTTTTACAGAATGAAGATATTGCATTGTGGCAGTAGCTACCTCTTTTGTTAAGGCTAAAAGAATACTGTCTTAGAAATTAGAAATTTGTCTTAGACTGTTACTTTCTCTTGGTTGTTGAGTTTGTAGGGCAAGATAGAACGGCTGTTCACCAAAGGAGAGAGAAAGTGAAGGTTATTAAAATTTTTGTTAATTTAGCTGTATTTGGATTATGTTTCAGTCAGATGGGCTGAAGAATGCACAAGTGCTGACTTTCCTTTGATTAAACTGAGAACTAAAATGAACTAAATTACAACCAAGATTTATATTAAATAGGAAAGCTTCCTAGAAGGAAAAAGATAGTAGAACCTACACCATGGGACACTGTAAAATGCAGGTTATAAAAATGTATGCCAGGAATGAATTAAGTGCAGCTGATGTTGCCTTATAACAAAGGACTTCTCAAATCTCTTTTGGCTGCTTTCTATTTTATCCCACTACTTTCTATTTCTTCTGTATGTCTCTGTAGCAAAATCTTACACTCTTTTGAGAGAGAAAATGAGCCAGAATATTCTAAATGAGCAATCTTGAAAGGATGCCTTCTAATAAGGAATATAATATTAGTTCTTAATGAACCTAGTTCTCTAAAACTGTTTGAGCAAAACACTCATTTAACTCACAGACTGTGACCAGATGAAACGATAAAGTGAATGAACTTACAGTCTCATTTTCTAAACATAATAGGTCTTATTTCATTCTCACATGTGTGTGATCTGCAACAGTTCATTGAATTTATGAAAATGGAGAACTGAGGATGTAATGTCTGGACTATTTGTTATCTGTGCTCCATAAGTACCTACTGTTAAATGAAAGGAGACCAAAGAGGAGACCTGAATGTTGGATCTCTGCTCCTCCATTTACTTCCTGGATTTTCCTGAAGGCCAACAGCTAGCTCTCTCTGAGGCACCACCCAAGGATATTTTGGGCAGACACGCAGCTTGGATGTAATTGTGCCCAGGACTCTGCCAGAGTCCTCTTCCAAGAGCCCGCCTTCAGCCTTTACGTTCTCATGAACTTCCTCACATCTCTCTCCAAGAAATACCACGTATGGCTCACTGACCTGCAATATGGACACCCGGCTGGTGGACCACACCACAGATTTCACAGTGTCCTAGAGACTCCAAGTTGGAAAAAATGTACAGAAATAGCACAGAAATATCTCTAAGGGCCATATCAGCTGATCGGCTCAGCCTTAAGGAGCTCTAGAATGCATGGAGGTGACCAGTGATCTATAGTGGGGTCTTTTTCATTTAGCAATGTGACTACAGTCCCTTTCTCCATGGTTCCTTGCACAGAAGTATGATTGATTCTACAGGTTCATTTGTATCTTCTGAATGGAAATGCCTGAAAACCAACAGTTTTATATTTAGAATAGGATACCTAAAAACCCTTCTTTTTTTTTTTTTTGTACAAGAGCTGAAGACATGGGTTTTTTTTACTTCATACCTACAATATATACTTAATAGCTCATATTCATCACGTGAGGGATAAATTTTTAAGAAGTAACTTTCTATCCCTAAACTTTTTCCATTTTTATTTCATCTGCTAATAAAAATTAGAAATGGCTGAACAAATGAAAATCAAGTACTTTCACAATCTTAACCTGAAATTTATAAGTGTTTTGAAGACATTGCAGTGTGTGGTAGAAAAAGCTGTGTATTTCCTAGCAATAATTTCTTAATGAGGCATCAGTGAAGGTTCCTTTGTTGTTAGCAGAAGACACTCCAGCAAAAACCAAAAACTGTCTTCAAGTAGTAAGTGGCAACCAATAATATTTTTCTGAAAATTTCTTAATTTTTTCTTAATGACCAAGAGATATGCAACTAATAATTGCCTCTTTTTTATCTTGTTAATGAATCATTAGCACCAACTTAATGTTGATGCCAAGTACTTTGTGTAGAAATAGAAGAATTCTGTTGCTTTGTGAAAATGATGAGTGTAAGAAATGTTTTTCCTCAAAAATATGAGAAGCTAAATTTTCATGTACAGCTGTGGAAAAATAAGTGAGATTTCAAAGCAAACAGAGTGGAGGATTGGATATGGGTTCCTGATAAACTTGCTTGAAACTTCCACTGGATATTATGAGGATACCAGCTCTCTTCAGTGGAAATTCTGTCCTCAGGCAATAAAAATTTTATCATACCTGATACAAATCTGTAAAGGCTTTTCGTTTCAACAAACTAGAGCATTTTGAAGAAAGTAAGCTCAAGATCATTCCTAAGCATTTCTAAGGCTGGGACAGCTACATACAGCAGTTGTAATTTTATAGTACATTCAATATTGAAAATAGTCTGGAGAATGGAAGCTGAATGTCCCTGTTTTGCATCTGTGTAGGCTTCATATCAGTTATAATTTATTCCTTCAGTACATTACTTTCTCTGTGGTACTCAATTGCAATTTTCTTTCCTAATTACAACTTCTTTAGAAGCCCAGATAGCTTATGTCCTTTTTTGGTCCATAAATGCCAATATTCTAAACTCATTTTAGGACCATATTTTGCTCACCAAATGGCAATTGTTCAAAATATTATGGGCTAAATTAATTCCTGATCTAACTTTTTTGACCTCTTTGCAAAGCTTCAAGAAACGACTTGGGGCCCCTTCTGGTTTTATCAGCTATTTGCATGTTTACACAAAATAACAAGCATAAATGCAACAAGATTATCCCTGGTGCTTATATAATGTATGCTTTCTCTTTAGCTTAGAATCATAGAATCAGAGAATTTTCAGAGAATTGGAAGGGACCTTTAAGATCATCTAGTTCGAACCCCTGTGCCATGGGCAGGGACAGCTCCCACTAGATCAGGTTGCTCAGAGCCCTGTCCAGCCTGGCCTTAAAAACTTCCAGGGATGAGGCTACCACCACCTCTCTGGGCAACCTGTGCCAGTGTCTCACCACCCTCATGGTGAAGAACTTCTTCCTAACATCTAATCTAAATCTACCCTCCTCTATTTGAATCCATTCCCCCTGGTCCTATCACTACCTGACATCCTAAAAAGTCTCTCACCAGCTTTATTGTAGGTCCCCTTCAGATACTGGAAGGATACAATAAGGTCTCCTCAGAGCCTTTCTCTCTCCAGAGTGAATAATCCCAACTCTCTCAGTCTGTCTGCACAGGAGAGGAGCTCCAGCCCTCTGATCATCCTCATGGCCCTTCTCTGGACATGCTCCAGCACGTCCATGTCTTTCTTGTAAAAGGGGCTCCAAAACTGGATGCAGCACTCCAGGTGGGGTCTCATGAGAACAAAGTAAAGGGGGAGAATCACTTCTCTCTACCTGCTGGCCACGTTTCTCTTGATGCATCCAAGGATCTGGTTGGCTTTCTGAGCTCCAAATGTACACTGATGGCTCATGTTGAACTTCTCATCCACCAGCTCCCCCAAGTCCTTTTCCTAGGGAAAAGCCAGTCACTGCCCAGCCTGTGTCGGTGCTTGGGATTAGCTCGACCCAGATACAGTACCTTGCATTTGGTCATGTTGAACAGAGGTTGGCATGTGCCCACCTCCCCACCCTGTTAAGATCCACCTGGATAGCATCCCTCCCCTCCAGTGTGTCAGCCACACCACACTGCTTGGTGTCATCAGCGAACTTCCTGAGGGTGCACTCAATGCCACCATCCATGTCACCAACAAAGATGTTGAAAAGGACTGGTCCCAAGACTGATCCTTGAGGTACTCCACTTGTCACTGGCCTCCACAGATTATGTTTCCCCTTTTCCAGTCAGTGGAAACCAGACTGCCACGACTTCTGGCTTAGCGACCACATCTGCCAGTTCCCTCAGTACCTGTGGGTGAATCTCATCAGGTCCCATGGACTTGTACACTTTCAGGTTCTCCAGATGGTCATGAACCTGATCTTCACTTACAATGGGCCATTCTTCCTTCCAACCCTTGCCGTTGACTTCTGTGACTTCAGGAGTGTGGCTGGAGCCCTTGCCAGTGAAGACTGAGGTAAAGAAGTCATTGAGAACCTCAGCCTTCTCCATATCACTTGTCACTAGTTCTCCTGTTTCCTTCCTGAGGGGGCCTGCACCTTCCCTAGTCTTCCTTTTGCTGTTAATATACCTATAGAAATTTTTGCTATTCCCCTTGATCTCCCTGGATAGATTTAGTTCTAACTGAGCTGTGGCTTTTCTAACCAGGTCTCCTGCTGCTCAGACAGCTTCCTTATGGGCCCCCCAATCTAGATGTCCTTTCTTCCATTCCTTGTAGTTTCTTTTTGTGTGACAGTGTGTCCAGAAGCTCCTTGTTCATCCAGGCAGGTCTCCTAGCATTCTTTCCTGCTTTCCTCTTTGTCAGTATATTTTGCTCCTGGACACGAAGAAGGTGATCCTTGAATACTGACCAGCTGTCCTGGGCCCCCCTTCCCTCTAGGGCTTTGTCCCACAGTACTTTAGCCAGCAGATCCCTGAAGCAATCAAAGTCTGCATGTCTGAAGTCCAGGGTTGTAAGCTTGGAATACATCTTCCTAGATGCCCTGAGGATCTTAATTTTAGGTACTTCATGATCACTGCATCCAAGGTTGTTCCTGAGCCTCATGATGGTCACCAGCCCTTCTCTGTTGGTGAGAACACAGTCCAGCATAGCACTTCTTCTTGTTGGTTCCTCTACCATTTGGAGGAGGAAGTTATCATCTATATGGCTTCTATGGCAGTAATTCCCATGGGATGATCCCTCTGTGTTAACAGTGTGACTGGGAACCAAGGATCCTCCAGCTGTCCATCCCATGAGCTGATGACAATAGGAGAAGATGTGCTGGTCTTTTGGGCTAGTTGAAATCTGATGACTTTTTTTCCTCTCATTTCATACAGAGCAGACAGCACCTTTTAATTACTTTATACCCTTAAGAATTTGTGCACGCAGGGTGGCTGAAGGTAAATGAAGAAGACAGCTAGCACAAACATAGAGTGATAATGTTCTCATGGGGGGGAGTTCTCTTCCTCTGTGCAGAGATCTGGCTCCATGAGAAGGGCAGTAGGATGATTTTGTGCGATTCTTCAGTGTACATAATGTACTGGGTCCTAATGAAAGTCTCACAGCACATTGAGTTGTGCCATCTGTCTTCTTGGGTTGAGGACAATTCTTGACCATACAAGTGTGAACACTGCTTGCGTGGTGGGTAGCTGGGTGAGGTAATTGCTTATTATCATTGCCTTGGGTGACATTTATGATCAGATCTTTGTCTTTGTCTCCCTCCAGCTGAAGTGAGTCCTTTCATAAAGCAGTCAGGAATCTGATCAGACCTGGCCAAAATGTGTTTAATGATTTTTTGAAGTATTCTTACTATAGTATATACTTAGTATATACTAAGAAAAAAAAAGGTAAATTAGTCAAAATGGGAGGGCCTTGTAGGACTGTTTCAAATTGTAAAAAAATTTCCATTCCTATCTGATGTAAATGCATATATCTAGTAACTATGCAAGCTATTTGAGAGACACTAAATAAGAGACATTTTGAAATTCTTTTCTTTATTTTAAATAAGAGAGAATTCAGTTGCAGATCCACACATCTCTGCATAAACTTGCATTACAATAAAACCATATGAGCATAGAGAATGTTTTGTGCATTTTCATTGATGTCTTTGATTGACAGATGGTGTAAGAAAACCAACAGGGAATGAAACTGATATTTTATTTCAGTTAGTCTTTCATATTGAATAAGCTAAAATCATCACCTCTTTCAATATTGATATGGTGTCTGGGCTCACAGACTATTACCAAAAGTATGCTTAGAAGAAGCCCTCTAATAGTACGCTCTTTTCTTCCTTGCCTGAGATTGTAACCATTTTTTGCAAAACAGACTGGGATTGCATAGCCTTTGTTTTTGTTCACTTATCTCCAAAGGATTTGACCCATTCCAGAAACACAACATTTGCTTTTGAAAAAATAAGATGGTACATTATGTTCCTCAATAAGCAGAGGACCCCCAAACAGTCCCATGTGATGCTAAAATGAAACTTCAGTCTTAAGAAAACTTTTTGCAAGGAACAGGCAATGGCTCTGTTACAATAAGGGCTTACAGCATTCTCCCAGGTAATTTGTAACATAGGAGACAGACACATAAGCTCCAAGTATCTTTTCAGCTTCTTTAATATCATTTTGTATACCTCTCTCCTGACTGCTCATAAATCAGCTCCTTCAATCTGGATCTCCTTTTCTCAGACTGAATGTTTCAGCCTGCCTCTGAAATCTCTGAGCACAATGGCCTTAAAACTAACCTCTGTTTTTCCACCTGCCGCTCTCTATTGTAGACAGCCTTTCTGCTGTTATGACAACATCACCTTTCCTCATGGTGTCTGACTAAAACACCTCTCATTCTGCCATAACACACAGCCATTGCATCATCTTTCTCTCTTTTCCTTTCTCAGTGAAGCTCCAGCTCTTTTTCTCCATCTCAAACCAAAAATGCTCAGGGCCCTTTCTCAACCAGCTCCGCTTTTTATCACTGTAATTTCCTCTTCTATAGTTTCCTGGACACTCACCTCCCCACCCCATACAGACTGTGTCCTTCAAAACTGCTTCCATCTCAGACATCCCTGTCCTCAACTTTCAAGAACATCTTCATACCAAATTTTAGCTCCTTACCCTGGTGTCTGCACCTCTTTGCCTGCTGAAGGAAGAAAGAACTTCAGCCCCGCTACAATTGGGTTGAAAATCAGCCATCTCTAGCAGGGAAGCCACTGATTAATGCAAGGATGGGCTTCTGCCTGTGTTAAAAGCAGACTTGCAGAGTTCATAGCTTTCACATCCACCTGCATCTGCTCACATGGACACCACTTAGTTTCACACTACTGCTGCCTGTCTCAGTCAGGTATGTCTTAACAGAGATATTTATCCACCTGAGTGACTCAAGCAGGCACAGGCGAAGAAAGAAGTTTAAATCTACCCATTATGGTGCAGGGTGAGAAAGAGAACATAGTTTATGCTTCATTTGTCAGTCACATTTGCTCCAGAAAGTTAGACATGAATCCAGCTGCAGCAAGTGGAGCTTCAGCTTATAAACCCGCAATTGGCATCCCGGGAAGGATTTAGTAGGTGTAAATGCCATCATACTGAAGTCTCACATAAATTCCTCTGTGTTGCTAATGAATGTTCACCTTTTGCTCAAAGTGATTTCATTGAATTGCCATCAGAGAGGAATAAAAGCTAACTTTCTCCCAAGGGGTAATGATTCAACATGCTTCATTTAAAAAAAAAAGAAGTGAAGCCTGAAATAAAAATATTAGACAATATACTCTGTTCTTGTGAAATACATAAAAAGGAATTACTCCTCAAAGTAAAACTGTCCCATCTCTGCATGAAACTCAATGCTCCTGCTGATCTATTTCATCTGGAGAAGGTGTTTCCCTCCTTTAGGCTCTATTATGCAAATTTGCTGTGGAGTTGAGCCAGTTTTCTTCTGAGTCACTCTTTCACAAAAGTGTTTTCTGTGTCCTTTTATGGATAGCTATGTGCTTTCAGGGTTACAAAAATGTCTATTGCATTTTGTAAAGGAAATTAGAATTATGCTACATTTCTGATTTAAAAAAAAAAAGGAAAAAGAAAAGGTAAAAAGAAACTAGGGGAATCAGACTGGATGTGAAAATACGTCTAGCATGTTAAATGGAAACACTATTTTGCAAGAAAATCATGCTAAGGGACAATACCTCCTTGAAGACCACAGGCTTTCTGTTGAGCAATAATTTAATCTTCAGCAGCTTGTGACACCTGCAACCCAGAGAACTGTCATGCATATGTATGTTCTATATTTTCTGACCCTTCCTTCTTTTGTATCTTAGCTCATCTTCACAGAAAACAAAATTGAAGTCTGTGACTGGTTATGGAAACATGAAGAATAAAAGCTGATGAGCAAGAGAGCAAAAATTTCTTTTTATGATTGTGTCCTTCATAATTAGAAGCAGAACACGAGGTACACTTTTTTTATGGAGGACACAATCATTTTTTTTTTTTTTTTTTAATTAGAAGTACTTACATAATTTGTCTCCACACCCTCTGTTTTCCAAACATATTTTTGAGAAAACAGTGGAACATAAAAAGCCCTCTCCAGCATCTGGTCTGATATATTCTCATTATGAGTGATAGTTACTATTCATAATTTTCACTGTAGTTGGAGTGGTAGATTAAAGTTCTGAAACTTTACAAATTTGTAGAAAAACAAGGTATGTTAGATAAAGTTAATATGGTTTTAGATGTTAAAGAGTTCTGGCCTGTACAGATTTGTTTTCATGCCACAAAACAGCTTAGCAGAAAGATTGCAATAGGAGGAGACCCACAGTGTCTGGGTTTCTCCTACAAGCTCCATCACTCTTTCCTGTCACTCAAGTGTGGTAATGTCATTTAGCTATTTTCTGAAATGATCTGAGGTAGATCCACACATAGCTGCTATGTATAATTACAGGCCTTTTTTTTTTCCTTGGACAGTACTGAACTTCATGTATAAGTGAAGAACATATTTCAAAACTATGAATACAATCTGTGTTTGGATTGGTATGTTTTAACACAAACAATTCATCAGCAATTCATGCAGTTGAACAAAGTGCTTCAAATTGCTTTTCCTAAGTAAAAATGTTGACAGCTGACAGTATCTGGAGTGGGAAAGTAGAAGAGAGGGGATGTCAACCAGCAACATTGCAAGAGGAGGACCAGCATATTTTAGGTTTGGTTTGACACATTTTTCACAACAAACTGGGTACTGGGCTTTGGCTTTTCCAATTCATTTCCCAAACCACAGTTTATTGCTTGCTTGCAGTAATCCTTTTGGATTTACATAAACATGTGACTTGTTATCTGGGTCTTATAATTTCTCTGCTGTTCTGTTACTTGAGGGTAACTTTAGCTACAGTTTTGTACTACAGTAGCTTAGCCAACTTAAAATATAGAGACTTTCAGATTAATATCTACAGTTTTTCTTTACTTTGATTGTCAGATCCCTTGTTCTGCATAAGTCTTCTGTATCAAGAGCTGCACTTAATAGACAATTATGCTTTTCCCATCAGAGAGCTATGGACATAAAATTTGCCAGTTTTGTGTTCTCCTCATGATTCTAAGTTATAAACATGAAGCATTATTTGAAACTACTTCCAAAATCTACCTGTTCACATACAGATAACATCACCATTTGCAGGCAGCTATTTAAATTTGGAAACAAAGCAAAGCAAAGTCTGGCATGTACTTTGCTTCTCTAGCCCATCATTCCCTCTGCATTTTCTTGCCCTCCACTGCATTTTCTTTCCCATCCAAATGGGGAAACTCCATGTACATCTCACAGAGATTTAAATTGAAAATAATTTTCCTGAGGAAGGGAACGTATAGTATTTTTATCACAAACAAAGTGGAAAAACATTTGGTCCCAAATACTTGATATAGTCTATCTACAAATATTGCTGCAAAAAGTACTATGGCTTAAGGTCAGCTGCTTCTAATGTCCTGCCTTTAAATATTTCTTTTCTGCTGCAGGTGCCATTCTTTCCAGGAGGCATTTCACTTAACCATAGTGAAGAGTGGTTTTGCATAAAAATTCTATTACAGAATCAAAGAATCACAGAATGGTCAAGGTTGAAAGGCACCTCTGGAGGTCATCTGGTACAAACCTTTGCTCAATCAGGGCCACATGCAGCTGGTTGCCCAGGACCATGTGTAGGCATCTTTTGAATACCTCCAGGGAGGGAGACTCCACAATCTCTCTGAGCAACCTGTGTCAGGATGCAGTTGTCCTCAAAATAAAAAGGGTTTTCTGATGTTCAGAGGCAGCCTTTTGTGTTTCACTTTGTGCCTCTGAACACCCATGCAAAGAACCTGGCTTCATCCCCTGTGCACCTCCTGTGAGGTATTTATGCAGACTGTTGAGATCCCCTTGATCCTTCTCTTCTCAAGGATGAACAGTACAACTCTCTCAGACTGTCCTCATAGGAAAGAACATTCTGGTCTCTTATCATCTCAGTGATACTTTGCTGGACTGTTTACAGCATGTTCATGCTTCTTTTACACTGGAGAGTCCAGACCTGGACACAGCACTCCAGGTGTGGCCCAACCAGTGCTGAGTTGAAGGGAAGGGTCCCTTCAACTGAAGTTGAATGAAGTGAATTAGCATTCATTTATGAGTTCTGTGAGCAAAAGCCACAAGCACATGTAGACGAGATGTAGCACTGAGCTTCCTTCATATAACATAGATGAAGTGTAAGTAATCCAGTCAAAGAAAATTTATGCCAACTGTGGCTCAAATTTCAAGGAAATTATCATTTTACAAAAATGTATGTGCCTTAAAAGCTCAAACACAGGTCAAGACCCTAATTAAAAAAAAAAAAAAATCATGCTAAGAGGCACAACACTTTGTTTAAGCCAAAGAATCCAGTCTGTCTTTATGGTTACCCACTCAAATATTCTTCCCATTCTGAAGAATGGGAAAAAAGAGTTTGCAAAAATTAGGTTTTTGGATCATCAGTTATTTGGAGTTTTTCCCTTTTGTGCAGCAGGTATAAGATGATTCCTTGTGCTCTGCCATAAATCTTACTTGTACGTATAGATAAACTTTTTAAGTTTAAACACCTCAGATTGTAAAACACTGGCTTCAGCATTGGGAACTATTGTTACCAGCAAGAACCCCTGACACTAAAGACAGGAGCTGCACAAACATCTGGAAGTTTACCTGACCAACTATAAGGTCATGCAAGGCATTGTGCAGTACCGCTGGGGTCCCCAGTGGGAAAGGACAGACAAAGTCTAGTGGGTACCAGGTGACCACCAGTAATTATGATTCACCTAGGTAACCAAGCAACAAAGGGTGAGAATCAACCTCAACACATAACACACTAGTGTTTCCAGTGGACATAGGAAAATACCAGGACTGCTCTAAAAAAGTAGAGATGTCCCCATGGAATGAATCTGTATCAAATCCTGGCCACTCCAGTCCAAGAAAACATGACAGAGTTCCAACCCTGCAAGTATGTTCAGGAGTATAGGAAGACAGGAGAATATTAATTTATTTATGTCAGCAAAATGAAAGTGGAGAGGGCATGCATTGCTATTTATAAATACATATGGAAGAAGAGAAAGGAGTCCTGAAGAAATTTAAAAAAAAAAAAATTTGGAGAAATTGACAGAGGAACAAACAGCTGGAAATTAGAAATAGGATTCTAATTCCAAAGGTATTGGAGAAACCTTCCAGTGACAGTAAAATAGCTACTTCTGTTTCTGAATGTATTCTCTTGAGTTCACCAAAGGGTAAGGACATGCTCTCCATAAGAGCAAATGGTCCAGGAAGTCTCCTTTAGGTCTGTATCCCCCATGGCTACACCTCAGTTCCAGAACTGCCCTGGATGAGTAACTGCATAAAAGCTGAAATAGCTCATGAAGTGCTAGATGAGATATATCTGTAGCACTTCAGTTTTCCCCTAGGCTGGTAGCAGTTCCATTCTTAGCATGAACAGATTTTTATTTCTGGGCTGCAAGTGTTTCAACTAGCTAGATAGCTGCTAACTACCTCTAAGTGCCAGCAGCAGCTCAGCTTAACCAGTGAGCAAATGGGCATCAGTGCTTGCAGCAGGCACTTCCAGCCTATTCCCACCACCCTGCCTTGGAGATGAGCATCTGCCAACAAAAAAGGGAGAACAGGCATGAGCCAAAAGAAGGTTACACTTCCAAAATGGCAGGGAAGTACTGGTCTGGAAAGACAGATTGAAATAAGATGTTAACTCACTTATTCTCACCACTTGAATGCCTCGTGGCATAAATCCCATACCTGACACCACAAGCAAACTCTGCGGACAAACTGGTTTTTCTCCCTCACCAACTCACACAGTGGAAGAATTACTTCAGAGGTTTTCAGTATATTATCAGTGTTGCAGCACTGATAACAGCACTATCCCTGCCATTGCTTACATCGAGCAGAGCAATAAATTAAGAACTTCTATTCTACGTTCAGTTCCCTTCTAAGTTACAGCTATATTTCTGAATACTCCACTCAAAAATATACTAATAAATGGTGACCTAGTGTGACAGCTATTTTGTGCCCATACTTTTTTTTTTTTTTCTGGCAGCAGTTTTCAAAGGTAGCCATCGTTTGACTGCTCTTCTAACAGCAATGTTTTCCACACTGTACTCCATGACTGACTTCACCGTCAAGTTACATTTAGTCTGGCATATATCTCTGTGTGACTTAACCATAGGTTTACTGAAGCAATCATGGTCATTATCTCTTATTTTCCTTGAATGCATATCATCTCACACAGAGCTCTACTATTATCTCTTATATGACTATACCTGAACAGGGTCATTTTAAAGACTAATTCAAAATATTACACAGTATTTCCTCTATTGGTACAATACTGATTTACAGTTCTGGAGGAAAGTTATTTGCCCTGTTACATAGCATGGTTAATAGCTGAGGTCCATAAAGACTGCAATCAAGACATTTCATCACACTTTGTATCTGTCTGCCTTTTATTGATAGGTTTCTTCTCCACTTTATATGCCGTTTTACATGAAATATCTTCATTTCCTTTGAGTTATTTCACCTTTTCTCTCTTGTTATAGCTACTACTAGATCGTTCATGTGTTTAATAGAGGGTGATGTCATTTTTCCAAACACCAAAGTTCCCATCTTATTTCCATAAATGTGAAAACCTTGATTGTGTATTTGCTGTAACATTAAACTAAAGCAAATAGATTAGATATGACAAGATGGATATGACAGTCTTAAGCCATGCTATCTGGGAAGAGTGGGATTTATTTACAGTTTCATTTCTTATTCCAAATCCTACTGGGCCCTAACATGTAAAGATCTGTTAAGGAGAAGGGCCATCAGCTAAAATATGTTGGATACTCTTGTCCAGCCAGCAGAACTGAACAGTGGGCTGTAGGGGTGTAAATTGACTGATTTAAAAGCTCTCAGACAGCCCAGTGTTGGAATTACCACAACTTGCACTGATTCTGCATCCTTTAAATGAATAGTGGATCTCTGTTTTAAAATTCAAAGCTTCAGAAAAAAACTCAAAACTGTTTGCAGTCCCTCTGTAGAAATAAAAATTTTAAAAAAGACAAAAAAACAGTTTTTTAAAGCAGGTGTTGAGCATCTACACACTCATAGAAGGAAATAGTATGTGCATGGAATGTGCTTTGAAAGGAAATAATATCCTAATAGCTTTATTCCTGTCATTGTACTCTTTCCTGAGCTATACCAAAGCCCTGAATTTCCTTTGAACTCCTGAAAAGCCTCTCATTTAGTTATTTAATTTAGTAATTTATATAATGCTTATGATCTTGGCAGGTGGGTGCTTTGCACGAAAGTAAAAATTTAACATTACATAAGCCACCCACAACAGGTAACAGAAGTTAAATTACTGCTGTTGATGCTATTGAAAACCTTGACAGTTAAATTGACTAGAATTAAATTTTTTTTTAAAAAAAAAGGAAAAAAGAAAGAAACACAACCAAAAAAATCAACTTCATTAAAAAAAATAAACACAACACATCAAATTTGCATTGTACTCTCTAAGACAGAAAATTTGCAGACTAGCTGTATTGGAGTGACAAACTGGAAATTCTTGCTGGGAAAAGCCCTGCCCCAGTCCTCCTTGCACTGAGGACCAGACTGCGTGGTTGAGATCCCTTACTGCCAGACAGCAGGAGCAACAGAGAAAGACCTGCCTCCTAGTTTTCTTGGCCATTTGCTTTTGAACAGTAAAAGCATTTTTCTTCTCTGGAATGTGAAAGTAATGCTGCTATCAGTTTTGAGGATAGAGGGCATAGGGTCAGTGCCCCTCAGAAAAGGGACAGAAGTCACATGGAACCATGAGCCTGCACTGTCAGGCTGCTCTTTCCCTTTTCACGTGCAAGATGCACACTCCCCCTTCCTCAGTTTAACACAGACCATGTAGCTCTACAGCTCCTGAATGCTGGTTTTATGTAATTATAAAAACCTCTGGGATGTAAGGGATTTTCAGCTTTTGTGCGTGCACAGAGAACAGTATGTCAGTTGATTTAACTAGGCTTGTGTTCAGAACTCTTCAGGAAAATAAAATCTTGCTTTGAGAGGTAATGTGATCCTACAAATTCACATCGGGGTAAGAAAGGACTTAATTCGACAGACTCTCAGTGAAATGTCACATATATCTGACCCATGTTGTAGAATGAGGAGTTTCAAGCAGATGCAGCCTGTTGTCCCCCACTCAGACACCCTCCCTCACCCCCGTTAGTCAGCCAGGCAAGCATCCTGATCTTCAGTGGTGCTGAGCACCTGCCGTTTGCACTGACTTTCACATCTGAGAAACAAATTCAGTGGGAGGTGTGAATGATTATCATGCCTGAAAATCAAGGTCTTAGGGTTAAAAGGTAGGGATTTCATGATCTTTCTTTAGGTTCTAGCTGAGTTATACTTTGGCTTTCCCGTTTCAGAGATCACAACAGCTTGCCAGCTTCATACAGACATAGTGTTTGTTACTTAGGTAAGCACTAAATAAATGCCAGGTCTTATTAATTCCTCTTTAGATCTGCAATGAAGATGTTTCTGACAGCTGCTGGCTCCAGAAGGCACTGAATGAGTTTAGATCCCCGGGCTGCTCTGAGGGCAGAGCTCCCCAGCCTGCAACCAGGTACCGCTGCCCACCATCAGAGCCACGGGGTTGTGCCATGATACACCCAGGGGCAAAGAGGTGGCTCTGAAAAATTCAAGTTCCTATGCACGCTAAACTCAAATAACACAGACAGCAGTCACAGGAGCCCACGTGTCCAGCAGTAATTCCGTAAATAATTTGGCTTAGGAGTTCAGTCTATGTGACAGGCACGGAGCTAAAATGGAACAATATCATGGATACAGAGATCTAACCACAATTTGTGAATATTGCAGAAGTAGCAGTATAGCTGTGATGAAAAAAAACCAAACATAGAAATAAAGCAAAGTTTGTGGGGAGAATTTAAATGTTTCATTAGACTAGTTTGCTAAAGCTGTAAAAAACACAGAAGTGATTGGACACACAATCCCCTCTTCAGGTCTGAAATAGAAACAGCAACTGCAAAAGCCAAAATTAATCCATCAGCATGAAAAAAAAAAAACCAAAACAGCAGTAAATACCTGTGGAGGCAATAAGCTTGTTAAGTCCTCTGGAAAAGAGTGAGAAATATACTTGTCCCTCTTCAAGGCTAGAGGAGTTAACTTGGGATAGCACATATTAAATGAGAACATGCCTCAAAAGAAGCTTTAATCTGTTAGTATTTTTAAGAAATATGATTCCTAGTAACTGTCCTCTTGTTATGGAGGTGATTCATTGTGTTTCTGTGTTCCACCAAAAATCTCCAAGATAGTGTGGCAGCACTGAGAGAATTATCTCCCATGGAAGAGATTGGAAGAGAGTTCTGCCCATTGGCTGGGTAAACCCATCCTGGTCCATCACAGTTGTTCGGTCTCAGCTATTGTTTCCAGAAGGGCATATGGCACAGTGGATGGGCAGAGGAAATATGTTGTAAAGGCTCCAAGGTTGATTTTTATTGTGAAAAGATGTGCCAGATTCAATGTTTGCTGCTCAAAATACATTCTCAGTCTCTTTGGTATTTACTGGCCCCAAGTATTTGTTTCTGGGCCTGAAGTTAGTGAGATGGAGCTATCTGGAAGGCAGGAGTTCTGGTTCTGAAAAAATTGTAAATTGTTGATGATTGTTTCTGTAGGTCCCCAATTAGGCTGGTAGCAATAGTGCTTGACAGTATTTTAGGTCTTTTCAACTCAAAGTTGCCATCCACATGTCCAGGAGAGCACACACTCTGGTCAAGAACATCTAAATTATTAAAATTATTTCCATGATGATCTCTTCAGATTAAATGAAGTGGGTTCTAAAAAGCCTGGATCATTTGAATAGTGGCTGATTTTCTTCAGACAAGCATTTTTATCTGTAAGTCTCTTTCCATAATTGGGAAATTTTAGTTTGATATGTGTTACCTGGGGTGATTTTAGCGCAATAACATTCAAGAGAGTTTGATGGGGGCAATTCCTATTGAATTTGCTAAAAATCAATGGAGAAATTAATGTTTTTGCTGTAAATGATAAAGCTTTCACTTAAGTATTTAAGATAAGCACAGGCTTAGTGATAAATTGAATTATCTTATTACATATGCTGTGTCCATCTGCTGAAAAAAAATTGACTGAAATGGCTCTTCGTGGTAAGGGTGAACTAGATTTTGTTTGTTTGTTTGTTTGTGGGGTTTTTTTAGGTTTTTTTTGTATTTGATGAAGCACAGAATATTGATATTCATCTTGGGAACAATCTGAAACATAGTGGACAGACAGGGATATTCCTGGTAGACACAACAGTATTATAGTGGGGAAGCAGTTACAATCAGTAGCTTTCATTGTGGAGAAAACATGTTCTCTGCACAGTCTTTCTTGTCTTCATTAGTAAGAGTGTCATACAATTGCATGTTTGCACTACTTATGATTTAGGATCGATTTTGTGAAACAGCAAAAAATTGCAATGACAGCTTGTTTGTTATTTCTCTCCCCATTCTTTTTCCTGAAGTAGTCAATATATTTGTCTAAAAAGGGTTTTTGTTTTGAGATTTCAATATCTTGCTTTATCTTCTTCCTGAAGTTCCATAGAAGGAGTGGTATTTTGAAATTAACTTCAGGCTCATTATTAACTACTCATAAAGAAGTATGAAGGAAAGAGTCATTCTAGTTCCCTGTATACAAGTATTTTGTCTGCTTGCTCTTCTAAGGTGGCATTTGGGCTTTTGGAGCAGACAGTTCACTTCAGATTAGCAAATTTTTCATTGACTGAAGGTGTTTGTATGGTTCTTTATGAGTCAGGGGCTGGGATAGATGTTGTTGTGTTAGTCAGTTCTTTTGTTTGGTGTCTGTTATGGTTATTTTGGTGGCATCCTGGAGTTTGTTTCAAAAAGACTGAGAAAACTTCAGATGCACTTCATTTTAGTCTGTTTTCAGTTCATCAGTTGGCTGTAGCTAAATAATGAACATTATTTACCAGATTTTCCTAGCATTCTCATACGTAACTTTGAAAGTTTATTTGGAATGATTAATCTTAGTCAAGATGATGGTCATGACCTCTAGAAGGCTACTGTGCTCCTGGAATAACCTCATAAAGCAGAGTTAATTTTCGAGCCAACAGTTTATCACCCCTCTTTCTGCTAACACTGTCTCCATTTCACAGAGACCAGCTGTCTTTTCTTTTTTTGTAATCTAGCTTGTTAACATAAAGAAATTAAGTGCAGAGTAATTGCTCTCTACTTTCTTTTTTCCTTGAAGTCTGCAACTTCCATTTCAGAACTATACAAGGCCTTGCGTTCCTAAAAGCTATATATTTTCTCCAAGCACAGTAATTGGTCCAATAAAAAAATATTACCTGTGCTTACTAACCTTGCCTTGTCCTGAACCGCTACAGCTCTTGCTTAAAGTGTGGTGGCATGTTTCCAGGCTCCCAGCTGAGGGAGAAGGTCAAAAGGATTATAAACAATTAAAAACATCTTAATCCCCATTAAATGGTGGTGAGTCACTGAGGAATGCCCAGGGCAGATCAAGAGTTGTGGCAAGGAGACAAGATGATAGAGGGAGATTCTGTGGGAAAACCCAGGGGTGACTCATTTTTCCAAGGTCTCTCTGCAGGGAGGAAGACAGGCACCTGAAAAAAATGAGCATGATTTATTTTGGTTTTAAGAAGTCACTTTTCACTAGTAGTAATTTTGCCCTGAAAAAAAAGACTTTAAAGAGACTGCATATTCATTCCATTATTCACTACCCTTGCCCTCAGAGGGCATGGCCCTTCAAGGCTAAGACCTAGGAGAATGGTTGGATACTATGTCAACTATAATGATGCTTACAAAGTGGGCAGATAGAAGCATCAATGTTTTTAGAGTCCAAAAATATTTTAAAGAGGAACTGATTTGTTTATGCATCATGGAAACATCCAAAACTCTCTTATTCAGGAGAAAAAAAACCACTGGTTCTTTGGCAGTACCATTACCTTGATGTGCCAGCTCACAATGTAGGCTAATCCATTAAGCAGAAATCTTCTGAAACCCTCAGGAGTGGATTGTTTCTCCATTGCTTGAATGTTTTTCTAAGTTTTCTTAGAGTACTTGATATCTAGCTACTGCCAGACAAAAATGTTAAGAGTAGCTGGGCTGTTAATACAAAAACAAATCTTCCAGTCCCCAGAATCTATGATTGCCTGAAAGAAATAAGAATATAACGCCCCCAAAATGGTTAGGAAATAAAGTGAGGAAAGGCATTGTTTCAAATTGAATCTGTAGCCTACAATTCTGTCACGGGTAGGTATAAAAGGACATCTTTTATTCTGCCTATGGCTATCATAAAATCAAATTATTTTTGTGTTGTTCAAGCTTTGTTTCAAATAAAGTAATAAAGGAAGAAATGATGGAGCTGGGGAAGAACTTCTGCATCTTTTCTTTTCCAAGCTCTCAGATGAATCACAGTCACACATGTCTGAGTAATCAATTTCACTTGTACATTTCCCAAACTCCCCGGTTGTAACTACGACAACACAGAGATTGAAAGTGTCTTTTAAGAAAGAAAAGAACTCAATTCATCCAGCTCCTTGATATGCTGTTAAGAGTAATTAAGTGCCTTTTAATCGAGGTAGCAGTAGATAACCTTCCAGGGCTGCACTGACCCCTGCAAAGTAGATGTGAAGCCATGGGGACAAGCCATGTGTTCCGTCTCCAGCCTATAGCTTTCTAATCCTTTCTAATCATAGGAAATGTTGTCAAAAATGGTGTGTTATGGTGTAATTAAAGGCCATACTACAGCATAAATATAAACATACATATGGGTGTAGATGGATGTGCACAGAAGACACCTCATTCTGCTGGTAAATTCTCGTGTTTCCTCACTTTGGAGCTATTGGCTTTATAACAGTGATAGCTTTGCTCTGATCTCTCTCACATGATAGAAGAGAGGTTGCAGGAGGTCTGTGTGCCTGGAGCAATCAGTGCTGCAAGAGGACAGCATGGAGCCAACATTGAAGAGATGTCATTCTGCTGCTGACTCCACCACCAGTTTCTGCTGTGGCCATGGCTCACAACATCTCTCTCCTGGAGAATCCATCTCTAAAAGAAGGGTAGAGCAGATTGCACCTTGCAGAGCTGATGTGGGACAGCCATCCAGCTTGTGCCCAGTGTCCTTTCTTAATTGGAGGAGAGCCATGTAGTCCTGGCTGATGAGTTATGCAGTCTGAAAATAGGAAACAAAATGAAGCAGTTTTGAATACTCATTTTTGAATCAAAAGAGGTGAGAAACAGCAGAGAACTTAGCTTTCTTTCATACATAAGTAAGTCTAGAAAATATGAGAAACTTATCTGTGAGATTGAATGTGCTAAAGTTCACTTATTGGTTTCTGCTCTTTGCTGGAAGTTCTCTACAGCTGCTGAGGATAGTTAGCGGCTGTTACTTAACATCTTCTGCCAGATAGAGAATTATTCATGGGAGCCAAGTGAATGCCAGCACTAAACAGACCTGATTCTTTGTGACTGGCATTTGTGTTCTCCTGAATTTATCATCAATCACTTAACAGTACATCTCAAGTAAAAAACTGAAGTCACATTAAATGTCTCAAGCAGAAAGCTGATTAATGCTTACCAGTACCAAACTGACATTTTGCTGCAGCTACAAATGATTTTACACATGACTACCTTTGGGTCAGGTGAATTTCAAAGCTATATGGTTATTAACCAATTCGTTTTTTCCATTTTCCTGTTTCTCCTAAGTGTAAATGTACTATTGTGACAACTAACATCCACTGATATTTTCTGTTATATTCTGCAACAATTCTTATTTGGAGAAAAGAAATTCTTCCCCAGATAGATTTAGTTTCTTCCTTCTTCAATAAATAATGGGTAAACTTAAAATATTTCTATATATCCAACACTTCTTAAGGTTATACTGAACAGACAAAACATTGTCTAAGTTAGCAGATTTTTCTGATTTTCTGTCAGACCAGAATGATTTTAATGGCCCCCATGAATCCTTTTAGAGAATGTTGGTTGCATTGGGGAAGGAAAAAACATATTTAACTGGGTACCATTTAAATCAAAAGCGATATCTAGATATGTAGTAGCATCTGAACCAATTTGTCCCTCTTTTCACTGCAGTTCTATCTTCACGTTTTCCCTGAATAGGTACGGAGAGGGATCATTAACTTAGCATGCTCAGAAGGAACGCAGTGTGTGTTTGTGTGTGTGCATCTCTCTGTGTGTGCCCCTCTTTGCCTAAACTGTCCATACCAGAATACAGTAGACTGAAGTACATGACAGATGACAGATAACAGATCTAATCTCAGATATTGTCTTCTCTTCCTAATTATCTTAGGTAATAATTTTATAACAAGAATATAGTTGTTTTCAGAAATAATAATAATAGGTTTTTTTAAAAAAAGAATCAGTATTTTCACTGAGGAAGTCCTGTTATCTCTGGAAAAAAAAAAAAAAAGACATTTTGCAGAACTTTTTTTTAAATGTGGGACACTCATATGTCTTTTGCATAGAACTCTATAGAGAATGGATTCAAAGCCTCCAAGGAAAGTTAGTAACTGCCTAGCATGGTTTTGCATTGGGATTATACGTAAAATAGTGATTTTTTTCCTGAATTTCTTTCATCTTCTATACACTTTTTCTGTTACAACTACACAAAGGAACTTTATGATAGAGCCCTTGTAAACTCCACATAGATAAAGAACAGATAAAAAATAAAAAAACAGAAGAATAAACTACTTCAGAAATGAAGATGACACGTTAGATACACAATACACAGTTCTTATTATCACCATTATTCATAAGGATGACTCAGATCAACAACTAATGTGTGTTTATTTGAAATCTTTTTCCATTTATTGTTCTCTACATATTCAGAGGTGATGAGGTGACAATATGTCTGCTTTCTATAATATGTTGATTAAGAAAGAGAAAAAAAATCTGCCTCATTTCTATGAGCAAGTAATCATAAAATGCTTACTGTATTTCTTATGCATTAAAGAATCTGCACAGGGTCATGAGCAGTCAGCACTCATTTGGGCCCACTGACACATGGGCATTTCCAGAAGAACTCCCATTAGCTTTATGGTAAATTATAGAGATAAATCTCTGTGCATGCTGGATAGAGGATTAGGTACCTATTGTCAAAGAAGGGTGGACAAAAATTTGACCAAAACATACCAGACACAGACTTTACTTGGTGTACTTTAAAAGGCTATTCTGTTTGATAAATCCAAATCACTCATCACATTGGGTCAATCTGTGTTTGTTTGTTCCTCACTTCATATTACTGCAATTCAAGACTCGTTTAGCTAATAGCATGGTGTCAGAAAGGGAAAAATTACTACAATTTGTTCATCTTTTACTCAAAATTGGTCTGCAATATTTCGTATTTAAATTATATACAGTCATTTTACACATCTGACTTCTTGCCATAGATCAGGAATTCCATATGGAACTGGTATCTTGCTTGTGCTTTCTCATTTCATTAAAGGAGGTCTTTATTTCAGGTGGTAATGGAGGTCTGATTCAGGCAGAAGGTTTTTTTTCTTATTTCCTCTAGACAGAAGATCAAAGGTCAAGTCCCAGATTCCCGCATACCTGTTGGACTGACCCAGAAAATGTCCTAGATTCCTACATACATTTAGAACTTATCTAGAAGTTACATCTGTTCTCTGCATCTCATGGGTTTAATTGAATTTTTGTGTTTTTTCTTAATGCACTATCAATCTGGCAATCCGATCCATTTTGTAAGAAGTTAGCATCATAGTATGACTTTTCCCTGAAAACAAAGAAGAGGTAAAGCATCCAAGATCATTACCTGAATGACAATTCAGCTAATCAATGTTACAGGGTAATAGAAACCCTGGTCTAGCACAGACTGCTCTACGCTCAACTTGACAGCTTTTCAGAAAGTAATTTTGGGCTTTCCTCATGAACTATAGAGGAAACATAAGCTTAGGACTCTGTACACCACCCTGAGATCTGGACACTGAAAATGTTTTTGTTAGCATGTTTACACTGCATTGGCTAAATGCCTGATAGTGTCTAGGTCTTGGACTAATGATTTACATTCAGATTTTTAATGAGGCTGATAGACAAATATGTGACACCAAAAAATGATGAAATGAAGTTTGTAGCATTTTGAATTTGTGTTGATGAGGAAAGCATGTATGGACACCTAACAGGGCTCCCATGATGCAGAGTAACCTGTTATGCTGAACAAACTCCTGCATTTTAGCCCTAACTAAGAATTTTAAAAGACAGCTATCCAAATAGGTCAGGAAATCCATGAGTTACTACTGAGACAGTCACCAGACAAATGCAATAGGAAAATGAATCCGTACAAGTCCTAGTTCTAACTAATTAATAGTAATTAGTACTTACATATATACAGATACTGATTTTCACTTGGACTTTCAAAACTGTATGTGGGATGGGGAAATTATCTGTGTCTTCAGGATATTTTACTTTTGAAATAAAATTATTCTGTACCCAAAAGCCACAGCTTGAGTGCTATGAATATTCCATCATCCAGACAGCTGTTTTGTCTGGTGGTCAGACTCCTTTACTCTTCTCATTTCTCACCCTGAACATATATAGATATACATGAGACCTAAGCAGAAATATTCAAGTGTGACACAATACTTGGGTGGCTCAGCCTCTCTGGAGTCCTTTAAAAAACAGAGAACTAATAATTCGAAAACTTTTCAGTGCAGACTTAAGCTTGGGCTAGCTTTGGGGCTCTGTTGTCCTGATATGTTTTTCACATGCTTTCATATACTCACAGAGATATGCACACATTGTTTTCACACTCTAAAATGATAAAAGAATGTTACATCTCTGTAGAAATGCAAAGATAAAATAGGAAAGAGGAGATTCTTTGAAGGGTTTGAATTCCTAACACATTTCTCAGTTGTGTAGGGGTTAGGAATGGACCTCTGAAATTGCATCATAAATTCACAGCAAAAGCCAGTGTTTCAAGCCAGCAGGTATCTGTAAGAAAACTGCAGATGCTGGCATGAATTGCATTTATATTGCAAATCCGATTGTCAGAGTCAATTGCTGGCTCTGAGGGCCTCATTCTTTTTAAATTTACTGAGCTGAAAGTCAAGACTCATGTCCTTCCTCTCACCTCCAGTGCTGACAATTTGAGCATATTCCACCTGGGAGGAGCTCTCTTTCTTTACTAGTCTGTAAAGCAGATGTGTATTGATACACACCCTTAGTATATCAAGTCTCTCTGCCAGTACCTTCAGGATACCATTAATTTAGGAAATTCCTGCCTAATGTCCTAACATTTTCTTAACTACCATCTGTTATATGTGACCTGAACAGACAAACTAGAAATCTGAAGGTTTTGTGGATTTCTAGAGAATGGTAGTTATGCATCCATCAGCTTCTTAAACTGTGTTTCACACCTCAGGTTAAAAACAAATGTCACATCTTTATCTTTTCTAACTGAGTTGAGCAGTTGGTACAGCCTAACCAAACTGAAGGTCATAGATTTATCTTTCCAGTAAGTCACAGCACAAAGGTATTTTCTAACTTTATTGTGAAACAGAAGTCAATTGTGAAACTCAAGTCTATCCTAGGCCTGTATTTTCATGTAAAATTTTTCTTCCAGAAAGTCTGCTTGTAGTCACAGACCTCTAAAGCATCCATGTTACTGAACTCACTTCCCCCATCATGTTAAGACTTCATTAATTCAGAGACTGATTTCCGTAGGAACTAGAACAAAAAGACTGAGACTCCGTAGAGATTTATATTGATAAATAACTGTGCAAGGGTTCATAATACAGCAGGTCAGAAAATTCTCTTTGTGTTGATACAGCAAGCACTTAGCTTCAAGAAGACACCTTGTTGTTACCTGAAAGTTCTGATGAGCTACAGACACCTTAGAGAACTACCTGCAGCAGCTTTTTTCACACATCTAAATTTAGTAATTTCATGTATTTTTCTGATATGATATGATTAGTATCTTCCCAGGATTCTGAGAAAGATTTTCTTTCAGGTCTACAGGTGTGGTGTGGATTTTGGGACAGGTAGAGGCCATCATGAGAAGGCAACAGTAGAATCAAAGGTTATATATTTGAGAAGTGATCTAATGATATGGTTTCTCAAGTCAACAGAGGATGGAAGAGTAAGTCACTGCTAGGTAGCATGGTAAGTGTGGTGTTTCAGTTACCAGTTTCACAGACAATTTTGGGTAGGAAGCAGAGGACCTGTTACAGAGTTTCACTGTTATTTTTTCTTCCATTCCTTCACTGCTATCCTCCATGCTCTGGGATGTATACAACTCATGAAATGGTTGTTCTTTCCCTGCATCTGGTGGGGCATTATAAATACATGGCTCTATCCACAGATATGCAGACAGAAATGAACGTGTACACTTTCTTGAAAAGCCTCTCCATCTAAACTGCTTCTTTTTCTTTGAGGTGCCACTGACTGCCTCTAGCACTGATTACTATGACTACTTATATAGCAGTTTAATGTTAAGTTTTATGTGTCACTCTTTTCTCATCACTGAGAGCAAGACTTGCCCATGTGTAATGAAGAGACAATCTGAATTGCACATACTTCTACCTGTAAGGATGTACTATGTCCCAGTCTAATGCCCTTCTTGAATTCCCAGACCTGGCAACTAGAAACTAAAAGGAAAAAAAAAGTGAAAAGAAGCATAATTTCTATGTGGAAAAAATATACTCTACTAGGTGAGAATTCTTTTCTTAGACTTATCAAAATCAGAACAGGGTATCTTCCAGTGTGAGTAAAGTAAAAAATCAATTCCTGTCACTTGTCAGTTTTCCTCTCTGGGCAGAAAATAAACATCAAATCCCATAGTATCAGTTTTTTAGTTACTTCCCAGGGAAGAAGCTTATTTTTAAAAAAGTAACTTAAGTCCCTGCTGTATACATTGCTTGGATTATCAACAAATAAAAACCACAGGCCAGCCACATAGGAGATGAAACATAATTAATCCTAGTTAATTATTGGTGGGGAGAGTTTCACTTCCTAGCATTCAAATCACCTGAGCCTTTCTAAATTTTTTAAACATAATTCAGATTCAGTCATCTGTGCTGAAAATTCGTAAGCTGCATATCTACTTCATGCTGGATTTTGTGGATGTGTGGTTTTAAAATTTCAGCCAAAACCAGACTCAGCCATTTCTGAGAATGACACTGGGGGAAAATACATTGCTTTGCTATGCCAGAATATTAAGGTGATGGGTTTTTTGGGTTTTTTTACATCTGTCCTACACTTTCAACACAGACGCCTAAGATTCTGAAAATAAGTGCAGTTTACAACAGCAGTCCAGTTGTTTCCCCAGCTGACATCCTCCTCTTCTTCCATCCCTCTGTATATAGTTAGGACTCATCTCCTTAGACACTGGGCTAGTTTAAATTCTTACCTCTTGGCCATTTGCACATGACATGCTTATGCCCCATGCTCAGACTGAACCTGTGTTATTTGGCTTGCTGAGACTAATTCCTATTTACTATCAGCCACAACTGTCTGAATTAAAACCACTATCTGTGCAGTGCTGCTTTCATGCTTGTTAGAACTGTGTTTAACATCACACCACATCTCTGCTGGACCTCTGTCTTTCCCCACGTGATGTCTGTCTGCCATTGCTAGAGAAGCTTTGCAAGAGGCAGCTGGATAGGAAACCTCTCATAGGCAACCTCTTTACATCACCCCAAATGACTGCAGCAGCCCTTGGAGCTACAGAATGATGCTGCCCAGCACAAAGGAAAGAGAAAGGCTGGGTGGTAAAGTAGAGGAATGTGTAGAAAGAAGAATAATCATAGGAACTGAATAATCAAGACTCTGGATAGAAGTGGAGCCTCACCGTCATGTTCCAGCAAAACAATGTCTGTAGAAGCTTCCCTTAATTGCAAAAATGATTGATCATACCAATTTTATTTATATTATCTTTTGTAAGTATAGGATGTATTACCACTTTATATGTTTGCTGAGCTTAATTCAAATACCGAAGCTCCTAATTTGGCAAATTACCAAGTATAATGGGTAATGCTTCCAATACTTATTCAGAGATTCAGGTATTTAACAATATTTTTTTGACAAGAACAAACCAAAATAGATCCCTTCCCAATTTTAGCTTTAGCATTAAAACTGAACTAAAAAATTACATCTATGTGTAAGCATTTGGCTCAGTGAATACTTCAAGCTTCCTCATGCTGAAATTGAAATAGACTTCCCATTGCCTTCAAAAATATGGACCCACCAGAAACAGGTATATATCCAGCTTTGATATCCTCAGTTCCTAACACAAATACATTAAATTGCCTAGCATGATTTCAGTATCTTTCTCTAGGTACTTTTAAATAATGTCTGAATGTTATTAAAAGTCAACAGTTCTGTAAGCGGTAAAAGCTCGGCCTCTCATCTTCTTTTCAAAGGTACCATAACTACACAATATTAATAAAGAAACTAAGAAAATAGAAGGAAAATACTTTTTTTCTTTTTTTTTAATTAAACAGGATGGGGAAGACTTATTTGTTATTTGCAGACATGAAATTTCCCCTTTGATTTGGCTTCCAATTACAACATGATGATGGGCATGGTGCAGGAACTTGTATTGAACAAAACAGGATTACTAAGTGTGAAATGTTCTTTGCATAGCAGTTCTTATTCATTTTCTGCCTTTCACTGCCTCAGTCTGTCTTTCTCCTCTGACTAATCAATATTTTTCTATGATCCTTTATTATCATGGCTGAAGGGAAATCACCATTGTATTTGTTTGCCATATGAGGTAAACAATAGCTTATGGTTTTTAGACATAGTACTCCAGAACAAAATTGGAATTCCTCTCCTTTTTTTGAGCCAGTGTCCTTCAACAACATGCAAACAAAATGATCTGCTCTGTTGTGGGGGAGCCCTCTCCTCATCCCCTATTACTGTGAGTCATTTCAGGCTCTGGAACTTCTGGAATCAGTGATAAATAATTTTTTTCATTCTCTGCCTAAATGCAGGCCCTCAGATAATCTATTATTTAAACAATTGAAAGCACACAAGTGCCACCATTTTTCAATAGTGGAACAGTTTCACCTGAGGGCAAAGTCAGATTTAAGATTTTTTCCTTTCAGATACTGGAGATGTTTTTACAGAGGCATTAAAAAAAAAAAACCAACAAAAAAGACCACAAAAAAACCAAAACACCAACACAAAACACAACAAAAAAATAGCACAAAAAAACCTAAAACCAAAACAAAAACAAAACCAAGGCCCTACAGAAGATAGATCTCCTTGTTTGGCTAGAAACCCCAGAAAAAAACTTTGAGATACATGACTCATGCACATTGCATTGGAAACTCTGAATGTTTTAAGTGCTAAAAGTAAGAACCGCTCAAACTGGAAACAGGGAGGTTTGGGCTTCTTTTTGAAAAGACAATGGAGAGAAAAATCTGTGTTTCATTGCTTATGACAAACACAATCTTGAAGTTGCTTCTTCAGAAAAAGACAATCCATGTTACAGCTTTATAGGAAGTAAAGGTCCTGCAACTGAGGCAAGTCTGAATCAGCTGTATATTCACCTGAATTACAGTCAAGCTATCAGTGCACCAAGTGCTATCAGAAACCTCTTAAGGGGCAGTGAATAATTTTGGATGCTTTTGGGATGTATCAAAAACATCTTGTCACACAGGTTGCCTTAAGGTTTGTCTCCTTCTGGATGGCATGGAAGTGAGAGTCGGGATGAAGCATTTAAAATGTTGCAGTCCTTTTGCAGACCAGCTATTTGTTTTGAGACCTATTTCCCTAAAAGCTGAAACAGGTAGCAAGGCCATACACAGGCTGGCACGAGAACCTGGCCCTTGCATTTTCTAACTCATTTTCTGCCATTAACAGTGGTGATGGCTGTGAGCAGATATGGTCACCCAGCAGGAACCTTTCAGGGCTTGACTGACTCATTGCTTTGCTCAGCGTGACTGCTGGTGCATAATATGTTGAAGCAGCTCACCTCCAGGTGCAAACAAAAGCCTCCAGCAAATTAATAAATAAAGAAATGGTGCTATCGTTTCTGACACAACTGCTGGTCTATATTTGTGCTGTATTATTAGACTATTAATGCTTTTGTGTGCAGCAGGTAGTAAAAATCAAAAGCAACCGTTAGTACATAATTTGTCAGGTAGCAGTGATGCTAGAGAAATGAAGAGCAAACTCTGTTGTTGTTAAAGATGATAAATTGATCAAATTTTGCCATTAGTGAAAAAAAAAAAAAGAAATGCAAAAAACCCTTCTGATGCAAGTGAGCCAATAAACCAATCCAAAAAAGTTATACTGTTTTGAGGAAAGGAGAGTTTGGCAGCTGTTCAAAACGCAAAATAATTTGTCAAAATACCCACCCAAAATAAAAATCTACCAGTTATCTATTGCAATACATCTTTACTACCTGGACAAGAATGTGGTGCACAGTTAACTCAATGCACAGTGGCTTTTCTGTGTAGCCTTCATTCAGCATTTTTATCTTAATGACTGCCACTGCACCAAACATTCACCCAGCTGCACAGATTGCTGTTGATCCCAAATGACTTCAGATTGAGCCCCATATCTAATAAGGCCTAAATACCTAGGGCTTCTTCTTAGTGATCTGAGAGTACATACAGGAAGAGATAGAGTGACAAGTCTGTATCTTTCAGCAGAGATTAAGCCTTCTTGTAGAGAAGGTGAGGAAAGGGCAGTATTGCACAGGACAGTTTGGATAAGCAGTCCCAAATCCCCTTGGCATGTGTTGCTGAATACTGTTTGGGAGTGATTTAGTGTACTCTTATTAAAATGCTTCACAGCATGTTTCCATTTTTATTGCCTACTTTGTTTTAATCTGTAGTAATTTCAACCATGTTCTAATCTGTCAACTTCACCGTATATTTACGAACACTCTTTATTCAAGTAGCTCAGCTATGGGGCTGAAGTGCAGACAATCTTGTTGATAGGCCCTTGAAATCAGCTTATTAAATTAGCTTCAGACATTCCTTACATTCACAACAGTTAATGTAATTAACAACACGAATCTAATTTTCCTTCAATGCAATGTAGAAATAAGAATCTTGTGCAAAAGAACATGGCTTCCCTCAGAGCTTGGCTCTACCTTATTTTGCTACAAAAGGCAAAGGAAGGTATGATTGTAGCATGAAGCGTGCTTAGGGTTAGGGAAGGTATCCCTTAGGATTGGGCTGCAATTCAGGACAAAAAGCGGTACTAAACACAAGAGAAAGAGCTCTGATTTTCAGGAGAGTTAACTCAGCTCCAAGTCCAGCTTGAAGGTCAGCACCAGCAGTGTCACACATACCTTGAGCAGTCAGCTCCCCAGTTATCCCAGTAACACTGGGCCCTGTAATGGGTCCAAGTTTTTCTTCTGTCAGAATAAAGCTAAATAAACAGCAGCCTGCAGGTCAGAGGAAGAGGAGGGAGAGGAAGCTGGCCAATTCCCATCTCTCCTTCCACACAGCAGCTCAAGTTACTTCAGCCGCACTGGTTCAGGCAGTCAGCAAGGCTCTCAGGACAAGACTACTTGCTCGTTGTGCTCTGAGCCTCTGGGGACCCTCTATGGCACCACTGACTTTAGCCCAAATCAGCCTTAGCCTGGCCCTGCATCCCTTCACCATTAGCTGAGCAGGATGTGCAGCAACAGCAGTGAGATAACATGGCACAGGCTTGCACATGGTCTGGCATCCAGTGGAGGGACTCCAGAGCCCCAGGGTATGTGTTCTCAGTAATGGCAAAGCCTGGACAAAGCCTGTGCCATTGCATCTGAGCTGTTGCTGTTGTTGGTGCCTACCCCAGTGAAGCTTGCCACCATATGCTCCAGTCATATATGTACAGGTATATGTAGGGTGCACCTTGGACAAAATCTCTGGGTATTTATGGTGTGCACATCACTACAATGCCTGGCTTCTTATAAAATTGTGCAGAACTTCAAGAACTGCTGATGCAGGAGTGAGAAAGAGTTTGATTTTTCCTTATTCTAGAAGGTATTCTTATCTTAGGGGACAACTATGTGGATAATTGGCATTTCTCTGTAGTAATCTTTAATGAGGGAAAGGAGACTATAATTAGGCATTGGAAGAATTTACAAAGGAGTGTATGGTATTTTTCACAGTTGAAATCTTCAACCAATTAGAGGATTGTATGGTATGCTTTCTAATATGCTATGCTTTAGTTTAACTTGATATTACCTGACCTGACAAAAGACTGCAGGGTTGGGTTCTGAAGCTATTTGAGAGTTCGCACAGCTGAATGGCTGGTTATTGCGGTCCCTCTCCTGAAAATTTTTAATCTATTCTCTACATTTCAACGCATAACACATAAATTGTTTGAGCTCGAGAAAAGAATTCTATTATTTCATGGGAATTTATTGTGATCAAGGTAAAAAAGCTGCAGTACTGAAAGTTGTTATTCAGCTGGCTTTCCTGGATAAGAAGTTAATGCAACTCTCATCATTTGAATTCTAACCAAAAAAAAAAGGAAATCTTGGTGGTGTTTTCAACTTGACAAACTGGAAATGCCCAGAGGAGGTGACACTTATTATGGAGAAGTAAAAGTGATTAAAATGAAAAAGGCTCAGAGGACTTGCTCAAAGAGTTATGCCATGTGGCTCTGTCTCTCAAGCTCTTACACCCCCACACACTTTCTATGCACATAATTGCATTTTCCAAAAGACTAGTGATTTTTGGCACTCAATTTCAAATGCTTGCCAATGTGCCTTTGTCTTTAGATATAAGTAGATTCTTTTGTTTTGTTTTGAGGCAGAGTAGACACAGAGTGCTGTGTTTCTGCACATATGACACCCAAAAAGCTCTGGATTTTGTCATAAGGCCAAAAGTTTAGTAGATGTGGGGGTTGAGCCATCTGGGGGAGAAGTCTGTCTGTCTCTAACTATGGATTTACATCTAGCTGAGCACCTGTTTGACCACTGCCACTGCACCTCGTGAAAAAGAGAAATAATTAAACATTTCTTACGGCCTAACTCTTGCTTTCCTGTTAGTGGGGATACATATCTTGTTCTAGAAAGGTTTTTATTTCAGATGTGTGTGTGTGAGGGAAGGATATTAAAGGAAAGTCCTTTTTATTGATCATTTCTATGGTCAATGACATTTCCTATGAGAAACTGTAGGCTAGATCAATATACTCAGTAAGAATTTATAGACTAAACCAGCCCCAGGACAAATCATGATCCATACACGTGCTTCTTTCCTGTTGATCCACAAAATGTTTCCCAAAAACTTTATAGTCATAGAAACCAAATACCAATACAATTATTGTAGAACATTTGTAGTTTAGACCCTTTCCTTTTAAAAAATTATATCCATGTATGTGTGAGCCTCCACGAAGTTTCTTCTAAATGGCTTTCATTTGTGATCTGCACAGGACATAGGACCCAATGGATTTTACCACTTTTAGCAGAATTTCAAAGAAGACACTTTTCATAGATCTGTGGAGCAGATGTAGCTTTGGCCATTCAGCTGGGATAAGAAGCTGAGACAGATATGATATAATAAGCTGCAAAAGAAACCAAATTAATAGCCTGAAAAGTTTGCAGCACACTTACTCTACTCTCGCTGGATATCCAAGACCATCCAGCAGAAAATTTGGCTTTTTACAGTGTCCCTGAGCTACATGTACAATAGGGTTACAACATACGTCTGCTTGTAAATAATTTATGACATACTGTTCTCTATTTCCTTTCAGGATTAATTCTAGAATGAGAAAGACTTTACTTCATCTTTTCCCTCCCTTCCCCACCACAAATAAAATTATAGCCACTCATTGGGAAATACATTAGAAAGTGTGTTTATGGAAGCTGTGAGTTTGCCAAAGAATTAGACATTAACTTCAATAATATCCTAATAGGCAAGTTCAGGTTCCACATTCCCCTGCACATGAAGCACAATTACTTTCACTAAGATGAATAGTTGTTAAAATGAAATACAGTGTGTTCACAATACCCCATATACCTAAATACACAGAGTAGTGTTAAATTTGATCCTAAATTATTTAATTCCAAAGCTTAATGCATACAAACAATATTCAAAATACATGTAACTGATTTTTAGCTGCTGAAAATCAGGATAATAGCCAAATTATGAAATTAGGAGTAAGAGAATACCACAGTAGCATGGTGCTTTACCTGAGTTAATGCTGCCTGCTTCTAGCAGAACTCATTAGTCTTGATGGAGCTCTCAGCTAACGTAGTTATACAGCAGCTGGCATCCAGGATTAGTTGTTTAGGGTTGGTTTGCATAACCCTGCATGACACACATTCTTTCAATATAGACTTACCACACAAGGAATTTTTCTATTCAATTTATGAGGAAAATTCCTCACCTTGTATATCTAAAAGGTCACAGTATTTTATCCCAAGAGTCCTTCTGACTCTATTATCTGTGATTAAAATATTTATTAATATTTCACTTCCTTTTAAGGAAATACCAAAGGCCTGAAAAAAGTGCTTGTTGAGTAGGTCTATTTTTATCAAAAAAAAGTTTAAGGTTCCACAAAGACAAAGGGTATAGTTTGAAACCAGTTTGTACTATAAGCTTTGGAGGTGTTTTAGATGATGCTATCTTTGGACTTTTTATTTTCCATTGCTCTACATGTTTCATAGTAAATTATGCAAAGGGCATGTAATACCTTACAACTCTTAGCTGGAAGGATTTAATGTTGCTTGCTGAAAATGATCAGCAGAGTGGAAACAACAACATACATGGATCTGTAACTCCCTCACTGGTCTAAATTGTAGCTGGAATGACAAGTCTTAGAAATCTTACAATAACCAGGAGTCTGAGAACATTACCTAGAGCTAGGCAGAACATGTTTCTCATGCTATTCTGCCAGCTCTGCTCCTGTAAATCCATGTCAGGTCAGCATCAAACCTTTCTGCAGCAGAAGAGCATTTGTTCTGGTTATGTATTTGGGAGGGATACATGGGACCTGCTATCAGGATGACAGAAGGTAGTCACAGTCGTGCTGATTATATGTGCAATAAGAGCAGGATCTCTGAAACCAAATCATTAGAGGCTTAATATTTGCTCCTGCCAGACAAAATGTTTTTGTAAAGTTCAGGCAGATATGAGGCTGGAACAAGGCAATGTTCAGTGTATGAACTGTTATCAGAGGCTTGGTCCCCAAGCTCAGCTGAGGCCTTGATGTAAGTAAATCGTCCCCATTATGTCTTTAGTACTGGGGTGGGCTAGCCTGTTTCTCACTCTAAAATATAATATCTTAAACCTCCTCCTCATTTATGCCTGCTTATGCTGATCCTTAAGGATTTTCCTGGAGGTAGTATTACTTCAGCTATATCTCTTCTCCCTTGAAAAGGAGAAGGCAGAGACCAAAAGGAGTTATTAATTAATGTCCAGCAAATAACAAGCAATGCAATAAATAATAAAACGATAGTGTTTATACAGGTCTACAGGTAAGTATGCAAAGCAATCCAGATATAATAAAACGCGATACAACGACATGAACTCCAGTTGTAGTAACTAGCAGTGTATCCCAGGGGACAGTAAGAGATCCAAATCCTATTTATATAGGATTTATATATTTAAAGTCCTCATTAAGGATCTGGATGATGAGGAAGAGTGAGAAGAGTGTACACTCAGCAAGTCTGCTGCTGACACAAATCTGGGCAGGGTGGCTGATACCCCAGATGGTCATTCTGCTGTTGAGAGGGATCTCAATAGGCAGGAGAAATAGGCTGACAGGAACCTCATGAAGTTCAACAAGGGGAAGTGCGAAGTCTTGTGCCTGGAAACGTACAAGCTCAGGCACTAATACGTGCTGGAGGTCACCCATCTGGAAAGCAGTTTGCCAGAATAAGACTTGGGATGTCCTGATGGGCATCAAGTTGAATGTGAGCCAGCAGTGTGCCCTTGTTGCAAAAAAAGTCTAATGATGCCCTGGACATCATTGGGTAAAGTTGAAGGTGATCCTTCCTCTCGACTTAGCACTGGTGAAGCCACATCTGGAGTACTATGTCCAGCTCTGGGCTCCCCAGTGTAACAGAGACATGGACACATTGGAGAGAATCCAGTGAAGGGGCACAAAGATGATTAAGGGACTGGAGCACTACTCACATGAGAAAAAGCTAGGAGAGCTGGGACAGTTTAAGCTGGAGAAGAGAAGGCTCAGGGGAGGATCTCATCAATGTATATAAATACCTGAAGGGACAGTCCAGGGAGGATGGAGCCAGGCTATTTTTGGTGGTGCCCAGTGACAGGACCGGAGGCAATGGGTACACACAGTAGGTTGTTCCTAAATTTCAAGAAACATTTTACTTACTGTGAGGCTGAGAGCATTTTGGAGATATCAAAAAGCTACCTAAAGATGGTCTTGGACAACCTGGGTGGCCCTGCTTGAACAGCAGCTTGGACCAAATGACTTCCAGAATTGTCTCCCAGTCTCAACTGTGAAACTACATGACAGGAGAACATAGTGTGTAGAAGGGATACACCAAACTGATATGTCCAAATTTATGTTGTTTCACATATCATGAGAGATTGAGGGAAAATTGCAGATAGACTCACGCATATCCATCTCCAAAATCCTTCAGACTTTTCCTCCAGACTTTAGGTGAAAAACCCAGAACAAAGAGGACAACAGAAAGTCTTTGAAAGGAGAGAAGCCAAATATATGCAAAGTTTAGTTAAAAGGCATTACCTTTCAATCTTCCTACTCATTAAGCTCCCTTCTCAAAACTCTTTTTTTCTACAACAGGGATTGTAGACTTTTGGACTTTCTGAAACAGAATTCAGCAATGAGTCATTACTGTAATATGTAACCATGGTGTCCTGCAATGGCTGCTGATGTTCTGTATCACAGTTACATGGCTGCAAACAGGTTTGTGTTTGGACATTATCAGCCACTAATTTGTTTCCTGTAGCTTCAAGAGACAAATTTCTGGTCATGTAGCAGGAAAGTTGCTAGATCCCCCTTTCTCTTCTTCCCTGGCAACACTGTGGATGTCTCTAGCATTGTTTACCAGGCTTATTTCAGGAGCCTGGTTCAAATTTCAAAGCCAAGCTTTTAAAAAACTCTCAGATCTCTTGCTTTTCAACCACTTCACTGTGCCTTTTTGAGTATGAGAACCTAATTCTTTCCCTTAAGCGGTGCATGTTGAACCTTCCCTTTTACAGCACCTTCTGGTTTCACGCTGATGCATGCTAGCTTTCACAGCCTGACAATAGGAAACCAAAGAAAAATCATTATTCAGAAATTAATCCAGCATTGAATTCAGCATTTCAAAATCTCTAGAATCAAGTAGAGCACTCCTGTGAACCTGATGTGCTGTATGGCAACCCATGCTTCTTAAACCATGAGCCATTTGTTCTTGAGCCATCTGGATTTGCTTTGATTATTGATTGGCAGATAGCACTGCTGAAAGGAAGCATGTGTTAAACCAGACCAGATAAATGTCACCACTCACCATCATGGAGCTTTAAACAGAGAGATTAAATGTAAAACACTGCAGGCTGCAAAGTCCCTTCTTTTTCTGGATAATGAGAGATTTCTACTATTTTGCAAAGAGAGATCTTTCCACAATAAAACAAACTTACACAAAGTGTTCCTTTCAACAGTTTTGTCTCACAGCCAGGCATTTTTCAGCACAACAGTATAACCATCTATCTTTATTACAGCAAAACCTGACAAGGGAAACATACAGCAGTAGCCCTCTGATCTTTTATCATGTCACTAATGAGGAAGGAGTTTACAGGACATTGGTTTCAGCCTTTCTATGAACTGAATGTTGCTTCCCACCATTCATTCAGTAAAAACAGGTTTGATTTTGCCTCTAGAGAAATGGACACATTAGCTAATCAGTCCCAAAACAGCACCCAAAAGACAAAACCTTTGAGATTTAAACCTTTTAAATGTGAACACAGCATCTGTAAGACAGGTACAGCTTTAAGGATAGTTTCCCTTTGGGCTATCTTAGATGTTATATGAGCCATGCAAGAGACCACTGCACTTCCCCACCAAGACACTGCAGCAAAGCCCAAAAAGATGCTTGGGATCATTTCACAGCAGGCTTTGATTCTCTACCAAAAAATTACTTATCCAGCACCATCTGTTAAAAACAAAAAAAAACAACAACCCCCAAAAAACCCCCACCCACAACCCCAAAACCAACAAAGCAACTTTATTTGCAGGTGGATAATAAGTTACACTTCATACAGAGCACCCTGAGCAATGGCAAAGAGAAGGACTATGAAGCTTCACACCTGTAACTTGCACATAGCCAGATATTTGCCTCTCACACCTCACCACTGCAGGTGAGTCCTTGTTTGAAATATCTGAATGTCCCTTTGACATCCTTCATCTTGCAAGCCTTGCACTGTGTGAATGAGTAATTGGATGCAAAGAGAAGCTGATACAACTTTAATGAGGGAACTTTGTTTTATTCAAAGAGCCACTTCTCTTTCATAAATCACACGTCTGAAATTACAGAAACAGTTGAAAGACAGGTTTCAGAATGCAAACTAAGAACCTACTAAGTTGCAGTGTCCTGGCTTGGCTTTTACTGAATTTGTCTTTGTCCTCATACTGTGCAACGTTTTTTTTATTGATGACTCAGTATGAAAGTGTTACTGATAAAGCTTGTGGGTGTACAGATACCAGAGGAATTTCAAATGAAGCAGGGAATAATAGGTCATGTAAAAGAGGCTGGTAAAAAAAGGTCAAGGCAAAATCTGAGCAATTTAAAGTGTCCTAATGTAGAAACAGGACAAGAAACAGGGTGGGCAGGATAAGAAACTATATCTTTGAAAATTATAATTCTGAAATCAATTTGCAAGCCACAGTGGATAATCTGTTGAATATGAGCTACAGAAAAATGTTGTAGCCAAGAAGGATAACACACCAGGGAAGTTCTATCATCTGCATAATTGGCACTAGGATACCATCCACTGACAGTACCCATATTTTGACAAGGAATCATGTGAAATATTAAAGGATCCAAAACCACATTTTATAATGAATGACTCAAAGAATTGAGCTGATTAAGCTTATAAAGAACAAGTGGCTAAGAGTTGAGCTGGACACAGTCTCTAACATATCAATAAGGGAAAACAAGTCAGTAACTGAGAGGCATCCTAACTAAAAGACAAAGGTTTGGAGAGATGCTGCAGCTGAAAGTTCAGACTGAACTGTTCAGAAAAAACAAAAAAGTGAGGTGCAGTTTGTTAACACCTCGAACTTGAGTCTGGCCAGTTTTTTAAAAGCAGGGGTCTGTCTCTTAAACAAATTCACCTGTCAGAGTCCCATGTCCTTCCTGTAGAGGAGGCCACAGCTGATCTCATTGTTCCTCTCTGTAAACAAAATAGAAGTGGTACAGGAAGAATTAAGCATCTTTACAATGAAAAAAAAAAAATCAGTCGAAATTCTGCCCTGTTCCATTATAAGAACAAAATGGCAATTAGCAGATGGAATATGATCTGTACATCACAGTGGGATCTATCTTTTCTAATGAATTGCCAGAAGTTAGACTAAACTAGCTGGCTTCTCTGTTGTCACTTGAAAAAAAGATAAAGTTTGCCAGAGGAATATTCATCTCATTTATCTCTTGATTACAGAATAAGCATAAACAACCAGATAACTGATTTGAAGGAGATAAAATAGAAGTGGCCTGCCATAAAAGCAAAGGAATGATGGGTCACATGGGAAAGATTATTTCCTGTTAAATGAGATTTTACAAAACTCCACTGCATGAAATAATTCATAAAGGTCAAAAATAACTGAATATGTTAAAAATAGTTTTCCTAGATTGAGAATATTTTAAATGACCATTAGCCATTAATTATGTCCTTTTATAATCTTCATTTCCATTATATTCAGGTTATCAATTGCTGCTGAAAGAGTGTCCAGGAGACTTAGACATTACTTGGAATTTCAATTTTAAAAAAACCACAAAAGTGTTTAGGAGACTTGGTAATTTAGTCTGAGTTCAATCACAAGGAACAATAGTAATATTCATTGTTATGGCAACAGCAATCTTTGCTCACATCCTATAATTTCACCTACATAAGTGGTTTTACACTCTTTCAGCCTATGAGCTAAGCCTTGGGGTGAGAAAGCAGCAAAGCTCTGTTGAAATCACTGCTATTTCATGCATGATCATAAGATGAAGAATACAATTAAGAACCACCTAAGAAATACAGTTTCAAGTGCATATATATTTTATTTTTGTACATATTCATATACTGATAATTTTTAACCAAAATTCTTTCTTAAAACAAAATTCAAATGTGTATAACATTAATTCAGTACAAATTGTTAGTATGATATTTCATAGAATCATAGAATATGCCAAGTTGGAAGGGGCCCATAAGGATCATCGAGTCCAACTTCTATCCCTGTGTAGGGTACCCCCAGGATCACACCCTGTGCCTGAAAATCATTAATTTTTAAGAACGCCCAATTGAGGCCAAAGACTCAAACTTGAAGGAATTTTGTCTTAGCCCTGCATACCATGTAGAACACGAATTAAATAATCATGGGCTATGAAACAGATTAGAAGGAGTTTTCAGCTGCCAAGTGGGCCTATTAGGAGTTATCAGCTGAGTACCTGCATCATTAATAGTGGATGAGCTATTTTGAGCAATACACAAGTGGACACAGAGCCAGATCTATCCTTATCATTACTCATATGGCCATCCCCAATAGCTGCTACCTCCACTGCCATGGTTTTATCCTATAAAAATAGTTTTTGAATTTCTGTCTTAAATGGTTTAGGCTGTATTTGTTACAAACAGATCAGGTTTGGAGCCTAAACTCTATCTTCCTTCAAGGATAAGCACACCCTTGTCCAGAAGTGGTCATAAATCAGGGATACAGCAACTGCACAAGGGTGCCTACTTATATTCAGAGCCCCAACAGGCCACTAAAGCAAATGAGGGCAGCAGAAGGTGCCCAGACCAGCAGCCATTTCCATGCTCCACAGATTTCCATCTGCAGAAAGAGTCATCAGGGAGCTGCATCGGATGATTTTCCTTCCTACTTGCACTGGCAAAGCAGTTCAAATCAACCATAACGTAGCATTTTGCAC
Organism: Florisuga fusca; assembly: GCA_038090715.1. Lineage (NCBI taxonomy): Eukaryota > Metazoa > Chordata > Aves > Apodiformes > Trochilidae > Florisuga > Florisuga fusca. The sequence goes on along the minus strand of JAAWXA010000004.1, from coordinate 12,404,964 downwards.
CCAACCAAATCACTCAGCCCTTTTACAAGGTTCAGTTCGGAATCCCATTTACCTTGCCCAGGCTCATTTCTACCTTTAAAATCATGTTCTACTTAAGTGAGCCTTTTCTACAAACTTAGGAGGGAAAATGTTCATTTAGGAGGGTGAAAAGTATTATTTTAAGATTGATTAATTGAGTATGCACCATGCTGAGCACCACTTCCAGAGGCAAGGGGTGCATTGTGTTACCAAATGGTTATTTAATGAGTCATAATCCCCACGCATTAGATATCACCCCTGAGGAATTAGTTTCAAATGGGGTAGTGGTGTCTACTCAAGATGTGGAGCTAGATGTCAAACCATTGTAATAGTTACATTTTTGCATCATTCAACATTGAATTGCATCACTTTGTAGCTGAAATGCACTCATGCATATACCTACTGCTGAACTGATTCATGACTGCAGGGTAAGGAGAATGATTTAACAAAAGCTTTTGGTGCCAAGTATTATACTTTGATGAATTAAACTTTGAACCACAATATTTATATTCCTGCTTTTGAATATCCAGTTCAATTTAGCTCTTGCCAATTGAGTTGGCTGGCTGCCCTCCAGTAATTGTTATCCATTTGCTACCTACATATAAAACATGTGCAGTATCTTGTGGCAGAATAGTTTAACAAACATGTTAAAAAATTGAAGATGTCCAGAGGCAGCAAATTTTGTATGCCAGATTTGCAGGAGTCATCCCTTCATCTGCCTTCAACAACACATTTTACAGATTATTTAATGTATACTTCTATAGAAGGGGAAAAAAAAAAAAAAAAAAAGGGAAGGGGAAGGGGAAGGGGAAGGGG